>CM076581.1:1009765589-1010365589 GCA_034641835.2 Pinus albicaulis | reverse complement strand
GTCCTAAGAATATCATCACCGATAACACTTTTGCCTTCATATCTAAGAAAATGATGGAATTTTTCTATAAATATCACATCACCCTTGGTCACTCCACTGCTTATTACCCACAAGGTAATGGACTAGCTGAGTCCTCTAACAAGAGCTTGGTAAAAATCATTAATAATCTCTTAGAGAAAATAAAAAATGATGGCATAGAAAACTAGTGCATGCACTATGGGCTGATAAACTTACCACCAATAAATCTATTGGTATGTCTCCTTATCAACTAGTGTATGGCATTGATGCAGTTTTTTCCGCCTCTTTAGGAGTCCCAGTCATGAAGCTTCTTCAAGAAGTTCAATCAGAAGAAAATGACATGCAGAAGAGACTGAACCAAACCATTCATTTGCAGCAGTCAAGAGAAGAAGTTTACAAAAGGACACAAGCTATCCAGGACAATATCAAGAAAATATTTGATAGGAGAACCAAAGAAAATGATTTCTAGATTGGAGACATGGTTCTGAAATGGGATTCAAGAAGGAAAGAAAGGGGCAAACATGGCAAGTTTGAAAATGTATGGAAAGGCCCCTATATCATTGATTCGGTGAGAGGCAACAATGCTTTATTTTTGAAGGAACTTGATGGAACCAAAATTTTTGGGGGTCCTGTAAACGGGAGGATGCTTAAACATTACTTTTGTCAAGAAAATTAGTTTGAATTTTCTCATTCCCTGTACATACCATTGTTTGATGGAAGGATGTAAAGACAAAAAACCCTAAAAGTAGAAAAGGGAAAAGAGGGTAGAATTTGAAAGAAATGTACAGCCCCATACCAAAAAATAATGTTGCTAAAAGTGTGCAAGTCTAAATGCCACTACTTTTTTTTAAAAAAGAGAAGTCCTGTTCAGTTATCCAACCTAAATGATGACTAAAACATGTTTTTCAGATAGGCTAGTGAAAGGAAGATCTTGTTAGAAGACCATTCAATCTTGGCTTATCAAAAAGAATAGATTAGGATAGAAGGACAATGGCTCTAAAAAGATTAAAACCTGAGCCAAATAAAGAAAGAAGGATGTTTATTATGCTTTCAAATCTTAAGCCTTCAGTATTTTTTTTTACTTTCCTGCTAATAAATTCTATGTGCAGCTTGTACATAATGCCATAGATCATAGCAAATCAGACTGATTAATCCTTATTTCTCTATGTTTTTCAATTTTTGTTTTAGGATTAGTGAATAAGGTTTTTCAAATAGCTCAATCTTGACAAATGAGTAGTTTAGTTAGATAATAAGAAGAGTTCACTAGCCTAATCTGAACTCTTGGAATAAATAAAGGTACAATTATATAGTTCGATTTTTTTTCAAAAGAAAAATGTCAAGGGTTTGCCAGTTCTAGTGCACCCAAGGAAGAAAAAAATATTAGGCAAGTAGTTTGGGTAGGTAGAGATGATGTTGATGTTAATCATGTTTTTTAGATTACTAAGATCACAACTTCAAGCAAGCATCAACAAGTGAAAGAGGTAAAATCTATCCAATGGATGAGACACTAGTCTTCGTAAGCCAGAAATCTGAAGTTCTGGACACCTCCTGAAAAGGATCCACCCTCCCCAAGTGGAGCCACTATTATTCATCAATAAATTTTTCTGTGGTGATGACTAAATGATTACCCCAAGATTTCTAGAAAAAATATTTATAGAACATTGTGAGTTTTAGAAATCTCACTGCCTTTATTATCCTGAGATAAAACTTTCCTATTTCATCTTCCTATCTAGTCATGACTAGCCCACCACTCCTGGAAGACCCATCATGGGTTCAAGCCACTTATTTTAACCCCAACTGTCACCCATTTTTCACCTTGTCTTGCGTTTTGGCCCAAATCCTCTGTTTTTCTTACCTACAGGATTCCCTACTATTATTCAAACCTACAAATCAAATAGCTTTGCTGACTCTTCCATAATATTCTCAAACACTAATTATCTCTACAGACCCTTTGGATAATAAAGTATGCTAGATCCTAGGTCTTAAAAACACACTAAGCTTATCACAGGTCCTATCTTATACTTGGTGATCCCTAAGTCTAAATCTCTATCCAAAATCCAAGTCCAAAGGTCCCCATTAGGTCACCAAAGGTTTCACTGAGTCATAAGATGGATTTGGTGCCCGACAAGTTATGCCTTCCTACATAAAGAGGTTGCATTCAAACAGGAATAAAATCGAGCATTTTGACCCAATGTCATTCAAGAAAAGCCTCGTTGGCTTAGAGCACAAACACTGCAAGGGACAACTGCCCTCGTTCACATTTTTCAAAGAATAGCCAAGGTGACCACCAGCAACAAGAAGAGGCAAGGTAATAGGATGTAATCATCACCAAGAGGTAGACACAAAACAAGACAAAAAACAACAGGCATATAGGTAAAAGAGTATCACAGTTTGTTTTGGTGGATTAACAAAACATTGGTGAGAAGCAAAGAACCATCTCATAGATTTCAAGGATAGAAGCCTCCTCCTTAAGGTTTTGCAAAAATAGCATTTATTCAACTACACTAAGAGAAGAAAGAAAAAGGGTATCAGTTTAAAGAATATCATTTTACCAAATGGTAGCAAAATAGTGTTTTTGAAGTAAAAATTTGGGCATAAATTATTGTCAAAACAGGCCCAAAAATGCAAAGTGTAACCTCGATTATACATCTCAACGATAGACTCCCAACAAAGGGCCTCCATGCCAAAAACATTGTTCTGCAAAAATATTGACAAAGGCATAAATAAACATGTTTCCTGAAAAATGTTAAAGTGTGTTCACAACAAACATTAGTCAAAAGCACACTGAAAGATAGGAGACACCAACTTTACAAAGTGGGTTTGTTTTATTTTAAATTTAATTTTCAAATCAAGTATAAAAGGCCACTTGAACCTTCCCCATGCATCATTTTCCATTTTTCGAAAAGAAGAAGCCGTTGAGAAAAATTATTTTGGTTTTTAGACCAAACTGTAAAAAAATTGGGCGTTACGCATCGAGGCCAGCGCTATGCTCATGGCCCCTGACGCTACGCACAGAAGGGAGGCAGGAAGTGTAAAAACACACTGCGCTACATGCTCATGGCCCGATGGTGCGCACATATCCCGGTGCTACGTACTTGCCCAGAAAATGCCAGAGGAACCCGAGGCACCGCCCAGTCTGCTCGGCCCTAGGCACAGGCGCTGCGCACTGGTGCTGCACGCGGACGCTGCGCTCTAGCAAAATTGTTACAAATTTTCTCAAAAATGCTCCAAAGTCTGAAATTCACCTTCAAACTTCTGCAAGTAGGGTTTAAGGTTGGTGAAATTTCGTTTTTTCGCCCAAGCTCTCCTTTTTCTAAAAGCAGGAAAGCTATCCATAGTCAAAATTAACCCAAAACCGTAGACTATGCAAAGATCAATTACTTAGTTTTTGAGTTATGGTTTGCAAGAAAATTTGGTTTTGAGTACAAAAAAAGGGGATTGGGTGACTATAGTTATTTTATAACCTCTAAACCCCAAGTGCAAGCTCTAAAAAATCATTTTCACCTTAGTTTCCTTTCTAAAAAAGTTGACCTAAAGCCACTAAAAGCACTTAGTTTTCCCAAAAAACCCTCAAGAAAAGTTCAAAAGCCCTACTGCTATTTTTAGACTAGTCTCCATGTCAGAGAGAGATAGTCATACCAGTGGTGATGAGAGTCATACTCCCACCAAGCCAAAACATCATGGAGGAAAAGAAAAAATATTTGAGCCCATAGACACCACTCCAATCACTTCCTCTCCTATGATCCTTTCATGCTTCTAGGATGTAGGGTGCTACAATTTTTGTGAGAAGGTCAGGCAAGTCAATAGTCATCCAGACTTGACTATATTGTTTTCCTGTAGCCTACAAAACCACCAAGTTAATCTAGCAGGGGTCCAATTTGAGCTTTCATCTGAAATCATTTCCAAGGCAACCGGTATACTAGACATTGGTGAGCTTTGGTTCAAACACAGGAAGTTGGATTTGGGTTATTATGGGCCTTATTTTAAACCCACCTATTAGCAAAATTGCAAGGCTATTTTTCCTTTTTATTATTTTCTAGAGAGGTATGCATCATTAATGAGGTACATTATCAGTGTTTTCACATGTAAGGGAAGATACTCCTGACTCTATTCATATCATATTAGGTTGCTGATGCATTTTACCAAAGTCAAGATGATGAACCTACCTTATTACCTTTTCCGAAGTATTGATAAAATTTCCCCTATTGTCAAAAGGAAAAGCTATGCGTAGCCTCTTTCATCACTCCTTGATCAAGATGATTGTCCTATAGCAGCTAGAGAAACAAGGTATATCTTGGGAGACCTTCATCTCACATGATGTGTTTGCAGACCCTCGGGCCTTCATCTAGCAGAAATTTCCTTCCACTTCACAACCATCTACCTCTACACATCCATCATCTCCCCATATGCCTTCTCCAAAAATAATTTCACCTATTACCTCCTCCCCTAAATTACCAAGTGAAGGGGTTGACAGTAGCCCTAGTGAAGAGAAAATAGGAGCCCATAGTCAACAAGAAGATGAGACAGAAAACGATGGACAAGGAGAGAGCAGTAAAGAAGATGAAGAGAAGGGAAGTAACCATGAAGAAAGCAACCATGATCATGAATAAAGAAATGATGATCATGAGGAAAGAATTGAAAAAGAAGATGATGCAGATAAAGAAGAAGATGAAGGAGAGGAAGGTGGCGAAGAAGAAAGCAGCAATGGCTAAGAGAAACAAGATAATGAAGGAGAAAACAAAGTTGAAACTATTAATTGCAGCCACAAAGATAAAATCAGTGAAAGCAGCCACAAGGATGAAAGCAGTGAACATGATGAGGAGGAAGAAGACAGTGAAGAAGGAGAATAGCTAGATGAGGAAGGCAACTATCTAAGTGCCCAAGGTAGTCCAAGAAGGAGTCTGACAGTCATGATAGCTGTCATGACCGTCTTGAAAAAAATCAGTCCATAGAAGACAAAGACAATCAAAGTGAGGATGGCACAAAAAGAGAAGAGAAAAGTGAAGGAAAAAATGATGACAACATTGCCTTTGAGACTCCCATTATTTCCCCTCTCTCATGCACTTATCACAAAGGGAAAAGGGATGTGTTTGCTGCTAATGAAAGGAAAAGGGCCATCCCCTCACAAAATACTAAAGAATCAGACAAAGGAAAAGAAAAAATGAAGAGTGTTGAGCAAAAGTCACCAGTCAAGAGGAGCAAAATGATAAAAAAGGCTTCTCAAGGGCCTCTCTTTGTTGATCTAGACAGTGATAATGAAGAACAAGGGATGAATACAAAATTTCTCCTCCTAGAAAATGATGCCTAGCTTCAAGAATAGGAAAAGGATTTTGAAAGGGCACAAATGGTCATCTACTATTATAAACAGGAGCACAAACATTTTAAAGAGGTGAAGAGGGGCCTTGCCTTGCAGAAAAAAAAGGTCAAACACTATCCAAGGAAGAGCATGCATGCTAACGCCAAATTGAAGCAAGCCCTCATAGAGCTAGAAGAGCTAAAAAGGCCCAAAATTTATGACAGCATTAGGATCTTGGCTGATGATTCTCAGTCGGTGTCTAAAACCCCTTGAGGGGTCTACACACCAATTTTGAAGAAAATCCGGAAACGTTTTGTTTTTTCCAAATTTTGGCTCCTAGGAGCATAACACCCTAGGCGCTACCCTCTTTTTTGGTGCATCCTCAGCTGCTAAAGTTTACATTTTTTGGTTTTTCATGTCACAAATAGTCTACTCACAAAATTGTAGGTCAATTGGAGCAGTTTTTCCCCCCTCAAGAGGTCAAACAACACCTCAAAAATGACCCTACTACCTCCTTTTTAGGCCAGGCATTGCACGCTGAGTAGTCATGGGAGATTGGATTTTTGAGTAGGTAAATGGAATCCATTCAGCACAAATCAAGTATTTCTATAAAGTATACTCTTCAAGCTTTCCAATGAGCCATCACGAGGCCAAATCCGATGTCAAGAAATAGGTCCAAAACTCAGCTGCAATAGACCACAATTTTTGCTGATATGGAGCTACACACAGACACAACTTTTTGCCAAAAAGTCAACAAAAGACACTAATTAATGCAAAATTGGTTTTTTACTATTTTCTTAGAAAAAACACTCCTGATTTGATTGGGGATTTATGTTTTGGTGTGTTTCATTTATTTTCTTATCTCTTATGTGTCTTGGGCCTTGCATGGTCATTAAGCACATTTATGACATTTATGGTTGAATTAGGGTTTCTGGAAGCCTCTTAGGGTTTCCACCTCCTCATTTGCTCCATAAATAGAGCATGAGGCTATTGTGTATTTTTTTGGATTTTGATGACTTATGCTAAAACAGATACATAGTCTCTTGGAGTTTTTTATGGAAATTTGATGTCTTGGAGCTCATGCATGCCCTGGTTTGCTTATTGATGGAGAGAGACTATTTGCAGCATCCATAAGCTTGGTTGATGGTGAAGCATTTCTTATGTTTATGTTTTCTAGTTTTCCATTATGTTTTCCATCTTGCTATGTTGCAGTAGGACAAAAAAATTAGAATAAGAAATCTTTTCCTGATGGCACCTTACTTCTGTTTGTCCTGCACTGCCTTAATGTTTTATTTTGTTGAGATATGTTAGGGAATCCATCTCTTGCTCTCTAAGAAGTTCTTATCTTTTCCATTTCTTGAACGGTTTAGATCAGTTAGTGTCAGGTATGATTTATGGCTAGCCCTGCATATTGTTGCTACTAAAATACTCTATTTTGGAATTAACTCTTTAAAGCATCTTTGCCTAGCTTTACCAAAGAAGTTTGTTTGAATCATGCTCCTTGCCTTGACTAGCTAAATTTGTTTCAAAGAACCTTCACAATTGTAACTTTACATGTTCAGAGTTTTCTCTTCGTCTATGGTTATAACTACTTGTGCATCTTAAATTTTTGTCTACTCTTGATAATGAAATCTATGAAAGTTAAATAAGTTTCTTGCCTTTCTATAATTTCATTTGAATGTTCGTCTTGGATAATCATCTGTGTTCAGTTTGAAATCAAAAGGATTAGGTTTCACTTATACCTTTGATTCTCTTTCCATGCTTATGATTTTCTAACTCCCTTAGTCTAAAAAGTTATTAAGGATTCAGTTATGCCCTTCACTCGCTTTTATTCATATTCATGTTTAATGTTCATCCAATCATCCACCACAACCTCAAAGAACTACCAACCAAGTTAAAATTTCCCTGCAAATGTTCTTGAGACCATTGATGAACTCATCATGACCTTATTAGACTCCATTGCCTAATAAATTAACAATCTTCTATGTTTTCTATATAAATCCATCTGAGCATCATACCCAACCAAAAACAATCAAAATACCCTACACTTAACATCTAGCCTAAAATCAACCCTAATCAGCAAAACAAGTTCACGTTTTTGCACCTACTAGAGAGATCCCTCTTCGAATCCAGGAAGGCTAGGTCCTAGGATTCCAAAGCTTGGTTTGATGTTACCCTGTACCTTTGTATCTCAACCAATCTAGCAAATTACGGGGAGCTAACAACCCAGAGTCTACAAATATTCCTCGCTGCTTCGTACATTCCCTGGTTTTCATCCTCCTATCTCTGATCCCAACTCATTGAATGTTTGCATGATGTAATCGTCTCGGGCTTCCCTCAAGTGGCCCGCCTCGACTAGTCAGCAGCCTCCTCACCCTTTGCAGCCTTCTCCTATCCATTCAATTCAGCCTTCTGGACACCCCCCTCTTGCCCCTTCAATTGGTACTCATGAGCCTTGTTACCCTCCTCGCATGGTTCCTCCAGGTATTAACCATTTAGGAGCCGTCCCGCTTGGGCATTACCCCTTTGGTCAGATACTGTTCCTAGCTCCCCCACCAGGATTCTATACGACACCTATCATGCCCACCCTCTCTTCCTAATTTGACCCTTGGGATTCCTTTCTACTACCTTGATCCTCCAACTGCTACCCCGCCAATTCAACCTAAACCTTATCTTGCTTTGACCCTGGTTCAACCGGTCCCCCTGACTTCTCCCATTGTCACAATGCCTCAGCCACCTCAACAGGAACCACCTTCTATTGCGGCCGCTTCGGGTAAGAAGGGAAAAGCTCACAAAAGGGCCTCAAAGGACAAGGCCACCTCAACTGACCCTACACCTCCTCCACCTCCAAAGCCCTGTGCTTTTTGTAATGTCGTCGGTCATGCCAGCCATACCTGTCCTGATTTTCCTCGCATCAAGCCCATGGTTAAAGTCGTGTTCCCTGAGTCTGTGGTCCCTAAACCCTCTGCTTCTTCCTCAACTGTAGCCAAGAACACCAAGACAATTCACACCAACCAACCTTGTTCTTTTTGTGATCTCCATGACCATTACTCTCATCATTTTCCCCACCTTACGCATTACAATGCCTCTTTAGAGGTAGGTTGGGAGTATGAGATTGAATAGAACCAATCCGCTTCGCCCGTACTTGCACATTATGCTGCAGGCCAAACTGAGGATTTACCCGCTCCTATTGACATTCCCCCTACTGATGTCAAGATGAAGGAGCTTGCGGCCACCATCCTCTACCTTTCATCATCCATGAGATCCTAGGTGGAAGCTCCCTCCAAGTCTTCCCCTGTTGTTTCACTTGGCCTCCCTTCAGCGATCACCCTGGGCTCAACATCAATAGATCCATTATCTTCTTGTTCTTCCGTCATCCCCTGTGATGATGCACATGTGAACCCTTCTTCTCATGATGATGAGTCAGGTAGCTTCACTGCATCGTGTGGTATCCCTTCCTCGAGTCACTCCATCTTCCATTGTGATGATGACATCATGGAAATCACGTCCACCCCTGACTTCATCTTTCCCACCCATAAACGGGATAGCACCACCCGTAACTATGGTGAATTTCATGATATCAACACAAGCTACACCTCCGGTAGCTCCCACACTCCACCGCACCTTTGGCATGTGATTAGTAGACATCTTACCCAGATCACTCACTCCCACGGAGTGAGTTCGATTTCTACTTTGCGCTCAGGTTGCCAGAATTATTCATCATCCTCCCATTTATTGTCTTGTGGCACCTTTCATAAGGACCTCCCATCCACACCTTATATGAGTTTTGCTGATGGTGCAAGTCGCTACTCCAAGAATCTAGCCTCGGCAGGTTGGGCCATTTTTACCCCCTTGCACTCCGTTGTCCTCTCAAATGGGGTGTGCATTGGTATCACTACAAATAACCAGGTCGAATATGATGCAGTGCGAGGTTTATTAGTCGATGCTCTTTCACATTGCATCCTCCACCTTCGTGTTCATTTAGATTCCCTGCTTCTGTCATGCAATTGGATGGTGTCTATCGTGTGCATAATCCTATCCTTTTTAGAATATATTTACGAGTGAAGCTTTTGATGCATGAATTTGAAATCATTACATTCAGTCATGTACGTAGAGCACAATATCACTATGTAGATAGCATTGCAAACCATATTCTAGATTTCCATTTAGCACACACATTTAATACAAGACAATAACTCAAAAATATCAAAATGATGCATATCCATATATGTGTCGTACAAAATGTTTTAGAGTCCATCTACTATGATACATATGAAATGCCCATAGCATGTTACAAAACTCAAAATTGGGGGCACCACCTGCCCCTACACACTAATCACTATCTGGAGGATCCCGATCAAATGGCTCTACTCCCGCGGATCGTAGATCATGCATACCCTGTCCGGACATCGCCATGAGCCGCATGACCCATCGACACTCAGAGCATAAACCAATACATGGCTCTATGTACTAGTCATCTAATTCTTGCCAGTCGCACTCTAAAACACTGGTCAAAAGCCTTTCACATCTATGATGGATGTCCTCCAGGAAGGCTGTTGCATCCTTATTTTGCTGCGCCCTCGGTCCACTAGATCCTGTGGTCCTTGATACTGCAGTTTGTCCCATGTACCTGACCGGTTTTACCGGTGCTATATCTGAATACCAAAAGTGAAAGAATAAGTACCACATACAATATTCTATAACTTTACATGCACATAAAATATTAGCAATTTGTCACTTACCATCGGGTCCCCATATTCGACTAGGAGACAGTGGCAGATCCGGGTCCCCACAATAACTCATCCCACTATAGGGATAATCATCCATATATAGTGGCATCTGATCCCAATGAAAAAATATCTCAAGTTGGAACACCCGTACAACCACCCCACCTCCTCCTCTGCACAGTATTCGCCCCCACTAGCGCATCCTAGGCTCTTTCGGGCCCCCATCTTGGAGCTGTATGCAAGGTCAAACTGTCAAGATCCTCTCAAAGGAGAATGAGCACAAAACTGTACCATATGTACAGTCATGGTTCACTTGCCACTTGCATAGCGACAACTGTCATTTAAACGACGGCAACGTCATCTGGGCCCACCAATAGTAGGTCCCACTCAATACACTCTCCACAAGCATCATTTTCCCTCCAGTGATGTGATGGAGTGCCTGGTTTCCTAGGATCCATAGCACCATTGCGACCATAGCACGGGTCTCTAACCTCTCCAAATCCCTGATGGGTATCCAAGTCCCCTTGACTTGGAGACCTGGTTGACAATGTCGCTCTAAAAACTCTATGATATTCTGCCCATGCAGTAATACTAGCTAAGTATTCCCTACAATCCCAGGTGGTGGGTGACCAGTCAGGAAATATATATCCTAGACCTTCAACTCAATCCAGTGCTCCTGCACTATAAAGACCTCATGGTCTGGGTCCCAATAGCTTAATATTCAAGCCAATGAGGGCTATCCATCTCTCATCCAAGGGTTCTCCAGAAACTTCAGAATCCCAAACCTGGCCAAAGCACTATGGACACTTTGATCCTTCCGGATCTCTGACCGTAATGCGCCTGGGTCTCTCTCTCTCTATTTGATCCATAATTATTCCATATCTGCACAAAACCATCATATTTGTTAGTATACAGATAGTAAAGACTGTATCTCATCATAAAAACCTAGTGCTCAGCCAAAATACGACATAGAAAAACCTCTCCCTCACAGGTTGTAGTTTTCTGCTCAAAAACTGCTACCCAGGTCAAACTTTTTGCCCCAAAAAGTGTGAACTAGCTGTGAAGAGGAGCAGGGGGATTTTCTTGAGCCCTAGGGACCTAATATGAACTTTCAATCCACTGAAAATAAAGAGTAGGTTTATGCCACTTACCTGCAACTAACGGATCTCGATTCCAACGGTCGGTTTGTCCACTACGATCGCTGCAATATTTTGGGCCTTATCTCCTCTCTAACTTCACAATAGCTCCACATGCAAATGAGTGAACTTGGAGGGAAAGTGCGTTAATAAAAGAGAAACCCCTGATTTTTATTTCACCTGCTACGGCCAATCTGTAGCTCAGTTTTCCAAACCATCTGTACTGTTGGAAAGCTCTCAGTGAGCCCTCATATGGGTATCCGTTAGTTTTTCATGATTTGATACTTCACCAGGACACTTTTTGTTCAAGAATGGCCACTTCACCACTTTTCAAAATTGAATTTCTTTACGGACAACACTCATACTTGCGGGCACCCATTTTCCTTCATACTTTTCCATGCTTTGTATCCTGCATAGCCCTCCATCCTTCATTGCTTGGTTCCTCTCTCGTGTTGCACATCATGGCCTTTAGTCCCACTGTCCCCTATCCCTCATGATATTTTTTCAGTCGCTGTGAAGTCATCCATGCCCTTTATGCTCTAACAAGGGAATTTGTTCGTCCGCCACTCAGTAAACCCCATGTTCATCATCACCCATGGTGTCCATCTGTCAGTTGCTCTACTATTTTCTCTCGTGCCTTAGTTGAGGACCTCTTATTACCTCATCTATGGCGGACCTCTTTCTGTCAACATCATATCATTTACTCCAGAAGACAGGTCTAGAGGGTGGTGTACCTTGGTTCCAGCTTCCACTCTTGTTTGGCACCTCGTATCAGGCAAAGGGACTCCTTTTAGCCCTTTGACTTGATTGTTTCTCAGCTCCAGCTCCTTTTCAGCATGATCAAGATCTATATACTTGATGGTTCAGTGATGCAATAGATTGGACCGGTGATTCTTGGGTGTGTGTGAGATGTTTCAGCCTTCATGAGGGGGTGTCCCTACAGATATCCCCCCACATACCTGGATGAATTCTTCACTTCAGCCTTCGATGCAGCTCCAAATATTTGATGATGTCAGCCTCAGCTACTTGCAGCGCCTTCTTGATTGCATATATCAGTCCAATTTTTAGATCCCTTTCCTATTTACAGGGGAATTTGGGTTGTATTTGTATCTCATGTACTCAAATATTATTGTACAAATCCTGGCTATTATCCCAGGCACAATATGTATGTGGGATTCATTATCATGTTATTTATCTAGGTCATGTTTATGCCAACATATACTATATTTTTCAGTCCCTTGCTTACTGGACACCTTGTTTTTTGTATTATTGCCTCGGTGGGCATAGGTATGCCTCCCCCACCACTTATAGCAGGTACTCCCTTATAAAAGAGACTTGTCGCACCTGTAAGTATCACCTCCTCAGGGTCTAGTCCTTTCAGTGTTATGGTCTACCTTATACTTCTCTCCCTTTGACTTCCCCTTCGGTGTCTAGTGATTGAGTTCTTACAACGTACTTCGATCATACGATTAGCTCCTAACACTCGTACACTGGGGGGCAATCTATTACACCATTTTTTGGTCATCTAACCTATTATCATTAGATGCATCCAATTAAACCATGTAAGACCAATTTTACCCTATGTAAAATTTCTTTCACCATAAAAATAACTTAGTAAACTGCCTTTATTAAGTTGTTTATGGTCTAAACAGGAAACCCCATGAGGAAATATTAAATAAATCTACATTTTTTTTATTTTCCTCAAGGAATAATTAATTAAATAGTAGTTTAATTAATATTCCTAGTTATATTTAACCCAAAACAAGGAAATTAATTAGATAAATCATTATTTATCATATTATTTTCTAAATAATAGTTATTTAAACCTTATTTAAATAATATTCTTTATTAAATATGACTAAATCACCCATAAATAATTAAATAAATCATTATTTATTTTATTATTACTCAACCACATCCTTAAAATGATAAATAAATCATTTATTTATTTATGATTTACAAATAAAGGGATTTGACCCAAGTCAAATTCCTTTTCCCTCCAACAAATATAATAAAATATTCCAGAAAAGTTGGATCTTGATTTGGTTAATAATATTTTAACTATGCACCAATATCTAGACTAACTCAATATTTTGTTATAGATAGAAGGGTTTTTCCATTCATTTACTACCTTTTTTTTGCCTAAAGATCACTTTGGATCTATACTTTTGGTATGACTATTGATCCACCATCATAGTCATATTTTGCTACAATTTTTTTCTGGGTTTTCTACTCCATGAAGAGAGAGAAGCTTTAGATCTGAAGTACTAAGGACTTACAAGAACCCATCCCATGTAGGAGAACTGGTAACACCGTTCTTTGTTTTCCTCCCAAGTGCCCGTAATACAAAATTCATTCAACATATTCTTGTCTTTTCTATTGGATGCATGGAGTAAATATTGTTTTTTCTACTTTTTAATGTCTTCTAATGCATAGATCTAGATTTTTGCAGCATTTATCTTTATCACCTAATTGCAGATCTGAAGATATTAGCAACCATCTTTGTTGTTAGGGTTTTTTGTTATGCACGGCTAAAGTAGTCTTTTTTTGTACGCTTGGAATTAAGATTCATACTAACACCAAGCCATCGGAAGCCACAGGTATGATAAAGGTGCTAATTTCAAAAAGTAGAGAAGAACTAGAATAGATAAACATTCCTGACTGTTATCACCAAAATTGTACTTGATTGGATGCTGATCAGACAAGTCAGTGTAACTATTTCAAACCAGCTTTTGACTGAAGCTTAGCATCTTCAGTCTGAGAGGGCTCTCTCATAGATAATTTATGATATTAGTTAGTAAAAAATATATATCACTAAATCTATGAATTGTTTCTTGGTTTTGTATGTTTGCAGGTTGAAAAGATGATGGCTCGCTGCCATTAGGCTATGGAGTCAGTGACAGGGATCTTAATGACAAAGCCTATCCTTGTGAAAGCTAATGCATGTAGATACTTAAATAAAAGTAGAATAAACACATAGAGGTTTTACTCAATATATAAATTTTCAAAGGAAGTCAGAGCATGAGAGACATGAATTCTCAATAATGAACATTAAGATACTGAAAATGAGGACATTGAGAAAGATATCCAATAATTTAGTGCTTGAAAGGATGTCAGAGCATGTAAAGAAATAATTCTGAGTAATAAAACATTAAAATATCGACAAAAAATAATAATATACATAGGAAATTTTTCATGAAAGCATAAAATGAATATCAGGTGAAGGATGAAACCAATAGCCATTCTTTATTACTGATCAAAACATGTTTGCAATAGTAGCAGTTAGCTATAACATATCCCAACAACCCTTTATAACTTTAAAAATATATCCTTTATAGAGTGAGGTCTCATAAAAATGATATGCCACCTTACTCCCCTCGAATTCCCACCTCAGAGACCTATTTCAAACATGATTCTGTCACTTGGAGACTTCCTAGGGATATTTCTGTTTTGCAGAGTTGGAATACAAAAAGGAATCTTATTTCATTAATAGTTCAACAAATACATTTAATAAGCCTTATAAACTACAAAAAAATAATTTTAAGAGTGTATTAGAGTTCTTATGTGTCATTATGCCACGTGGATGCTGAGCTAGACCTCCTCCAAGTAAAATTTTTACAATTTTTTCGCAAATCTAGTTAGTGAAAATTACGAAAAAATAGGCTTCAAAGATGAGTGTATAATTTCCAAACCTTGATGGATTTGCAGAAAATGAGATAGGTTTTTGTAGATGGACATATGTTGAAGAAAAATTTCTTTCATATTTCCAAAATACTTTTTCATTTCCTCAGAAACCTTAAAAAACAATTCATTACGAAAAAAGGCAGTTTCGTAGTGTGCTTTCGTGGCGTCCAAATATAGATTTTGCACTCAAAATTTCTACTCTTTGTCAGTTCCGGGGTGCCCATCATGAATTGAAACCTCATAAATACCATTTCATCTCCTTGAAATTAAAAAAAAAGTGGTCTTAAAGGCAAAAATACAACTACAGGTGTTTTCATAGCGTTTTCCTGGCTTTAAGCCTAGGAAATGCTATGAAACTATGGAAAACTGTGCAATTTCCACTTTTCCTTAAAAAATTAACCTCCAGCTATAAAAAATTTGTATTCAACATGCCATTAACTTCTTAAAACATAATCGAACTCAATTTAAGAACCTTGAGGTGTTTCCTCTTCAAAAAACATCCTTTTCTCCTTTAGCAAGTTTACTCATCATTAAAATGACTATGTTTTTTCTGAAAACATAGGATTCAAAGATGAGCTTGTTTCTCCCTATCATTGATAGATATTGTAAAAAATAAGGAGGTTTGTGTAGGTCAACATGTCTTGAAGTAAAACCTCTCTTTAGTTTTCGAAAAACATCTCCAGCTGTCTAGAATATTCATTCTAAAACCATGTATAAAACAAGAAAATTCTTCATTCTGAAAACAGAAAACCCTCTTTTCGGAGTTGTAAGCTTGGGAAATGAAACACGTCAGCAAATGATGATTGATGGAACATGATGTGACCTATATTGAGGTGTTTTTGTGATGAAATGAGGGTGGTATTGAAACTTAGGATAGGTTAAATATCAAAAAATGAAATTTCCTATGCCAACAAAATCTTTAAGGAGTCCTTTCCCTTTTGAGGAGTGAACTATATGACCATGTCAAGTAATGAATCGCAAAATTATGAGCGATAACACTAACAAAAAAACTACCATATTAGAGACTAATTAGGTCTTACAGAAGAATAATTTTATTAACCAGCTAGAGGCAAAATCTCAAACCTAGACATTGTTGTCCAAAGGTTTAAATCAAAATTTAATGTTTTAAATCACAAAGGACTACCAGGATTGGTAGCTCTAAATGATATGTTGATAAAATTATTAGATTCTTGCAAGAAATTGTATGTTATTTCGTTTGATAGAGCTAATTTTGTAGGAATCAAAGGATAGATAATAGGGAACGCCTTTCTGGAAGCCTTAGAGTTTGATTTGATCATCAAGCATGAGATTAGACATTTGTTCCTTAACAAGCCAACTTTCCAAAGGTACACAGAAGTGGATGAAGTATTTAGAAATATGGTCAATTTTGATTTTTCAAGTGAAGAAAGATGGGATAAATTGTGTGATACAATTGAGTAATTTTTTATCCTAACAGTATAACATCACAACAGCAATTCAAGGTCCAAGCCATCAACAACCTTCTTCAAAGCATAGACACATCATTCAACAATTTCCTTCTTTGTATTATTTGATACTATTTTTGTAATCAATTCTAGATAAATTCTTAGTCTTAGAACTAGTATAAATAACTCTCATTACTATTTATTAAGGGTTTCACCCTTGGATAAACATTTTGTAAGCAACAATGTACAAGCTTTTGATCATTAATAATAAATGAAGTATTATGGAATTGTTTCACACGGCCTTGTTCTTCTGTGAATTTTCTCTTTATTATTACATTATATTTTCTACATGTATTTAATTTTTATGAATATAACCAGGTGAGAATAACTAAGTTTCAGTTTTCTTAAATTCTTCCTAGAGTTATTATCTATATCAGAGAATGATTTAATAAACTATCTATTTATGTAAGTCCCTCTCATTAATAAATTATCAACATCTTCATAATGTTAAATATATTTTGTTAAAATTTTAGACATTGTTTGAAAGTTCTCACACTTATGATCATTTAAAAAATTCAATTTTAATATTTAAATAATAATATATTCTTTCACATTCTGCTTAAACACTTGCAAATCTAAATCAGTGTGTGAAATAAAGAAACAATCCTTTGCCTTATTAATTAATATTATCTAAATATTTAGACACAATTGTTCCAAAAACGTTTTATGCATTGGTCATCCAAAAATTCCAAACTTAATACAAAAAGAAATATTATATATGCTCTGGCATAATTTATTGACCCCAATTATCTAAGAGGACAACATCATACTGATGTCATTGTCGGGGAACAAAATTTCATTTGTTTTCCCTGGGAAAATGATAAATCCTATTCCTTTGAGGTTGATTAAAGTTCTAGTTAGGTCAAAAAAATTTAGTTGGCGATTTCACTGAATGAATTTGGGTCCTTCAAAGGATACCAGGTCTCATTATGATTCTCAAATTGTATTACGTCTATCAGATCTAAAGGGACTAGTAAGGAAAGCTTCTTCCAGAAGAAGACATCAAACTCCTTCTCTTTTCCTCAACAGGAGACCACAAGAGTTCCTAATCCTTTCATATCTGGACCTATTCCCCTAGAATTATAACACTCACCTCCTAGAGTGCATGAATTAGTGTCAAAATGAGTGTATTTTCAATTTGATTTGTTAGTTAATTCTTTTTAGTCTTATAAATTACCTAAGGCAGCTTCTGAATCTCCTACACCAAAATAGAAGTTGGATCTACATCTACCCAGATTCAAACCTACTGATTTTATATCCCCTATATCATACTTTGTTCCACCTACTTCTCGAAAACTAGAAGATCTCTTTTCTCTCTATTATAAACCTTTATTTGAACACAAAGAAGGAGAAGGAGAGGTTCAAATTTTGGTCATTCGAACACCCTTAAGATCCATAAAAATATTTTCAACTCTACTTCGTCCTCCACCTTATTTTACTCCTCCATCTTTACCTCCTTCTTCCCCATGTTCACCCTCTACTTATACAACCACCACATCCAAATATTCTTTGTCGTAATCTTTAGATATGGCTACATTTAGGCCAATTGTTCGAGCAATATATGCTTCCCTATTATTCCCGAACATACTTAATGATTTTCCTGCTGGAAATCTAAAACATCTCCCAAGATTTAATGGAGAAACTGGTTTGTCAGCTAAATGTCATCTCCTTTATCCATACTACCCTTCCAGTATGTACAAGATATAATATCCCTTATATATAAGTAATAAATCTAGTATTTCTATATTTTGATGAGAACATGAACATATAACATGAAATATTTTATATGAGATTATTTGTGCAGTCTTTAAAAGGAAATGTTAGGATTTGGTTTAGACACTTCAGTAAATTTTATTAGATCTTGGGAGGAATTGAAAACTATCTTTAAAAATCAATGGGCTTTGAAAAAGGATCATGCCTATTTCTTAACAGAACTTGAAGAGCTTAAAAGAAATTATGGTGAACCAGTAGCTTACTAGCTTATTTCATCAAAATATTGTAAACCACTTGTACCGGCGGAAAAGGTTAGATTCTCCAAAGCCTTTGAGGATGATTTTGTTGTCATATTAAGAGAGATAATATATTGTACCTTAGAAGACATGAAAAAAAATTCTATAGAGCTTGAAGCAAATAGGTTTTCCTCAGCTAAGATAAAGGACAAAGCTGAAAAAGCCCAAAGAAAATTAAAATCAAATTAGGAAGCCTCTTCTTCCTCTAAATCTAAAAATTAAGATTCAAAAATTGATGAGATCACATCACTTCTTAGAAACCTTTCAAATAGGATTTCTAAGATTGAAACACAACCTAGAACAGTCCAAAAAATTGTTGCTAGACCCCAAACACAAACCCAAGGTCAATTCAAGAAAGACCCACAATTGAAAATTCTTGAGAGATCTAATATTGATTAACAAGTACCTAAACTTCTGTTGATTGATGATCAAAAGCCTAATGATAATAATTTTTAAATCACTAAAGATATTAACAACATAGACAACACATCTATTAAGATTTCAACTGTCCCTATCCCTCAGAGTGAAATGTCCCATAGAAGATCAAGAAAGTTCTTAGGTCTCTAAATATGAAGCCTTCTCTAAATTTTTAATTGTTGAACTTAGCAGAATATATGATTTAAGACCAAGAGAAAGTCATGGTAGACCTCCTAAATATCCTGTCATAATTGAGTCTCAAGTGAAATCTATTGAAACTCAACTACTTCTATTCAACCTCTGAATCAGCCAAATGATACTACACAGAATGATAGAACATGTTGGCTTCTGGTTCTTTCGAACGAATAAGTCTGTATAAAAAGTTATGCCAATGAAAAGCGAGAGTGGCTAAAGTGAAGGAAAAACACTTCAGGAACGGTTTGGGAGGAGGCCCTGCAGTCAAAAGGTAAAAGAGATCGTACCGTCCACCTTTTCACATCGCCAATTTCTCTGCCCATTGCCAATCACAAATCACCTTTCATAACATTTACCCTCCACTTGCTCATAACTAAAAATTGTGATTTGCGATTTGTGGTTGATGCCCTTTCGGCCTTGCCATGTTGTCTTCCTGCCATGGAACTTTTCTCTTTGCTAACCATAACCTTTACTCCCTCTCTCTCATATGTAAAAAATTCCAGTTGTGATTTGCAATGTAATTTGGGCCCCATATTCGTCATGCCGCGTCACTGTTCCCCTCATCACGCATCGCTATTCGCAAAAGTATAAAATATACCCCCACTTTCCCATAGCTAAACACTCTCACTTACGATCCACAGGTGGCCCCACCTTTGTCTGGCCATGTCACCCTCCACTCTTCGTACTTTTTAAATCACAAGTCTTAACATTTATCCCTCGCACGTCATACATAAAATCTCCCAACTGCGATTTGTGATATGAGCTTGGGCACTCCATGGCCTTTGTCTTGCTCTTTATAGTGTTAATCATCCCACTAAACTCCCCCATATCTTCTTCCATCTTCCCATATGCTGGCTCCTTATAATTTGTTGGAATGGCAAGAACAAACACTGCAAGGGCCACATCAGAACCACTTTGCAATCCTAGGACCTAGCCTTCCTGGATTCAGAGAGGGATCTCCCTATAAAGGTGTTTTCAAATGATATATCTTTGTGCTCTTTGTTTATGATTTTAGGCTAGTTATGAAGTTCTAAGGACTTGTTTGTTTTTGGTTGGATTAATTGATAGATTGAAGGAACAATGGTGTGACTGATTGAGGGAATGTTTTAGCTTAGCAAATAGACTATGAGAAAACATCAATCCATTGGGCTATGGAATAATAAAAGGATTTTAATTTTTCATCAACTCTGCAAGGGAATTCAAGGGAAAGATAACTATATCAAGTGGATTCTTTAGGTTAGGTTGTGATATGAAACAATAATAAGTTGTGAAGGAAGCAAAGCTATAGTCAGTTAAGAATATTCTAGCTCTACTTAGACAAGAAAATCCTTTCAAGGTAACTGCTTGGAGCAATCCAAAGGACAAGGAAAACCATAGATATCTTTGGGAAAACTTTTAATAAGAAACCTTTCAGAAAACAATCCATCAATCAAAAGACTACATTCAGATAAATAAAACATATAAGAAAACAATAAGAGCAACCTAATATCAAATAGAAACAATCTAATTTGATTTTTTCATAACTCTCAAAAGACTCTTCAAAGCAACATTTCAAAGCAGACCACAGGGCAGGGCATGCCATAAACCTCTCTGGTTTTAGACTCTAGTAAGCATACTTTAAAGAGAGGTTTTAAAAACAATATCTCAAGCCTTACTCAAAGGAACATGGTCTCAACAAAATTTCCTTGGTTTAACTCTATTGAATCATTTCCAAGACAAAAAGCTAGATGTAACTAGAAGGAAATTAAGAATCTTCCAATTAGACCTTGCAGAAGAAAACATAAAAATAGAGAAATACAGATAGAAATAGGGTGCTGAAACAATAGATCCTAATCTAAAACTTCTGTTTCTTTATAAGAGAAGATGAATAAAATGGAAAAAAATAAGGAGAAACAATAACAACTTAGGAAAACTTTACCATTGTTATAGCTCAAGGATCCTGTGAACATGCTTGTTTTATCGATGATAAAACCAGTTACAATACTCCATGTACAATAGCTCTCTATAACTCAGAGCTTTCTTTAGTTCAGCCTAACATTCCTCAACTAGCTTAGTAGAAAAAATCAATCCAATAACCATCAAGTAACCAACATTTTAAAATGAGACTCATATGCAATATCTTTATGAAAAAATGAGGAGGTGCTGCAAAGCTAGGGTGTTTAAATATTATTTATTATAGAGTTAATGATTTTTTACCTTTGACTTTAAAGGCTTTGTAATAACTTTGTAATAACTGTTGAGATACTTTAAAATATCTATGACTGTACAATAACTTCCTGATGGCTTTATTGAAAGAAAAAATGTTGTAGGTGGAAAATTTGTCTTTGGAGAAGTAATTTATTCTTTGTTTGAGTCATTTGAAGCTGTCTTTGGGTTATCTATCTTTGTTTTAATGAAAAAAATTCAGTATTAGGCCTATGATCTTTGATTTAACCTTTATAATCTGTTTCAATGTCCTTATTCATCATTCTGCTTTATGACTATTTTGTCCTTTATCCTTTTCTTTAACCATTTAACTTTCATCTTTAATCACTATTTTTGAGGGCTAATCCTCTATGTTTATCCTTTGATCTCAATTAAGCCCCTTAATCCTTCTGTTTTTCACTCTTTTTTTCGTTGTACGTGCAGGGAGGGTCTCTTCATTGTGACCAAAGGGTTTTATAACCCAATGATCATCATGAGTCATCAAGGGTTAACCTTTATGCAGGCTCCCCTGGTTATTTTTATATAAATTCACCTCTCGGATCGTCATCCAAAGGTTTTAATTGGTCACTTTTTGACTGTGGGAGGGAATTTTGGGCCCTTGTCCGCCATTAGAAAACCTGCAAAAAACATAAAACAATGTTAATTTACATCCTGCGTGAGGGGTTTAAACTACATTTTTCAAGGTTTTAGAGCATTGGGGGTGATTTTTCAAGGAGGAAGGGCGCAGAGGAAAGGTTCCGTATGCGGAACCAGGTGGAAGGACGAAGAAATTTGAATTTTGGCGGGAGAGGAGGAAGGTGGTTTTGGGAAAACCAAAGCGGTTTATCATGTGGAAATAGGGCGGTAAGTGGTATTGGCCTAGGGCTATGCAATTCCATTCATCGTTTGTCGCGTGTCCAGGGCGAAACCACTTTTTTCGCGCAGGTTAGGTGTTAAACCTCAACACAAAATCCTGCGCGATATGAGTGTGAGCCTTCAGATCTCAAAAGGTGAGATCGACGATGCGTAGGGATTTCGAGGCCAGGGTGTAGATCTATGAAGTGTTGCCCATGAAAAGTGGTAAGATTTTATTTGACAAGCAGTTCAATGGAGAGTGGGGCCCAAGAGTGATGATGTGGTGGAATTTGTCGTGTAGTGTGGGGTTGGGTTATATGTGGGATGAAAGGGGGAGAGGCGATGGACATTGGATCGGGTTGAGGGCCTTTGATTAATGGTCTAGATGAGAGGATAGAGGGTGCAGTTGAGGATGGGAAGAAGGGGCCCATTTTAATTTCTCAAAGGTTTTAAGGAGAAATTATAAGGTTGCAAAGGTGCTTAACAAAGTGAAAGTTGCAGAGGGGTAAAAATAGGAAAAGGGATTAGAAATAGGCATAGGGAAAAGGTCTTGTGGGAACAAAGAAGACCGAGGGCTGAGATGGATAGGGGATTGAAGGAAAAAACAACAGGTTAGGGTTTAGAGTCATATGGGTGAGGGGGCTAGGTTTAAGCCGAAAAAGAGGCTTTAATGGCCTATCTCACAAAAGTGGGTTTTTAACACAAAAAAAAAAATTTGCAAGGTTTTTTTAAGGGTCCGATAAGGTTCGAAGTTAGGCTAAAACAATGTAGAAGCCTTTTTTACATTGTTTTCAAGGCTTTTTAGAAGAAAATGGTGAATGAGGAAGGATTTTTTAGGGGTTTATGGAAGGGAAAAAGGGTATGAATGGGGGTGTAGGTGGGGTAATAAAATGAGGAAATTGGGCCCAAAAATGGATTTTTTCTTGGAGCAGCAAGGTGAACATTTGAGAGAGCAAAAGACAGGAAAATTTAGTGAAAAATAGTCAAACTTAGGATGATGAAGGTAGTGAGATTTCTAGAACTCACAGTTTTTTCTCAAATATTGTTTCTAGAAATCCAAAATCGATATTTAGTCATCTTTCAATATCAGTAAAAATTATAGATAGCTAACAGTGGCTCCAATTGGGGGGGGGTAGCTCCTTTAGGAGTTGTCAAGAACCTCAGAAAATACATCTCTAGAAGAATTAGACCAGTGCCTTGATTTGCACCTTGATAGAGCTCCTTTAACTTGATGGTTTACTTCTTTGGAATTTGTGATTTGCAGCATCTGAATCATAACATGATTAATTCCAACTCAACTTATACCTACCCATCTTACCTGTTATAACATTTTTTCTTCATTTGGGTGCATTTGAATTAGCCTACCCTTGACAACCTTTTCTTTTGAAAACAGGCAACTAAAAAATTATACACTTATATCATCCAAGAGTTTAGATTAAACCGATGAACTCATTTATTTCTCTACGTATTCTAACTATCTGTCAAGATTAGACTGCTTGATAGATTTTATTTCTCTAATCTACAACAGAAAATTGGAAACATAACCAAATCAGGATTGGATAGTCTGATTTGTTATGAGTAGTGATACTTTGTACAAGTCTGCATACAGAATTTATTTTGCAGAAATTTTAATACAAAATTTCCTGGGCTGAAATCTGAAATTTTCTTTTTATCCCTCTCTTCTTATCTGGGTTCAGATTTTGAGCTTTAGAACCAATTTCTTTTCCAAATCTGATCTAGTCTTACTGATAAGCCAAGTTTAGATAGTTTGGAAAATCCTTATTCACTAACATATCAGCTTAAATTTAAAACTCATTTATTCATGATTAGGTTTTATGACTAAATAAGGCTTCTCTCCTTAAGTAGTGGAATTTCGACTTGCACACTTTCAGAACTTACTATTCCTTGGTATGGGGCTTTACCTTTTCTTTTTCTGCCCTCTTTTCTTTGTCTTTATATTTTTGTATTTATTTTTTTCTCATATTTCTTGAAACAATGTTATATACAATGGATAAAGCCTCGAACTTGGCATCACTAATGGAAATAATGTTTGAGCATCCTGCCATTGGCAGGACCTCCAAAAAGTTCTGTTCCATCCATCTCTTGTAAGAAAAATACATTGTTTCCTCTGTCAGAATGGATAATTTAGGGACCTTTCCATATATTTTCAAACTTATCATGTTTCCCCTTGTCTTCTCTCCTTGAATCCCATTTGAGGACTTTGTCACCAATGTTGAAATCATTTTCTTTTGTCATTTTTCCAAATATCTTCTTGACATTTTCTTACATTAACTGTGTTATTTTATAGACTTCTTCTCTGGTTTGTTGCAACTGTATGGTCTGATTTATCCTTCTTATGATGTCATTTTCTTCAGACTGTATTTCTTGGATCAGCTTCATGACTGGCACTCCTAGGCTTGTTGTAAAAATTGCATCTACTCCATAAACTAGCTCGTAGGGCGACATTCCAATTGATTTCTTGCATGTTAACCTTTTTTCCCATAATGCATGTACTAGCTTGCTATGCCATGACTTTTGATTTTCTTCCAGCAACTCCTTGATGATGTTTATAAAAATTTTGTTTGACGATTCTGCTAGCCCATTACCTTGAGGGTAATAAGCTATGGAATGACCCAATGTGATTTGATATTTTTGAAAAAATTCTACTATCCTCTTGGATCTAAAGGTAGCAACGTTGTCACTGATAATCTTTCTAGGATAACCAAATCTAGAAAAAATATGGTTTTCAAGGAATTTGATTATGACTAGATTAATAGTAGTTCTAAATGGGATGACCTTTATCCATTTTGTAAAGTAATCAGTTGCTGTGAGGATCCATTTATGTTGGGCAGATGAAGAAGGATGGATTTCCCAAATGAAGTCTAGGCCCCTATGTTGAAAAGGATCTTTAGCAGAGATGGGATGCAGAGGTAGAGGTAAGAGTTTTCTTTTGCCTTCAAAGATATGACACTTGTGGTAGAAAAATACCAATTTATGGATGTCTTGGAAGAGGGTGGGCCAATAATAACTAGCTCTAAGGATTTTGTTAACAGTTGTTTTCCAATAGAGGTGGCCTCCAAATTCTCCTTCGTGAAACTCATTCTTGATATTCTCTATATCATTCTTAGGCAAACATTTAAGCAATACACCACTAGCATTTTTCCAATATAACCATTTATCTATAATGAAGTAATTTATAGCCTTTAATTTCAAGAATATTTCCTTTTTCTTAGACAAACCAAGAGGAACATTAAGATAAAAGAGTACATACAAAATATGAGCATACTATAGTGAATTCAACAATACTTCTTCAATAGGAGGGGATGTGCATTCTTCTTGTTCTTCTAAAACATCGACCATATTCATATCTAAGGCTTTAAGATTTGATTCAGCCATAATTTTTGCAAGTCCTTGTCCTTTGACCAATTTAATGGGTCTAATTTCTAAATCATATTCTAATATAACAACAATCCTCTTTCCTCTTTTTCCATAAGGGTCTTGTGTTAAAATTTCTTTGACAACTGTGTGTGGAACAAAAGAAATGATGTGTGAGTGTAAACTGCAAACTCTGAAATCTTTGAAGGCTTTGATTAAGGAAAAAACATGTTTTTCTATTATGTTGTATTTCAGAGGTGCATCTCTTAATGCTTTGCTGAAAAAATGCAATGGGTTTCTCTTGTCCTTTTATGTTTTTATGAAGTAAGACAACAGCAACTGTATGTTCTGATACAAAGGAGGAAATGAAGAAATCCTTGTCAAAATCAGGGCTAATGAGAATTGGTGTTTGAGTGAGTTCTTGTTTAACCAGTTCAAAGGATTGCTTTTCTTCAATGGTCCATTTTACTCATGTTTCCCTTTTTAACATGTTTTTTATGTTTCTAAGGAGTTCAACAAGGTTTGGTATGAACCGTCTTAAGAAATTAATCTTTGCAATGAACGATTGCAGTTCTTTGATGTTTCTAGGATGATTAATTTGCAATATTCATTCAATCCTTTTTGGGTCTATTCTTATTCCCTCTTCAGATAGGATATGGCCTATAATTTTGCCTTCTTGGAGGCCAAATAAGGTTTTCTTGGGGTTTAATGACAGACCATACTTTCTACATTTCTCAGATACTTTTCTTAAGTGAGAAAGGTGTTCTTCATTGGTTTTGGAATAGACAGTAATGTCATCTAAATATATCACAATGAAGAAGCCTATTTATTCTGAGAAAGAAATATCCATGGCTCTTTGGAATGTGGCACCAACATTCATTAAACAAAAGGGCATTTTCACATACATGAAAGTGCCCCAAGGTATAGTGAAAGTTTTTTTAAGTTGATCATCAAGGTGTACCAGCACTTGGTTGTATCCTGAAAAGCCATGTAGCAAACAAATTATTTTAGAACCTACTACCCTTTGTAAGATATGATCCCTTATTGGCAAGGGGTAGTTGTCCTTTAAAGAGGCTTTGTTTAACTTTCTAAAGCCTATGAAAAACCTTATTTCTCCTTTTTTTTTCCTCACAGATACAAGATTCGATACCGAGTCTGAGTATCTTACTAGGACTATGATTCCAGCATCATACCTTTTTTTTATTTCTTTCTCAACTAGAGGTTACTGCAAAGGGTTTATTCTGCGCAATTTTTGTCTAAAAGGTTTCCGGTTTTCTTTGAGGGGTATCTTATGCTGAATTATCTCTGTATCATAAGATTTTAAGTGCTCATAACTCCAAGCAAAAACATTAGAAAATTCTCTAAAAAGATCAAGATATTTCAGTTTTACATGAGCTGGCAGTGTTTTGGATAATTTAATCATCTTGGGTTTAAGTTCACTGCCTATATTGCACTCTTCCATTTCAGTTTCAGTGGGTCCCATTTTTGGCTTTTTGGAAACATCATTAAAGTCAAACAATTATTCTAGAGGCACCAATCCCTTTGGCAATTTATCAGTGTGACATTGTAGCACTTCAAAATTTTCTTGCTCTAAACTAGTGCTCAACTCTGTTTTCTATGGGTATTCTCTAGTTAACAGATTTATATCAGCAATGTTAGGAGTTTCTTCTTCATAAGATTTTTCCTCAGTAGGACAGTATTCTTCATACTTTGAGTCTAAATTGGTCATTTCAAACCCATTTCTGGACTGTACGAAATCCTCTATCTATTTGTCTCCTTCAAAGACTTGCCAATATTTGATATTATCAGGCACTTCTGGTCTATATTTAACTTGGACTATGTATTGTTTTCTTTGATAAGGTTTTAGACATGTACTAGCAAAAAATGCTAAACCATTGGCAAGAATGTTTTGGTTTCTAGGGACAAAGTTAAGCTCATATTCTGTGAATGTTCTCAAAAGGTCAACAACATCCTCTCTATATGCTTGTAATCTTGGATGCTTGGAAGTATATTTTCCATTCACTTGTTTAATAATCAGTTCTAAGTCTCCATAAACAGTTATCCTCTTGGTTCCTAGTGTTTTCAATAATTGCAGTTCTAAGAGGAGAGCCTCATATTCAGCTATATTATTTGTGCATTGAAAGTTTAGTTTGTATGAATGGCCTTCAACATGATTATTTTCTTTGTTATGTACTAATATGCCTGCCCCTGAACCAATTTTTCTGCAAGACCCATCAAAACTCATATTCCAAAGAGGTTCAATTTCAGATTTGTTATTAAATTCATTTATGTCCTCTTTGTCATGTTAATTTTGGCTGCCACTATGTTGCTTTTTAGGATCTGCACTATGTTCATTTTTACTTTGTTCTTCAAGGTTTTCAATATGATGAGTTTTATATTTTTTTTCATGATCAACCCTGTGTTGATGGTTGGTTTGTTTCCTATTATATTCATCATGTTTGCTGTCATGTTCTGAGTTAGAAAACTGTTTTAGCTTTTTCTCCTTTCTTCCCTCTTTTCCTATTATTGGTTTATCATCTCCTTCTCCTTGCTCATTATGATTTTCCTCATTGTAAAGGATGAATGAGTAAAGGTCTGTGTGAATAGAATAAAGAGGGGATTTGTCTAGTTTTTCTTGACTAATAACCATGTATTTCATGTGTGTTTCCCTATATAGTCTTCTTGGTTGACTAAAGACAGGGATGGTTGCATAAGTCATATCCATCTACAGGGTACCTTGGAGTTTAGCACCCTATGACCTTGAAAGGAGCATGCCATATTTAGGGGGTATATCAGCCACTACAATGTCCATTACTAATCTTTTGGCTGGTATTTGTGCTAAGTTGACACATGAATCTTTGATCAAGCCTAGACATTTAACTCTGCTGGAATCAAAAGAGTATAAATCTTTGTAAGGTCTAGTTATCTCAAGGCCTAGTCTTTCCATCACTACTTTAGGCATAAGGTTGTGGGAGGCTCCTGAGTCAACAATGGCATTGTGAAAAATCTTATCATGGATTTTTAAACTTACATTAAAGGGAGGAACACCTCCTTCTTGAAATTTTCCTTCTACTTCTGGTCCAAATAGAAGCTCAGGCTTGTCATCAGTCACATTGACCAAATTAGCTTTTTCTCCTATGTTTAAAGCTCTCAAAATTTGGTTTTATATACATGTTGGGTGACTAATTCAGTGGGAGGAACAGGGATATTGATTTTGGAAATTTCACTCTCTATGCTGAAAGGTATCTGTGTTTTTGAAAGTTTTAAATCAACCTTGTTGGTCACTATTTTCTCAGCAAAATCAGCTTGTTGGTTTTTATTATGGACAATAGTTAAAATAGTCCTACTAGGAGAATTAGCTGAGTTGCTAGTGCTAATTTTTTCACCATTAATTTTGTCATTAATTTGTTTGCTTTTTCCTTTGCTTTTATCAGAACTTTTAGTCAGTATTTTGTTGTTTTCTGCTGTCTTTTTAGAAATGTTTTCAGGATTTTTTCTAACAGAAATTTTAGTGGCTTTATTTTTGGGAGTGTCTTGACTCTTTTTACTCCTAAGTTCATATTGTCTATGTACTTCCATTATAGCATTTTCAAAAGCTTGTTTGTAATCTTCAGATTCTAGGCTTTCTTCATAATAAGGTGTATATATGCCTTGTTCTTCTTCATTGAGGAAAATGGTGTCCTCATTGTTTACTCCCAATAAGTTTATGTGATTTCCCTCTGTTTCTTCAATCACTCCCTCATCTTCATAAGCATAATTTTGTTGGAAGGGAGGTCTGACTTGCTGATCAGGGCCTCTTTTTCTAATTTTAGGGGGATTCCTTCTAAAGTTCTTGTTCTGATTTTGATTTTTATTTTGAAGAGTTGTTTGGTTTTCTTTAGGATAAGCTCTTTGATTCATGTTAATTCTTTCCATCATCATCTCCATGGTTCTAACCAAACTATCAATTTTGGAGTCTGAAGTGGAGGGTCCAGCTTCATCTTTGTAGGTAACCTTTTTCTCTGCTTTCAACCTTGCCCTTCTGGCATTTAGGTTAGCTTCTACACTTACTGCCCCTTTTTTCATATCTTCTAATGTGAGGGGTTCTCTCTCCCTTAATTGATAACACATGTCTGGGTCAAATCCTTCAGGAAAATTCATTAAGGCTAAGCCTTGTGGGGGTTTCATTTCTAGAGGGAGTGCATTATAAATACTATTGAATCTAGTGCAATAATCTTGGACACTCTCTCCAGCATTTCTTTTAAGGTCATTGTATTCTGATAGGATTTGGAGGGGATTTCTCTCGACTTCCCATTTTATTAGGAATATTTGATGAAAAGAAGGGAGATCATTAATATTGTTAGGGTTTAAGCCTTTGAACCATTTTCTTTCTTCTCCCGCTAAGCTTTGAGCAAACATTCTAAGTTTAACAGTTTCATCATATATTTCTCGTCTTTCAAAGTAGTCATTCATTCTATCCACATGTTGTTGAGTTGTAGTAGAACTACTAACATCATATAATGGAATATTGGACTGGTAGTCCTATGGTAGAGAAACTAGAGGTAAAGGAAGGACTAAGGGAGCATACCATGTTGCCATGATATGAGATTGTGGAAACAATGGACGGTTAAAAAGTGGAGGAAGGTGATGAAGTGGAATGGTTTGAACAGTGGATGTATGGGTGGGTGTATCCGAAGTACTTGGTCTAGCTAAGTGGTGTTGAGCAGATTTAGGATTGGAGAAGCCAAAGTTATGGAGAAAATGAAAATCATGAGGAGTGGAAGGGGAGGTTTCCCTACTACTACTTTGTTGTGAGTCTACAAGCTCAAGTTTTATCCGGTCTATACCAATTTGTGACTTGGTTTTTGATAAGATTCTTGTATGAGGTAAGCCAACTTGGTATTTTGCAAGTTTGTAAGTTTCGCAGGGAAAGAAATTGCTCTGTGGATTGGTCTGCAATAGTTGGGTTTTTAGATTTAGGAGACTTCCTAAGGATGCTTTCAAGATTGTCAACTATTGCAGAAGGATTTGGGTTAGGATGGGATCTAGTATGGAGTCTTTTGGAAGAAATGATTTTGGACCCGAAAAGTCAGAAATTTTTTTCAGAGGTATAATAGTCTTAAGACACAAACCAAACTGTGAAAGAGATACTTGATCTACACAGTATTCTTGACTGGGTATTGTTTAATGTTTTGATGATAGGGTAAGTCTCCCAGTCGATTCAATGGAAAATTAGTGGAGTCACCAGGTGGAGGATTTTTACTTGTGTTATGAGTGATTTTTGTCCACCATCAACAATAAGGAGCCATTCTTGGCTGATACTTGATTCATTTTAAACTAATGAGGTTTTCTGAGTTTTGAGTGAATCTGAAATGTTTATTACGCAGTAGTCCCCAGTACGGTCTCCACTATGTTGGCTCCCTGTAATTTTCTATAATGGCAATAACAAACACTGCAGGGGCCACATTAGAACCACTTTGGAATCCTATGACCTAGCCTTCCTGGATTCAAATAGGGATCTCTTTATAAAGGTGTTTTCAATTGATATATCTTTGTGCTATTTGTTTATGATTTTAGGCTAGTTATGAAGTTCTAAGGACTTGTTTGTTTTTGGTTGGATTAATTGATAGATTGAAGGATCAATGGTGTGACTGGTTGAGGGAATGTTTTAGCTGAGAAAATAAACTATGAGAAAAAATCAATCCATTGGGCTATGGAGTCATAAAAAGGATTTTAATTTTTCATCAACTCTACAATGGCATTCATAGGGCAAGCTAACTATATCAAGTGGATTCTTTAGATAAGTTTGTGATATGAAACAATAATAAGTTGTGAAGGCAGCAAAGATATAGTCAGTTAAGAATCTTCTAGCTCTACTTAGACAAGAAAAGCCTTTCACGGTAATTGTTTTGAGCAAGCCAAAGGAGAGGGCAAACCGTAGATATCTTTGGGAAAATTTTTAATAAGAAACCTTTCAGACAACAATCCAACAATCAAAAGACTACTTTTAGATAAAGAAAATATATAAGAAAACAATAAGAGCAACCTAAGATCAAACAGAAATAATCTAATCTGCTTTTGGAATAACTCTCAAAAGACTCTTCAAAGCAACATTTCATGGCAGACCACAGGGCAGGGCATACCATAAACCTCTATGGTTTTAGACACTAGTAAGCATACTTTAAAGAGAGGTTTTGAAAACAATATCTCAAGTCTTACTCAAAGGAACATGGGCTCACAAAAATTTCCTTGGTTTCACTCTATTGAATCATTTCCAAGACAACAAGATAGATGTAACTAGAAGGCAATTAAGAATCTTCCAATTAGACCTTGCAGAAGAAAACATAAACATAGAGAAATACAGACAGAAATAGGGTGCTGAAATAACAGATCCTAATCTAAAACTTCTGTTTCTTTATCAAAGAAGATGAACAAAATGGAAAAGCATAACGAGAAAAAATAACAATTTAGGAAAACTTCACCATTGATATAGCTCAAGGATCCTGTGAACATGCTTGTTTTATTGATGATCAAACCAGTTACAATACTCCATGTACAATAGCTCTCTACAAATCAGAGCTTTCTTCAGTTCAGCCTAACATTCCTCAACTATCTTAGTAGCAGAAATCAATCCAATAACCATCAAGTAACCAACATTTTAAAATGAGACTCATATGAAATATTTAAATGCAAAAATGATGAGGTGCTGCAAAACTACAGTGTTTAAATGTTATTCATTACAGAGTTAATGATTTTTTACCTTTGAGACCATGCAAGGCCCAAGGAAAAAATATTTGGAAGAGTCACGCTGAAATAATAAATTCTGAGTTATTTTAGTTGAAATATTTGACTTTAAAGGCTTTGTAATAACTTTGTAATAATTTTTGAGTTGCTTTAAAATATCTCTAACTGTGAAATAACTGCTTGATGTCTTTATTGAAAGAAAACATGCCGTAGGTGGCAAATTTATCTTTGGAGAAGTAATTTCTTCTATGTTTGAGTCATTCGAAATTGTATTTGGGTTATCTGTCTTTTTTTAAATCACAAAACTTCAGTTTTAGGCCTTTGATCTCTTATTTAACCTTTATAATTTGTATCATTGTCCTTATTCATCATTCTGATTTATGATTTTTTTGTCCTTTATGCTTTGCTTTAAGCCTTTGGCTTTCATCTTTAATCACTGTTTTTGAGGGCTAATCCTTTGTGTTGATCCTTTGATTTCAATTTAGCCCCTTAATCCTTCTGTTCTTCACTTTGTTTGTTTGTTCTACATGCATGGAGGGTTTCTTCATTGTGGTCGAAAGGTTTTATAACCCATTGATGATCATGAGTCATCAACGATTATCCTTTATGTAGGATCCCCTAGTTCTTTTTATATGAATTCACCTCTCAAATCGTCATCCAGAGGTTTTAAATGGTCACTTTTTTACTGTGGGAGGGAATTTTGGGCCGTTTTATGCCATTAGAAAACCTGCAAAAAACATAAAACAACATTAATTTAAATCCTGCACGAGGAGTTTAAACTGCATTTTTCAGGGTTTTTGAGCTTCGTGGGTGATTTACAGAGGATGAAGGGTGTAGAGGAAAGGTTCTGTATGTGGAACCAGGTAGAAGGACGAAGGAATTTGAATTTTGGCACGAGAGGAGGAAGGCATTTTTGGGAAAACCGTAGTATTTTATCATGGGGAAATAGGGTGATAAGTGGTATTGGCTTGGGGCTGTACAATTCCATTCATCGTTTGCTGCCTGTTAGGAGTGTTAGGAGTGTTAAATCTTGGCACAAAAATCATGCAGGATATGAGTGTGAGCCCCTTAATCCTTCTGTTCTTCACTTTGTTTGTTTGTTCTGCATGCAGGGAGGGTTTCTTCATTGTGGTCGAAAGGTTTTATAAACCATTGATGATCATGAGTCATCAACGATTATCCTTTATGTAGGATCCCCTGGTTATTTTTATATGAATTCACCTCTCGGATCGTCATCCAGAGGTTTTAAATGGTCACTTTCTGACTGTGGGAGGGCATTTTGGTTCGTTTTATGCCATTAGAAAACCTACAAAAAACATAAAACAACGTTAATTTAAATCCTGCGGGAGGAGTTTAAACTGCATTTTTTGGGGTTTTGAGCATCGTGGGTGATTTGCAGAGGATGAAGGGTGTAGAGGAAAGGTTATATATGTGGAACCAGGTAGAAGGACAAATGAATTTGAATTTTGGCACGAGAGGAGGAAGGAGGTTTTGGGAAAACTGCGGTGGTTTATCATGGGGACATAAGGCAATAAGTGGTATTGGCTCAGGGCTATACAATTCCATTCATCATTTGTCGCGTGTCCAGGGTGAAACCACTTTTCTCTCGTGGGTTAGGAGTGTTAAATTTTGGCACAAAATCCTACAGGATATGAGTGTGAGTCGTCGGATCTCAAAAGGTGAGATCGACGATGTGGAGGGATTTTAGGGCTAGGGCGCAGATCTGTGGAGTGGAGCCTAGGACAAGTGGAGGGCTTTTATTTGACGAGGGGTTAAATGGGAAGCAGGGCCCGGGAGTGATGATGTGGCATAATTTTTCGTGTTGTGTGGGGTTGGGTTATATGCGGGATGAAAGGGGGAGAGGCAATGGCCGTTGGATCGGGTTGAGGGCCTTTGATCAACGGTCTAGATGAGAGGATAGAGGGTGCGAGTGAGGATGGGAAGAAGGGGCCCATTTTAATTTCTCAAAGGTTTTTGGTGAAATTATAAGGTTGCGAGGGTGCTTAAGAAAGTGAAAGGGGCAGAGGGGTAAAAATAGGAAAAGGGCTTAGAAATAGGCAAAGGCAAAACGTCTTGTGGGGAGAAAGAAGACCGAGGGCTGAGATGGACAGGGGCTTGAGGGAAAAAGCAGCAGGTCGGGGTTTAAAGTCATATGGATGAGGGGGCTGGGTTTAAGCCGAAAAAGGGGCTTTAAAGGCCTATCTCACAAAAGTTGGTTTTTAACAGAAAAACAGAGTTTTGCAAGGTTTTTTAAAGGGTCTGATAAGGTTAGAAGTTAGGCTAAAACAATGTAGAAGGATTTTTACATTTTTTTTAGGGCTTTTTAGAAGAAAATGGTGAATGACGAAGGATTTTTTAGGGGTTTTTGGAAGGGAAAAAGGGGATGAATGGGGGTGTAGGTGGGGTAATAAAATGAGGAAATTAGGCCCAAAAATGGATTTTTTCTTGGAGCAGTAGGGTGAACATTTGAGAGAGCAAAATACAGGAAAGTTTAGTGAAAAATAGTCAAACTTAGGATGATGAAGGCAGTAATATTTCTATAACTCACAGTCTTTTCTCTAATACTGTTTCTAGAAATCCAAAATCAATATTTATTCATCTTTCAATATCAGTAAAAATTATAGATGGCTAACACCCTCATCTCTGTTCCCCATCATGCATCTGATGACTCATTATCTAGTTCGGTCGCCCCTCACCTTCTGAAGGTTAACGCTGGGCGGGGTCTGAAACAGCCAGTTCTGGAAACCACCTACTCTTCTACATGTCAGCCTTCAATTATTTCTCACCCTGCCCCCATACAATATCACAGACTGAATAGGCCCCCCTTCGAAATTAGATTTCTAGTTTTGAAAGTCCCACACATGCATGGGTTTTTCGGTGGAGAAAGAAATGATATGGTTTACTCAGTTGTCGAGGAACTGCCTATTAAAGAGCAAGACATGCACAACATGATTGGTCGTTCCATAATGGTTAGTGGAAACTATAAGAACGGGGAATGGAGGTTTTAAACAACAGGCGAATCAAGTAATGGATGTCAGACTGCCCACCTTTTCACAACCATTCCTCGCCTCCCCATTTTGAAGATTCCTGTATTTAGCCTATATGGCCGACTAAGTTGTTTTCTTTAAATTTTTAATTATGATGTTTTGCTGGAGAAATCTCGATTTCACCCTATTTCGTTTTGATTTTATGTTTTCAGGAGTGATTTCTTGATGCAAGCTCCGTACGTTAGTTAGGATATTTTTATTTCACATGTTTGGGATGACCATGAATGTCTATTCTATTTTTAACCCTCAAGGAAAACTATGTATGTAGATATTTTAGAGATTAAAGAAGGGTTATGATTTCCATGGAAGTTTTGAGTTCACAGTTTGGTATAGCGCATTTTGTAATTTCGGGGATACGCCCTTAATGGATATCTTGAAGAGATGTTTGGAGAAAATAATACAATAATGATTTGTTGCAAATGTGATGTAGGAGCATCCAGACTCAGCTAGAAATGTGATTGTGTGTTCAAATGTTGTGGCTAACATGAGGTGGATAAAAATTGGTTATTAATAGTTTACTTAGTTTTAAATGAGAGGAGTTAGTTTGTTTTGATTTTCTTAATTAATTAGGAATAAAATAGAAAATTGGTTTCTCTCTATGAGGAGATTAAGCCAAGTAGGTTAGAGAATTTAGATAGGATGGAAATTGTTTGTTAGAGTGGTTCAGTAGAAAGCTAATAAAAGAAAAAGTGATCTGATTCAGGTAGATATATTTATATGCATGAATAGATATGAGAGGAAGAGTAGAAAAAGAGTGAAATAGGTGTGGAATAGGTGCAAGAGAGGAGTGAACAGAGAGTAGAAATAAATGTAAAAAACTAGCCATCCAAGGGCTTGTCTCTATGTGTTCCATTTCTAAATTAACTCCAAGTGTTTTGTATTTTAATTAGGCTCTCTATTTTAAACTGTTTGTTTTATTTCTCTGTTGAATCAAATATTGCATTAAGCACACAACAGAAGGAAATCAAATTTTCAAGTGACAGCAAGGATCGAAGGCAAATCGGATTTGCAAGCAGTAGCGAGGACTGTAGATCTTATGCAGATCAACATTGGGAAATCACATCGTAACCTTGAAGACATCGCACATCGATGGATTTAGTTTTTATGGTTAAGACTTCGTAAGCTAAGTTATTTAACTTGCAATGTGAAGTAGATTGGCAAAGACGCAGCATGGACCATCGAATCTAACAAAAGCCAACAACGAAGATCGAAGAGCACTGGGAGTGATTTTGCAGATCTTAACTTTTGGAGTTTAGAGTTAAGGCGTCACATGGTAAGTTGTTTTGTATGTGATTCGAAGTGGAGAAGGGCCACATGTTAGCATGGTGCAATATCACAGATCTCAAGGAATAAGGTTTAACCATTAAATTAAATTGTAAAGTGAGTGAAGTGCAAAGTTGCGGTGAAGGTAAATAATAAAGGTTATGAAGTGTGATCGCTTACGATTGGTTGAAACTGTTGTGGGACCCTCTAGTAAAGAATTTCCGCATGTATGTAAATTGTTTTGGGTTTATGTGCGATCAAGTTTAAAGTAACCATTTATTGATTCCACATGTATTCTGATATTTTTTTGCAGCTTGTCTGCATCAAAATGGATTCCAACTGGGATTTTGAACAGTACGTATGTCTCTTTTGCGTATTTGTTTAGTTTTCTTATTCATTCTCGTTGAATGTTTCTTGAATTATCGTGTGTTCAAAATGCTGGTCAAAATTTTTAATAAATGAATTTACCTTTGTCCTACTGCTTGAAATGGTACTCATAAGTTACTCACTCGGTCACGTTAATTAGGCCTGGCACAAGATTTCTATTTCATAAACCTTATCATGATCGTTCTCTTCTTTAAGTCTATAAGGGGCATATTATTAGCTCTCAGTAATCCTGCCACCTCCCGGCTCTCCTCCCTTGTTCATCAAAGCGTTCACCCTCTTTTATTTGTAAATTCTATTCACTGGTTTCATAGCTGGCCCATTTACAACAATTGAGCTTCATAATGGCCTCAGGCCATTTTGAGTTATATCCAACAAACAATCAGATTTAACACCATTACTCCTCTCCCATTGTTATCTAGAACCACCCTGTAAATAAATTTCACGAAGGTTATATCTGGGGAGGTCCCCCCCAAAGTGAAAGTTAATCCAAGAAGACCTCTTATTCTTAATATGTCCTAGGCACTGGTCTCCTGCAACTCAAGATTGTCTCTAGGAGCTACAAAATATTTTTGGCATCGTTCATTAGGGGAGTTTTGAGGTCTAAAATGGGCCTCCTAAGGAAATTATAAAATAATTTTGGAAATAATAAAATAATATTAGATTATATCATCAAATTTTAGAGGGAAAAAAGAATAGAATAATAATAAAATAATAAATCTACTTTTTCAACTCGAATTTTCAGCCTATCTCCCTAAGTGTTTACTCAAATTTTGAGTGGAAAAACTCATTGGATGCAAAATTTAATTCTTCATCCAAGGATTACCCATGTTGTATACTTTTGATGGACCCTTCTACATGAAAAATGAGATATAGATGAAAAATGTGATTGCAATCACATTTTTCATGTATTTCTCATTTTTCGTGTATTAGGGTGCATCAGAAGTATGCAAAATATAATCCTTGGATGAGGAATTAAATTTTTCATCCAATGAGTATTCCTGCTCAAAATTTGAGTAAAACATTAGGGAGATAAGTTAAAAATACGAGTTGAAAAAGTAGTTTTATTATTTTATTATTTTTTATTCTTTTTACTTTTTACTCCAAAAATGGTGAATCATCACCCATGGTTGACATCATCATCTTGAATCCTATTGGTTCTTATAAATTTTATTTTTGTTGTACATTTTTCTTAGGAGGCCCATTTTAGACCACAAAATTCCCCTAATGGTCGGGGAACGAATTTGAAAATATTTTCGTTGGGGTACAATATTATCTTAACCCATCAATGAGGTGAGCATTAAGGGTTGAGAGTTTCATATCCCTCACCTTGGTGACTCCACTTTTACCAAATTTCAAATCAATTGTAATCCTGGTTTACACAAGGCCTCACACTCGATTAGATACTTCTGATACTTCCCAGTAGAGAACCCCTTATGTATCTAATCCTAAAATGACCATATTTAAGAGAATCCAGAGGGAAGAGAAACCAAGCTAGGATGAACTATCCTCATTTTCTCCAAAATATTCACCTTCATAATATCAGAACACTGAAATCTATGGTCTTGTCTCCACAACCTGTGTACTTGAGTATTCTCCAGAAGCCTCTACTTTAGCCATTTCAGCCATAAATGAAAAAGATGAATCCACTCATACTTCACTGCCTCCCTTGCACCCTACTCCTAAGGTACAATAAGGTAAATAATTTGTAGTACTAAAACTATTTTTATAGAAAAATATCCAAACTTATATTCATCACACCCCTGTTATACCCAGCCAAATCATCCTCGTAACTTACCACCACCTCCCCTCATGGTTGTCCCAGGTTTCCTCCTCAAAAAATATGCTCCACTGGCTCTACCTCAATTATTGAATGACATGCCACAAGATTATCTAAAGCTCTTCTGTCGGTTCACTGGGGAAGATAGTACTTCTATGCAGAGACATATTGAAAAGTTTTGTGCCTTGGTTGAGAATGCGAATGTAAATCATTTAGATGTGGTGTTAAGGATTTTTTTCCAATCTGTTATCACCAAATTGATCTTAATTGGATGCTCATAAATGAACTCAATGTGACTCTTTCAAACAACTTCTAACTAAATATTAGCCCCTTCAGTTTGAGAGGGCTCTCTCAAAGGGGGTTTATGATTTTTAATAAGGATAGTACTAGATGGATAACTCTATGAAATTGTAACTTCTTTTTGTAGGATTGTAGGTTGAAAAATGTAGGCTTGCTGCCATTGGGCTTATGGAGCCAACAATCAATAGTCTTATTGAAAATGGTTCTTCACATGGAAGCTGAGGCAGATAGAGGTTTTTAACAGAGATAATTCACACACATAACATAGGAAAACACAGTCATTTCATCAGTAAAGGAATTCAGAGAATAATATTATGAATTCTGAGTAATTAGAGATGAAATATACTGCAAGTGATTAAACATAAAGATACGTATCAATAACACATCAAAAACCTCATGAGAATCTCAGGTCTAGAAGTAGAATGTCACTTTTGTATTAATAAAAATGGATGAAACATAAAAGAAACAATTTGGTGCAATATTCTCCAACCCTTTGCTTCTTTGATGTTTTTTCTATAAATAGACATTATTTACAATATGGATGATCTCCCTAATGGCTAGATCCTTGAATTCTACTCTAATAGCTATCATAAGTGAAATCACTAACTTAAAACAGAAAATTGACAGCTATCCTTAAAGAAAACAAAATCCTAATAGGACTCTATCTCCTATTTATTGCATTCCTTTATCCTATTAGTGACACAGTTACATAATGGTTACATCATGAATGTCACATGCTCGAATAAAAAATGACCCTAGTTCACCACCACTTTACGTCTTTAAAACAATCCTAGTTTTGTGGAACATAACCTTGCTTTTTAGGAATGAATTATCTTCATCTTTAACGTTGTTTTGACTCATGAGCTAGTTGTGTGGTACTTTCTTTGAGTCATGAATATCTGATAATAAGGTCCACTGACATGTTGGAGGTCTCCAGCTGGAAAAAAATGCTATTAAGATGCTCAAAATCCTTCAAAAATTACTCGTTGCGAAAATAGGGTAGGTTTAGGCAGTTTGGTAGCGAGTTTTAGTAGCGTAGGAAAAATGGATTTTCCATCTATCTTCTTGACTTCTTTGTTGTTCCAACACCTTCATTATGTTATGAAACCTTGCAAACGATCGATATCCCTCCATAAAACATGCCAAAACTGAGTTTCAAAGCAAAAAATCACCTACAGGAATTTTCGTAGCGTATTTTTGGCCTTAAGCCCGAGGTATGCTACAAAACTACGTAAAAAACTAGAAAATGTTGTTTTCAAGGTGGTCTTCAAAAACTATTCTGCAGCTGAAAATTTTTGACTCTCTGTATGTTATGAACTTCCTAAAACATATTCCATCTTAACTTATCACTCCTATGGTGTTTCCTCCTCATTCACAGTCAGTTGACTAATGGGCTCTTCTACCACTATCATTTTCAATCCTTTCATTTCTAGCTCCACATGAATAAAATATAATTTATCCTGAAGATCTTCTAGTTTTTCCTTTAAAGCTCTATTTTTGGATTGTAAGTGAAAATTCATCCTCCTAACATGCTTAACCTCCCCTCTCGATGGTTGAGTCCATTTCATCAACTTCTTTATATTGCCCTAGGTTTTTGAAACACTTGTAACTTGATATTCCCAAATTTTCTTCATTTGCTCAAACTAAACCTTCTCAACTCTATTTAATTTTTCCTCTTTCTTCAAAACTAATATCTCCTTACCTACCTCCTTCAACTTCTCTTTAAGGGTTTCAATTTTTGATTTTTCACTAATTTTCTCTTTACCCTTTCTTTGTTTGATAACCAGCTCTTGTTTTGTAGGTGAAGACACATCTATGATATTTTGTGGTTGGGAAGTTTCATTGATCCTCTCGGTCTCTTCGATACTTTCCATGACCTTCCTTGCATGTCTGGTCATTGGATTCCTAGGCCAAAAAATGAAACCAGAATCATCACCTGCAAAATATAATTATTTATATGTCTTACCTTTCTTCAGCTTCATTCCTCCATCTTCAATGTCTTTAGCTTGCATAATGGGTGATTCTTCCATGTAAATTTCATGAAAGATGTCCTCTAATTTTCCTTTACCCACTGTCTGGCTCCTACTGACTCTTTTGCTGCCTTGTTTTTTGACTGTCTGCTTCTTTTTTGCAGGTGATGTTCTAGGTGCGTTAATATTATACAAAGGCTCTGCCTCCATGCTCACTGGTTCTGGAGGAGATGATCTATTCTATTCTTCAACTTCCTCTGCCACAACTACTGATGAAATTTTTCTAGATTTGGAGGCTTTCTTAGGAGTAACAGCATCAATTTCATAACCACTCATGAACAAGAAGGAAGTCCAATATTTGTCAAATATTTTCAATTCCTCTAACGCCAAAAACTTAATCAAAAAATGATGAAAAAGAGAAGTTTCACTGCCATCTGTTTTTATTTGAACCTACTTGAAATTTTCCCTAGACCTCTGTACAAATAAAAAGGCAAGTCAAATGACCTCTTACCCACAAAATGTAGTAGAAGCCTAAGGTGATAGGAGTATACCATGTGAAATGTTCCTTCACAAGAGAAATACTTTTGGATGATCATCAACAACTTTGAATAGTTTTCCTTCATAAAACTCCTTGGGATAGCATTTATCAGATCAATTTCGCTATATTTTTTCTTGAGGAACTCTTTTCAATCCTACATTATGAACTTGATGCCTTTAAACTATTGTTCCCCTCCTCTAGGGATTATTGTTGTTATTGAGATGGTCTTAGATGTCACTGTAAGGTTCAAAATCCCCACTTTTGAAGTTGTTCCTGTGAAGCTAGAAACAAAATATGTGGAAGCCTATAAATGAAAGCCCTGCAACCTCTGACAAAATTGCAAGCAACAAGTCCTTCTGAAAACCTCCATGGCAGTTGGGTATTCATTGAGAAAATTCATGCTCATGGGCTTATACCGATGGAAATGACCACCTTTGTTTGTTTTCCTTCTTGCAGCCATGGGTGATTTATATCTTCACAACCTCGCTTGCTTGATGACACCTGCAAAGTTCAAATCTACCAGCAACCTACTTGGCTCGATGAAGCAACTCTCGAGAGATTGAATTACATGCAAAGATAAATTGAAATATGAAAAAAGGCTAATTAGGGTAAGTTTTATGGTTTAATTGATATCTCATGCTTTAATCATGACACATATATGCCAAAAAGGGTAATGATGACCTCAGGCACAACTATGTACCTTTGAATTAACCATAAAAAACTTGAATGACCTCTACCCTAACTCCTCCAATCATGAAATGACATTTCATATCGAATTTGACAAGATAGGTAAGAAAACAATTTTTTTTAGCGTAGTTATTTTAACCTCTGACAGTTTTGCTACGAATCTATTAGGCAGTTTCATAGCAAAAACTGTTGTTTTGATGTATAAAATGCTACGAAAAATTGAAAAACTGACACAAGCGCCCTTTTTGACTTTAAATGTATGGAGAATGAAAATTGACACCATATAAGGACTGATGTGACATGGCATGACATAAATGGAGGTGACCATGAACCTTCAAATAGTTTAAACATGTAAAAAATGAAATTTTCCTATACCAACTTGAAAAGTCTTAAGAAGACCTTATCCTTTTTATGAGTGAACTACATGACCATTTCAAGTAATGTTTCACAATTTTATGAGTGATAACACAATACTTGGATGGAGAAGCCATTAAATGGTTCAAGTCTCTGGCTGACAACAAAGTCACCACTTAGGAAGAAATGGAGAATTTCTTCACACCAAAATGGGGAGAAAAGAGGGATCATGGATATGTTCTCACAGAGTTCAATGCTCTTAAAAAGAGACACAAAGAGGATGTAACATAACTCATAAAGAGGTTCAATAAGCTCTATAACAATCTCCCTACTGAGATAAAGCCTGCCCAAGCAGCTACTAAGGTGGACTTTGCAGGAGCTTTCAAACAGGAGTTTGGGTTCACCATAAGAGAAAGAAAATCCACATCTCTGGATTAGATTTAGACTGATGCATTGGAGGTAGAAGAAAAATTTGCCTCTACTGGTAAATTCAAAGGGGGGATAGTGTATGAATCCAAAATAAAGAACAGGGAGAAGGCTTCTACTTCTAATTAGGAGAGAGAATCATAGGAGTATAGAATTGAAGAAATGAATAAGCTAACCAAGAACCTATCAAATAAGCTAGTTAATCTTGATTGGAGACCAATAATTCCCCTCCTAATTCCAACCAAATGATTCCTAACCATGGGTTTAACCCTAATATTGGAAGCCCCCTCTAGATTTTTTGCATCGGGAAAGGAAGGAACAACAAGATCACATCCACCCTCCTCTATAATTGGAAGGAGAGTTGGAGGAATAGGTTGAGGAAGTCACAAATAGCCAAGAGAATCAGTTCCTCACTTACTCTGATCATGAGGAGGGCGAACTCACCCTGCAAGGGGAGCAATAAAAGAAGGGATTCCCTCTAGAAGATCGAAATATTGAAAATTACTCCAGGGAGTTCCTGGATTTCATGCAAGATCAACTCCATAAGAAGTATGATCTTAGGTCATCCAAGAAGAGAATTGAGTGCAAGAAAAAAATGAAGAGTCAATATCAAGACAAAAAAACCGTCCTATTTCTGCCAATAAGGGGGAAAATCCATTAAAAGAGTCAGCCCCTCTTAAAGTCGCTACATCCAATTCCATAAATCAAGGCTCCGATCCTCCCAAAAAATTGAAATCCCCATATGTACCCTTGGACTTGACCGACCCTCCTAAAGAGCAATTGAAGGAATGCCATAGATGGGGTGGTGATCAAGTTCCTAGAGGAGAAAATAATAGCTAGGTCTGGATTCCCTGCTAAAATAATCACCAATAATGCCCAGGCTTTCAAATCGTCTAAGTTCGTGAGATTCTGTCAGCACTATAATATCATTTTGGGACACTCCATTACATATTTTCCATAGGGTAATGGGCTGGCTGTTTCGGGGAATTTCACCCTAGAGGTTCGTTGGGTTACAACCTCCACAGAGCAGGGGCATGCTACTTAACAGAGACTCACACAACCATGCACGTTCAGAAAAACTAAATAGAGTAGAATGAGAAAGTTACCGATAGGTCCTACGGTTGAAGAAGATCCCGCAGGGTTCAAACCCCTACCAACCGTCCTTCCTTCTTAACCTGAAAGACAAGAAGAAACAAACACAAAGGACTGGATGTACAACATATATCTACTCTAAATGTTAGTGAGATTCATATAAAACATTAAATAAATCATAATGAATGCTTGTATAACAAATATTCTCATACATAAAAGCATACACTAACACGTTTATTTCAGGAACAGCATGGTACTTCTGTATTATAAATAGCATGTACAAAATTAACGAGTGGAGAGATCACCTGATCCTTCCACGGCCTTCGCAGACCGTCGTCCGGATCCGTCCAGCCCTTGCCTCGCTAAGACTCCTTCCAAACTGGTGCATACGAGATGACATATAAAGAGATGTGCATCTCAAGGAAACAAGGGTTTCCTACAATGAACTGGGAAAGTGCAGGAGGCACGGGGAATCAGACTTGGATAGGGAATACCAACAGAGTATAATATCAATAATTCTCTCTCTCCTTTAGGCCATACACATGAGGGCTTTTTATAGTCCCTCCAAGTAGTTTCAGCAGTTGGAAACAGTTGGCCACGGGCTGGGGTGGTTGAACTACCTGAGTAACCATCAACCCAGCGCGAAATTAGGGATTTTTGTATATTTTTTAATCATTAAAATGGCATACGCGGAAAAGTCTAGCTGTACTCGCGTATACACGCGGAAAAACACGGGCATAGTCGCGTATGGAGGATTTTCCACTGTTTTCAAGTGAATGTGTCCAAGTCTGTAGGAATGGGTGCCCATAAAGCCATGAAGCAATCATGAATCATGTCAAGGTGAGAAATGATGCTATAACAGATGCCCCCTAATATATGAGGTCAGAAGGGGTACATGATGGCCGAAATGTATTATGCACATAGAAAGAACTTCGCAAGGACAAGAGAGGACTTCACCGGATTTCAGCCTGCCAAAAACCAATGAAAGAAAACAGAGAGTCAACTCATGCTGAGGCGGGCATACCCATGCTCAGTCAAAAATACATCATATAGAAAGTAGTGAATAGATCCAACATGTATACAAGTATAGTTGAACTGAAAGTACACAATGAATCATCTGAGCATGGCCCGGAAATACAAGTCTGAATCAATGTCCAAGTATCACATATAGAAAGCTGATCAAAGATGGTGCAACTGGATGTCTGATCAAGTAACTGAATCTCCAAGTACCGGATCATAAGAGGTGGATCAAACGGTACAATCACACAACTCGGGAGCCAACATATAGGATGCTGCTGTACTGAACTGCAACATATAAGGGTGGACGACATCACTGGCAGAAACTGAATGGACTGTCAAAAGTGAACCGAAGAATGCTGATGCAACCCAAGGTCTTCACCGATCACTATGGCACAATTCTACACAATGGGAATAAATGAGCTGAAGTCGACCATGTGAGAAATCGTTGGATTACCGGTCAATGATGTATACCGTTAACCAACGTGAGACAACCCACCGATAATGATAATGAGTGTCAAGGTGCCCCAGTACAATCTGACAAGTGCGAATGAATGAGTTGAAGTCGAACACTTGAAAGAATCTACCAATCAGGAGGCAATGATGAATCCCCACTGCCGATAGCGAAGAGTCTGCCACTGATGACTGCAAACCCTAAGGTACTGACAAAAAGACTCTAGACCTTATTCCCAGAGCAATGAGTCAGAGTCGATGGGAAAAGATCTGCTGGAAGGAAGGCATTAAGGCATCCCACATCAGTCCAGCGCGAGTGTAACCCGCAGGCCAAGATTTGGAAGGAATCGGACGAAGAAGAGTGATGGAACCAAAACCGAAGTACGTTTCCGACATGCACAAGATGAAGCTAGCGCACGGAAGAAACCCTCTGAACCAACCAATAATGAAAGCTGACACAGAGGCGAGAAATCCACCGATAGGGTCAAATGGAAATCTAGGTACTGCACGAATCCCAAGTGTGATAATGTGTGCTGACGTCGAACACAGGGGAAACCACTCAGTCAAAGACCCATGATGATGATCAAATGCCGAGCACGAGGTCACCTATCAATGATGGAAATAGGCCCAAGGTGCGGCTCTAGGTTTGCTCTCAGAGCAATGTGTCGTAGTCGATAAGAGACAAACCCGCCGGCAAGAAGTCAATGGGGACCTTCTCAAACCAGCACGAGCAGAAGACCAAAACATCTGATGTGATAGAACATGATACTGACAAGACCGGGAAGGCCGAATGAATAATGAGTCAAGAGACACCGCAGAATGGCCGACTCAGGCTAAACTTCCCTTGAACAAAAGCACGACTCGTGATGACCATGGCAGTAAAAAGTGACACTGTATAAGTCTATTATGCAGGAGGCAGAACAAACTCTCCATATGATTGGAAGAGATAACTAACCGGGGGAGAACTGACAAGTGAAACATGGTAAAGGCTGAACCTAGGTCAAAACTAAAACCATCCCAAATGAAGGAAATATATATAAGTATATGTGCTTTGTTCAAGGGCGACAAAACTGACTCTGTACTGCCATCAAAATAACAAATATACATCACGTTCCCGCTCTTTTTGTTATATTTGATTTTTTTTTCTTTTTCATATAATAAGCCTGAAAAAGAATAAAATAATGCTATGGTACAATGGATAGAACGAGTATCAAGAAAGCAGATGCACTAGTTCCTGGGATTGGAACAATCCTATGCTCAATGCAAGGTGGCGAAAACTTGGTCAATGATACTCAGAGGAATGTTCCATCCATGGGTACAAAGGTGTCAAGTCGTGATAGCTAAGTGCATGCAATGGTTAACTTGTACAGAAAGTCAAGGTCAAAAGTTGGCTTTAACATCGAGTCCAAATGAAGTCGGCTAAAGGCCAGGATAAACAAGTAGCCAATATGCAATCCAGTAATACAACTTAACGACACCAGGGAGCCTCTAGGGTAAAAGCCAGAAAAATGATAAGTGATGAAGAAGAAGAATGAAGCTTCAACACATAAGACATGGCGGAACTAAAGAGGACTCCCGAGCCTACACAAAACGCAGCATGGGCAACAAGTGATAGCGAGGAACTAACTAGGAAGCCCATGTAAAGGAAGGCTCTACCATCAAGTCATGATTAAATAATCGGCGAGTGAAATGGGTGTAATACTCATGACCTGATGGGATCGACCCTAAGGCAAGTGATCAGTATGGAGGCTATAATGCAAGATGCAACGGAAAGTGATTTCCCTAACCTATATGCCAGTGAAGATCATATACCTACCGTGAAGAGTCGGAAATCATGGATCAAAAACCGGGAAAAATCTCAAAATCGTCAAAATGTACCTGAAAACATACCAAACTGGGCACTTCCAAGCAACCGAGTTATGCAGCTTAAGATAGATCGAAAAAATAAGCATAAGGAAATTTTGCGAAAATTTTCAATTTTGTAGCCATAAATAGACAAATTACCTCTCATTTGGTTCATTATTGCATAGCTGATTTGGAAAAAGTGCTCTGGAGCAAAAAACTTCTTTCATCAAATCAGGAACAACCGACCGTCGGAACTCAGCGAAACTTCAGGTAGGCTCCTTAATCATCCTGTTTATTCATTTTGTCCATTTGGAAATTAAAATTAAGTGATTTTTAGCCTTAAAACCCTTGCTAAAATATGTGTACCTGCGCATACGCGGGTTCATTGAAGGAAACCCGCGTATACACGCGACTGTGTACAGGAAAAACCGCGTATGCGCAGGTCCGAAACTTAAAAACCGTGGCTAATGCATAATTTGATGAAATTTCTCAGGATGACCATTTCATGGAGGGAGCGTGAGCATAGCGCAATAGACCAGGAGGTCATGTAGGATCGCGCAGCGCAAAATATCCTCCGAAATTGCGGATTGTTCAAATTCTTTAAAATGCCAAATATGAAAATCAATGTGCGGTTGCTAGAAATGCTTGTAAATTACTGGGAACCAGATCAGGATTGCTTCATTATTGATCAGATGCCGCTACGCATTGAAGTGGAGGATATATATTTCATCACTGGACTCTCCAGGAGGGGAGAACCAGTGGACTTGCACGGAAAGCCCCTGGGAGGGTTGACCATGGAAGATTATGTCCACGTATATTGCGTAGAGAATTCCAAAAAGGTTGGAACACAGATTGCAATTAAAGATATCAGGGATTTGCACATAAAAATCCTCCTTTTCACCATCAACAGAGTGGCAGGATCTGCCTCACTACATCAGGCGTCTAGGACGCAAATGAGCATAGCTGTAGAGTGTTTGACTCATGTGTACGATTGGTGCATAGCCCTTCTACTGAACATGAAACAACAGCTGACCTCCATTCGCCAAGCAAAGACTAAACACTTTGGCTATGGGACCATTTTGACAACATTCTTCTTTAAGAGGATTCCAGCTTTGAGACCCAGAGTCATCTCTACTATCAGTAGCCCGTGAGACCCGAGAATTTCCCGTTGGGCAGACATGATGAAAATATTGGGGGGTAGTGAGGTACCCCGGACCACGTGGGACGATGAGTTCTTCCTGTGGTGGGGAGAACAGATCATCGCAGTGGACGACTATCCCTATGCTGGGATGGATTTTCGTGGAGATCTGGATCTAGTTCTTCCACCTGGCACAGCATGGGGAGCAGTCGGTAAGTTTTGCAAAATTTTTTGACTTATATAATTTTTTTGGATTTTTTCAAATACGAATGAAAAAATGAAAAACAAACATGTTTTTTATTGGATTCATAATGACTGACAATTAAAAATGATCATGTTTCAGATGTTGGACCAGTACGACCTGAGGGTCTCCCACGCCATAAGCGTCGCAGGGGCAAGGCAGAGACAATGGATTCCGACAGGGCTCTCCAGGCCGTGTAGAGAAACTTGGAGGGATTAACCCGCCAAATCCCTATGGTTGCCGTGGAGGACTTGCCAGAAGCCATCCAGAGACGGGTGGTAGGAGTACCACGAGACTGGGTTAGATTATTCTGCCGTGTGGCCACTGCAGTGATGTTCTATAGGAACACGACTTCTGGGCAGGGACCTCAGGAGTAGACAGATATTATATATTAGATGACTGTATATTCTTTTTTGAGACTGAACATGATGGGGCATAAGCCCAAATTTTGTACAAGATTATAGATCCAAATTTTGTAAAGTTTTTGACACTCCGATGATATATATACAGCGATATTTGATGTGATGTGATAAATGTATTAAATGTATGATGTTTTTGATGATTAAAAATTATTATATTGAATGATTAATATGCCAATCTAAAGCTTGATTAGATAATGAGTCAGAAAACCAATTGTCAGCTAGAGGAATATGAATAAATGTTAAAAATTGAAATGACCTTTGTAACAAACGTACCCTTAAGAACAATCGTAATAAAAATGGATCTCGTACCCGATAAGTGTTGTTCAACTGTGACACCACCAGCTGGGAGTCCAAGAAAACTACCAACGAATCAACACCCAAAGATATTGCCTCCAAGAGTAGATGAATGACTGCAGTGTATTCTGCTACGTTATTGGAAGCAGGACCAATGCAGACTCCTCTTGATACCAACAACTGACCGGAAGGATAATGAAGCACCCAAGCCGCGGAAGCTAAGTTCCGGGTGTGTCTACTAGCACCATCGGCGAAACCAAAATGACTCATGACATCCAACACAACCTGCCAAAGCAGATCAAAAAACATCACCACCTCATCAAAAATCAAAAATCAATCAGATATGTACAAAGCAAAAAACTACTATATACAAAAGCAACATGCCAGGCCAAAGCCTAGGCATAATACTTCTTCAAATAGAGCCCATTTCGGGGCTCCGGCAACTCGTTCCCTTCGAAATCAACCAAGGTATAAGCTCCTTTCTTAAGGACTTTTTTAACGATATAGGGGCCATACCACATCGATTTAAACTTTCCTGCCCCCAAGGCATCTTTTTCTTGGGCATAGACCAACATAAGGTCACCTTCCGAAAAGACCCTAGGCTTAACCGCCTTATCGTACTGAACCTTTACTCAGTTTTTATGTGCTTCATTCATCGTGGCGGCATCCCGACGCTGCTCATCGAGATTTTCCAGATGAAGAAGTCGTTCTGCCAGACTGGAAGTGTCAGGAAGAAGCTCAACAGCTAATTTAAGAGAAGGAATCTCGCATTCAATGGGAAATACGGATTCCACCCCGTGGACTAACTGAAACGGAGTAAAGCCAGTTGCAGTTTTAACTGACGTCCTGTATGCGCAAAGTGCAGGATATAGCATAATATGCCAGTTGGATCTATGTTTATCAATTTTCCTTTGAAGAATTGTCTTCAAGGATTTATTCACGGCTTCCACTTGCCCATTGGCCTGAGGATAATAGGAGATGAATGCTCCTGCCGGAAACCCAATTTGAGAGCCAACTCAGCCATCATACTATTCTGAAAATGACTGCCATGGTCAGTGACAATCTCTCTAGGAATACCAAAACGAGCGATAACTTGGTTGAAAAGGAACAGAGCTGCAGTCTCACCATCATTCCCAAAAGTAGGCATAGCCTCGACCCACTTCGTAAAGTAGTCTACTGCTACGATAATGTACTTGTGACCTTTTGCCGAAGGCGGGTTACAAGTAGTATAATCAATATCCCACTTTGTAAAGGGTCCGACAATAACGACTGGAAAAAGTGGAGCTGGATGAGCGCGCATTTTTCGAGTATAAACCTGACACGGATGACACCTTTTGACCGATTCAATACAATCTTTGAAAATCGAGGGCCAAAAGTATCCAACACGCAAAATCTTTTGGGCTGTAGCAAGCCCAGATAAATGACCCCCACAAGCTCCACTGTGAGAATCATTGAGCACAGCCTCAGCTTCTTCGAAAGTTAAGCAGCGTCTTAGGATTGAATCAACCCCTCGACGGTACAAAGCATCACCAATAATCAGATAATTCTTGGCCAAGTGACGTAGCTTACGACGCTCATCTTTCGAAAAAGAAGAGGGAAACTTCGCAGTCTGGAGATACACAATGATATCCCCATACCAAGGATCTTGTGGAGAGATCAAAAACAAGTGTTCGTCCGGAAAGGACTCATCATAGATCATCTCCTCTCCACAAGGCAACTCGGAGATCAATTCCGCAAAAACTAATGACTTCTTGGATTTGGCAGACATGAACTCTAGATCAAATTCCTGTAAAATCACAAACCATCTATTATATTTGCCCCCAATCACTCGCCTGCTGAGGACAAACTGAAATGGATTGGCAGCTGCCAAGACATAAGTTTTGCGAAGAATAATGTAATGTCGGAGTCGCTGCACAGCATGAACTGCTGCTAAGGCTAACTTTTCTATCGGGGTGTATCGCAGTTCAGGCCCTACTAGTCCTCGACTAAGGTAGTAAATAACATGCTCAGCAAGAGCATCATCCTCCTGAACCAGAACCATACCAATGGTAGATTCTGTTGTAGCCAGATACAAAAGAAAATCTCTGCTATAATCGGGTGGACTCAGTAAAGGAGCAGAGGTCAATGCCTTTTTCAAAGCATCGAACGAGCATTGAGCGTAGTCGTCCCAAAGAAAAGGAACTCCTTTCTTCAACAGTCTCATATATCCCTTTGTAATCTCAACATAATTGACGATAAACCTCCGAAGAAAATTAGACTTCCCTTGGAGACTTTGAAGCTGACGGATTGAAGACGGGGGAGGCAACCGAAGTATTGCCTCAACCTTGAAGGGATCTACCCTTATCCCTTCCCTAGACATAATAAATCCCAACAGCCGACCGGATGTAACCGCGAAAACGCACTTGTTCGGATTCAATCGAATTTTATAAAAACGACATCTTTCAAATATTTGCCGGAGGTGACTAGGATGATCCATCCTCTTTTGAGAATGAGTAGCAAGATCATCTAAGTATGCCTCGATAATCTTCTTGATGTTTTGGAAGGCGTAAGACATGGCCCGCTGAAAGGTAGCCCCAGCATTTTTAAGGCCAAAAGGCATCTTCTTGTATGCAAACGTACCCCAGGGACAAATAAATGTAGTCTTATGTTGATCTTCAGGACGGATAGTAATTTGATTATATCCAGAAAAACCGTCCATGAAGGAGAAAATCTCGTTACCGGCACACTCGTCAATGATCTGATTGATGAATGGTGTGGGGTAATTATCTTTAGGACATGCCTTATTTAGGTCTCTGAAATCGATGCACACTCGAATCGTTCCTTGATTTTTATCTACCGGAACGGGGTTTGAAACCCATTCAGTTAGAGGAACTGGGAAGATGAATCCCGCCTTAAGCAGCTTTTCAACTTCAACTTTGATAGCTGCTGCCTTCCTAGGATTGACCGGACGAAGCTTTTGCCTGACCAGCTTAGCGTTTTCATACGTCTTGATCTCATGCTGGACGATAGATGGGTCTATGCCAGGCATTTCCTCATAAGACCAAGCAAATACATCCCTATACTCTTTGAAGAGCTTGGTATAGATTTGAATCTCTTCACGGGAACATTCAGCTCCAATGAAGACATTCTCGATAATATTGGGATCCCTGGAAATGTTCACCGGGATAGTAGGAGAGATCACAGCCATGTTCCCTTCAGCATAAACCTGTGCTGGTGCCAAAGGGTTCAAGACTGGGTGAACACGTCCAGGAGACTGAGGACTTGGAAAACTTGTTTCAACTTCGCTTAAGTCAGGTAGGAAGTAAGAACGATGATGCAAATCATCCCACGATCTATCTATAATGTACTACATTTCCGTGTAGATTTCCACTTCTTCGTGAAGTTGTTGGGTATCAAGACAATCCCGGGCCGAAGAAGAACTAATCGTCCAAGCCGAGCCACATCACCATCCAACTCTTCCGCGGAAAGAGGAAATGAAACGCATTCTCGCAAGGGTCAACAATAGAATTATATGTAACTCACCAGTAGAACGTAAAATGCCATTCCACCTATACTCTGACCCCGCTAATGTATGAGGGGAAGGTAAGGTCCAAGGTCCGAAAATGAGTATCTTAGAACTCTTCAAGGGGGCCTCGAGGATGAAATAACATTAATATGAACCTTAGGAGGAGGAAGATCGAAAGTACCCATCAGGGAAGAATACATTCCAACTCCTAGATTCTCAACAGGCGCCTTAGTATTTTCCAACTTAGGAATAGATGAGTCAGAAGGCGCATCCAGGTCTACAGGAGGACAGTCCAGTTGATCCACTGTAACGATCCTCCCTTCGTGGGGGAAACATACAATTCGAAATAGTGAGGATGCAATGGCATCCATCTCATAAATCCAGTTCCTCCCCAATAGAAGGTTGTAGTCCAAGGCTGCATCTACTACCTCAACCTCTATGTTGACAGTTTTTCCCCCAACACAGATGGGCAAAGCTGGGACAATACCATGGGGTCTGTGAGAATGACCATCGAACGCAGTAAGAACAGTGCTAGATGGAATAGCTTTGGGAGATCCAAGTGTCTTCCAGCATGCGAGAGACATCACACAAGTAGAAGCACCCTCATCAACGACCGTTCGAAAGATATTGCACTTCCAATACGACGATTTAATGTGAAACGCCATGTGATGAGGAAGTCTCTTCTTAAAATTAGTCATATCAAAAGTGATCAGAAGAGAATTTTTTGGATCAATAGCCCCAATGGCAGTGAGCAAAGCACTGCGCTGAGCCAGACAAGACTGGAGTACCTCTAAAGCTGACATAGCACAAGGACTCTGCGCCAGATCTTCTACAATCGATTAGTTCTGGGCAGCCCTCGCGTTCGGATTAATCGTTGACCGCTTAGAAGATGCTTTTGGCATCCGAGGCATAGACTCAACAGTTGGCTTCGTAATGTGAAGCAGCTCAGTAGCATCAAGAACTTCCTTAGCTTTCGAAGATTCCTCTCCACCATAATCACGGGATCTCATAGCGATATCCGCGTGAGCACTCATCATAAAAATGTTCGATGGAATTTCCCCTTCTTGGGTGCCCCCAGAGGAAGCCACAGGATTTTGGTTCGTGCCAGCAACTAATTGCTGCCCTTGGGGAAAAGGGTTTGTTAACACAACCTGGGAACTAGAAGAACCCTGCTGGGATAACAGGCGCTGAGCATCCTGAATTTTAGGGCAAAGGTGTGTGAGATGGTCTCCAGCACAAAGCTTGCATGGAAACTTCACTTTCTTTTTCTCCTTTTGACCCTCACCAACGCGCTCGTTGGTTTTATTTGCATTGCCCTTCCCATTCTTGCATTTCTTCTTGTTATTTCGTCCTTTCTTCTTCCCATCGGATTGTTGATTTCCTTTGGGATCAGAAGCTTGGACAACATTTATGGACAAAGACTAGGAAGGTGAAGAATCAGTAGGCACAGCCTGACCAGAAGGAGCAGATTGTAAAGACAACTGCTGCAGTTGAGAAAGCAGGCTGGCTACACCACTACTGACCGATTTGACAAGCCTGTCACCATGTGGACCAGGTTTAGTTTTCGATAAATCCAATTTGGAGAGAGGAGCATTGGGCAAATACTTATAAAGTACCCCAGACTGAGAATAGATCAGTTCCAGCTGCTGGGCCCTAAAAATGGCCTGCTCCTCAGAAAATACCCCAGATAGGGATACATCTTTTGAAATATCTGACTGCAGAGATTTCAAAAACCACTCGAGAAGGAATTCACCTGGAATATGGGCTTTGATAAGCCTCTTCCTTCTCTTCCATTCCTGAATGTGATTAGAAATGTGAGTTGCCTCATCCTGCTTAAAATTAGCCAGGAGTTCGTTCCCAACCTCATATCTGACAGGCAACTGAAAATGGTTTAGAAATGTGACAGCCAGTTCTCCAAATGTGGCAAAACTGCCCCCAGTGAGCTCGATATACCATTTGGCAACATTTCCAGTTAGGGTGCGTTGAAATAATCTCAACCTAATCGAGTCATCAATCAGGGAGTTCGAAGAGCACCATAAGTGGAAAGTGGTGATGTGGTCTGCCGGATCCTCTCCATTCTTACCTTCAAACTTTGGAATGTCTGAAGGAAGTTTGGTCGGGACCGGAGGCCACCCCGGACTATAACGAATCGGGTCATTAGTCAACTTCAATAGATTTGGCAAGTTTAACGTTGCCAGAAAAGGTAAACGAGGTGGAGCCTGAGGATTCCATCCTTGATGGGATGGATTCCCAACATTCTGAAAAGAATAGCCTGGATTTGATGAGGCACCAGGCTGCCAGAAAGGACTCGTAGAAAACGGAGAAGAACCTCCTCCCCACGCCGAGTTACCAAAACCCAGACCAGTTCCCCCCGCTGAAGTGTTGAATGAAGAGGAGAGCCCCTGATAAGGGTTCCAAGCATTAGATAGAGGAGAAAAGGACTGATAAGCACTCGATGAAGGGAAAAAATCATTCCCTTGATGACCTGCGTAAAAATGATTCCCTGCCCCCGCTGTAGTAAAGACAGGATTCCATCCCGTAAAAGTAGTCGAACTTTGCCCCCCAGACCAAGGGTTGAAACTCTGGGTCTGGGACGTAAACGAAAACGACCCTAAAGAAGGATTGGAACTAGGAATATGCCCAGTCCCAAAGGGGAAACCCTGAAACGAAGCTAATCCACTAGCCATGTTAGACATGGGCGTAGATCCAGCTAAAGCAGCGGAAAAGGAAAAAGAGGGATTTCCACTAATGGACATCCCTGAACAGAAGGGACCAGAATGAGAAGCATGTGCTTGGGTGAACCCAGAGCCAAACATAGCAGCACTAGAAGCAATCGAAGATGAAGCAATAGTGCCCCCTGCTTCAACAGAAGCAGGAGTCTGAATGCCTGCAGCACTCACGGTAGAAGCCGCGTTCCCAGTCGTGGCCATCGAAAGATAAGAATGATACGGAAGATCTGGCGGTCTCTCCGATTCAGGTCCGATGTACTGAACAACGAACGGATAATCAGGAGGAAGAGGAGATGGACCTGTAGCAGGAGGCTCAGGTACGTCTTCGATTTGAAAATCTTCTTCCTGAGGAAATAAAACTCGCGAGGTGAGCGGAACGCTCCTCTCGGGACCGACACCAGAATCAGCTACGAAACCTTCAGACCTTGGTGGAGGATCTCTCTCCACTGCGTCAGACTCCACAGGGTGGTAACCACCTGCTAAATCGTTCCTACGCCTTCTCGAAGAAGGCTCTGCACTCTCGGGAGATAACCCTCGGATTCTCCTCGAACGTCGAGGCGCTTGATCAGCCACTTTTATAGATTTTTTAAATTAGACTCAAAAAAGTGAAAAGCTAGGCAAGCTAGGAGCAAAGAGCACTCACTAAAATAAAAATCCCTGAGATACAGTCAAGCAAACAGCCTCCAAGTATTTCCGCTCCAGGTGATGAGGACCGGACACCAAAATACAGGAAAGCGAAATATAGGACCTCCCAAAAGCAGTCTGGGATGATTAGGGCCCAGAACAACTAGCGAAGGTATCAGAAACAGTTACGCCGACCTCCTAACGACAGCCTTTGTCGGCTCAAGCACCCAAGCTTCGCAAGGGCACCCCCCAGAAGTACTGCTGAAAGTGATGCGACGTCTGCCTCAGGTACCACGGGTATTCCCCCCCGCAGTCACCTGTGTGGAACCTAGGAGTAGCAACTATGGACACCAATCCGTATCAGAAGCCGGGCAGAATGGTCTTGAGGTCAGCTTCAGCTAATCGGAGGGGGGGTATCCCTCTTCTCAACCTTCACTTCCCCTCGCGCTTGACTCTCGGATGAGAGCTTTCCTGGTCCACCTCACGGAGTTGGATTTCGCTCAATTAATCAACTTCTATGTTTGTTTGAGCGGACTTGGAGAGTTAACTCTCCACTCACCTATTCCAAGGCCCTACAACCTAGCTAGTTGGTGATTGACACTTAGAAAAACTTGCTAGTTGATTTTAGATTAAATCGCTTATTTTAAGGGCTGTTATGTTAAGTCACAAGGATATGGAGATGAAACGTATGGTGTTTTTGACGCAAAAGAAATTAATAAAAACTTAACTACATGCACATGCAGTTCTTTGTCTTTCGATGAAGAGAAATCTCTATACAGGTTCTACGAGACTAAAAATTGTATTTTTTCTTTTCAAAAAGAAAACTCACACTCACAAAAACTAAGAAATTGACTAAATGATTATATGCACCTAATGCAAATCACTACAAGCATGCAAAAAGTAGTGAAATTCCTAAGATGAAAATCTCTTAAAGCGGAGTGAAATTCCCAAAAAGTACCTTCAGTTTTAACTCTTCTTTGGTTGCCCAAAAAGCTAGCTCTTGAAATCAAGAACTCTTAAAATAAGGACACCAAAAACACTTAAAAATAAGAAGAAGAAATCAAGTGACAACTCCTCCTCAAAATCAAGCCTAAAACTAAAGCAAGAAACTTCACAAAAGCTTCAAAAGTTGTAGCAAACGAAAATGAAAATGCAACAACAAAAGAAAATAACAAGTCAAAATGTTTTTTAAGCCTTTGAAATGCAAAAACAAAAAGCAAAGCAAATGTGTTTTGAGCTTTTTTGTTTTATAGAGAAAGAGCTCGAAAATACCAAGCACAACTATCAAAATCCAAACCAAACGAGACCAAATTTCAAGCACAAACTTCAAGAATGCTCCCAAACCTTATAAGGCTAACTCGTAGCAAGATCAATAAGAGCAACAGAAGACCAAAAACTCAGCCACCCAGCCTAGACAAATAGTGGAAACTTGTTGCAAACAAAAACTCCAAAGAAGCAAGAAAAGCTCTTCAAAAGTTGCAACAAAACCCTAGCCTATGGAACTCAAGAAGACCAATAAAAAACGAAGCAAAAATCGTAAATCGAAGCACAACACAAAGATAGGATCAAGTCAGTGAGAAGAAGCTCTCTGTTCTGATAAAGCAGAACAGCCAAGAATGCTCAGAAAGCGATCTTGGAACTCAATCCAGAAGTGCCAGCACCAGAAACAACACTTTGCCAAAAAGACTAGTTTTCACTCAAACGAAAAAGAGAAAAGACATGAAACCACTTCCTTCACACTCCAGTAAGTACAGAGACACTGTAGAAACAGGCCTCCACAGCCAGAAAGGACCAAAAAGTCAATAAACCCAAAAATTCAAAATCTGCCTAGGTATACGCTACTTCACAGCTATGCAACCAGCGTGCATACGCGTCTGTGCTAAGGGAAACTCGCGTATACGCGGGTTCCTTTAGACAAACTTTCGTGTATACGTGACTGTGTGCAGAAAAAAGCGCATATACAAAGGAAAATAATGAAAAAAACAAAAAGGACAAGCCTGGAAAAGACACCAGGACTTCAGACTGACTGCAAGAAAGTAAACTGGACTGCAAATGAAAGATAAAACTGTCGGCAACCTACCAAACAGCTGAAACAACCCAACAAGAGAATCACAAGAATGTGATCCCCAGCGGAGTCGCCAGTTCTGTTTCGGGGAATTTCACCCTAGAGGTTCGTTGGGTTACAACCTCCACAGAGCAGGGGCATGCTACTTAACAGAGACTCACACAACCATGCACGTTCAGAAAAACTAAATAGAGTAGAATGATAAAGTTACCCGTAGGTCCTACGGTTGAAGAAGATCCCGCAGGGTTCAAACCCCTACCAACCGTCCTTCCTTCTTAACCTGAAAGACAAGAAGAAACAAACACAAAGGACTGGTTGTACAACATATATCTACTCTAAATGTTAGTAAGATTCATATAAAACATTAAATAAATCATAATGAGTGCTTGTATAACAAATATTCTCATACATAAAAGCATACACTAACACGTTTATTTCGGGAACAGCATGGTACTTCTGTATTATAAATAGCATGTACAAAAGTAACGAGTGGAGAGATAACAGTCCTTCACGGCTGCCCGCGAGGCCGTCGTCCAGCTCTTGAAGCCCTTGCCTCGCCTAAGACTCCTTCAAAGTGAACATACGGATGACATATAAGGAAATGGCCATCTCGAGAAAACGGAGTTTCCTACAATGGGTGAGGAGAAAGTGCGGGGGGCACGAGATCAGACTTGGATAGGGAATACAAACGAGTATAATATCAATAATTCTCTCTCTCCCTTAGGCCATACACATGAGGGCTTTTTATAGTCCCTCGATTAGTTTCAACAGTTGAAGCTTGATTGGCCACATCTTCAGGGTGGTTCAACTGCAGTATTAAAATCCCGACTAGAAAATAGGGAATTTTATATATTTTTTAATCATTTTAATGGCATACGCGGAAAATTCTAGCTGGACTCGCGTATACACGCGGAAAATCACGGGCATAGTCGCGTATGGGGATTTTTACACTGTTTTCAAGTGAATTTGTCCAAGTCTGTAGGAATGGGTGCCCAAAACCATCAAAGCAATCATGAATCATGTCAAGGTGAGAAATGATGCTATAACACTGGCAGAGTCATCTAACAATACATTTATGAGGATATTGAAAAATACGATCAATGAAAACCAAAATAATTGGGATTCCCAGCTCAAGTTTTCACTCTGGGTGAATCACATCACCACTAAAAGATCCACAGGGAAGTCCCCTTATGAGTTGGTGTACATTCAAGCAACAGTCTTCCCTATTCAGCTCAAATTACCTGTGGCCCAATTCTTACAAGATAGTGAGGAAGAGCCAAACAACCTTATCAGAAGAATGACCCAGTTGGTTGAGCTAAGTGAATCATGGGAAAAGGTAAGCCTCAGACTAGAAGAGTACCATTAAAAGGTGAAAGGCTTATTTGATCAAAGAGCTAAAGACAATGAAATCCAAGTAGGGGATTTGGTGCTGCGATAGGATGTTAGGAAGTTAGAGAAAGGGAAACATGGGAAGTTCGACCCCCTTTGGTTTGGTCCCTTCAGGGTGGCAGAGGTCAAAGGAAACAATACTTTTGTGTTGGATAATTTGGAAGGGGACACACTCGGGATGCCTGACAATGGAAGTTTCTCAAGCCTTAATTACAATAGTGATAGCGAGCTACGATGACCCATTGTACATATCCTCAAATTGTATATATACTGTTTTTTATTTCTGCATGAATTCCTATTTTGTTTTTGGTTAAAGCTGCTTGAAAATGCCTCTAATGATGATCCTAGGCACATGAAGAAGAAAGAAAACAAGTGGTCTATGATTTCTCGACACAACCAAATGAGTGCATCATCCCCAATGGAGCCAATGTTGGCTTATGGTTATCTTGAACGAATAAGGTCCTATCAGAAGTTAAGCTAATGAAAAGTGGGAGTGGCTAAAGTGAAGGACAAATACTTCAAGCATGGGTCAGGAGGATGCCCTACAGTCAAAATGTGAAAGAGCTCTTACCATCTACCTTTTCACATTGCTAACTTCTCTGCCCATTGCAAATCGCACATAACCTTTAATACCATTTACCCTCCACTTGATCATAATTAAAACTTGTGAGTTGCGACGTGCGAGTGACCCCCTTTCTGCCTTGCCATGTCGCATTTCTTCCATTGCACTTCACACTTCTCTAACAATATGTAAAACCTTTCGATTGTGATTTGTGATGTAATTTGGGCCCCATCTCTATCATGCCGCGTCACCATTCCCCTCATCATGCATTACTCTTCGCAGAAGTATAATATCTACCCCACTTTCCAATAACTAATCACTCCTACTTGCGATCTGCAGGTGGCCCCACCTCTGTCTGGTCATGTCACCCTCCACTCGTTGCACTTTTCAAATTGCAAGTCTTAATATTTAACCCCCACTCCTCATACATAAAACCTCTAGGTTTGGATTTTTGATACGAGCTTGGGCCCTACCTCCCTTCCACGTCATAAATATCCCCTTTGTGGCCTTTGTAATTCTCTTTCTAGTGTTAATCATCCCTCTAAACTCCCCCATCGCTTCTATCATCTTCCCCTCATCTCTGTTCCCCATCATGATTCCGATGAATCATGATCTAGTTCATCCCCCCTCACCTTTTGAAGGTTAATGCAGGGGGGTGGGCGAAATGGTTGGTCCTAGAAACCACCTCTGGTGCTACATGTCAGCCTATAGTGATTTCGCACCCCCCAATCCAATATGACAAAGCGGACATGCCCCCTCCAAAATCTGTTTGCCAGTTTTTTAAGTCTTGAACATGCATGGGTTTTTGGGTGGAGCAAGTGCAGATATGGTTTATTCAGTTGTCCAAGAATTCCCTATCAAAGAGCGAGGCATGCATAACATGATTGATCATTCTGTAATTTTTAGTGGAAACTATGAGAACACGGGGTGGAGGTTTTCAACAACAAGTGGAATCAAGTAATGGAAGTCAATCTTCCCATCTATTCACAACCACTCCTTAGCGCCCCATTTTCAAGATTCCTGGATTTGGCCTCCATGGCCAACTAAGTTGTTTTCTTTTACTATTTGATTATGATGTTTTGTTGGTCAAATCTCGATTTCACCCGATTATTTTTTGATTTTTTGTTTGCAAGAGTGATTTCTTGATGCACGCTTTGTAATTTAGTTAGGATATTTTGATTTCACATGTTTGGGTCAATCATGAATTTTTATTCGATCGTGAAACCTCAAGGAGAACTCTATATGTAGAGAGTTTAGAGATGAAAGAAGGGTTCTGATTTCGATGAAAGTTCTGACTTTACATTTTGGTATAACACATTTTGTAATGTCGAGGATAATCTCTTACTGTATATCTTCAAGAGTTGTTTTAAGAAGATAATACAATGATGCTTTGTTGCAAATGGATTCCAACTGGGATTTTGAATAGTATGTATAACTCTTTTGTGTATTTTTTTATTCTTATTTAGCTATGCCAAATGTTTATTCAATTATCCTATGTTTAGAATGCTGGTCACAAGTGTTTAATAGATGAATTTACCTCCGTCATACTGCTTGAAACGGTACTCATAAGTTAGTAACTTGGTCACCTTAATTAGGCTCGACACAAGATTTATGTTTCATAAACCTTATCATGACTGTTCTCTTCTTTAAGTCTGTGAGGGGCGGATTCTTACCTCTCAGTAAGCCTGCCTCCCCCCATCTCTCCTCCCCCATTCATCCAAGCATTCACCCTCTTTTATCTCTAAAGTCTGTTCACTGGCTTCATATTTTGCCCATTTATAGCAATTAAGCTTCATAATGGCCTCATGCCCATTCTGAGTTATATCCAACATACAATCAAATTTAACACCATTGCTCCACTCCCATTGTTATCTAGAACAACCCCGTAAATAAAACTCATGAAAGTTATATCTAGGGAGGCCCCCACCCCAAAGTGAAAGTTAATCAAGGAAGACCTCTTATTCTTAAGATGTCCAAGGCATTAGTCTCTTGCAACTCAAAGTTGTCTCTAGGAGCTACAACAAAACAATTTTGACTACTTTTAATGTTGAAAAGAATTAGAAAGAGTTAAAATTCCTATTCCACTTTCTGAACTTTCTAAAAATACCGGATATAAGATTCAAGTCACAAAATGGATCCAAAACTCTATTGTAGATGCTGAAGGAGATGGCATCATCCTTCAAGATGAGAAACCATTAGTATTTTTTGGTCCAAGTTCTGATATGATAGATGAAACTTGTTAGGTTCCTATATTTTATAGGATCTCAAACTGATTGAGTATGTCATATTTGTAATTTTACATTGTAAATGATTTTCAATTTTCAAATGATTTCCAATATATATATATATATATATATATATATATATATATATATATATATATATATATATATAAGAAAATCAAAATAGGGTATGTAAAAAAGAAAATAATGTGAAGAAAAAGACAAAAGACAAAAAATTGAAAAAAGAATAAAAAGAGAATAAAAACCTAAAAAATAAAAATAAAAATAATAGTGAAAGTGCTGCAAATTTAAATGCCACTATTGTTAAATTAGTTACCTTTATGTAAAAATCCAGTAAAAATATGTGCAGCTTCTCTTAAAATGCCACAATAAATATATTTTTCTTCCAGTCATACAACTTAATCATTATGGAACAATTGTGAATTTCATGTTAATCAGGTTAGTGAATAATGCTTTGTCAAACAGTTTAATCTTGAAAAATAGTAGTTAGGTAGAAAATGAGATTGATTCAATATTATAATCTCAATTAATATGAGAAATAAGTGATAGATTAGGTTAGGTTTTGATAATAAAAAAGGATATTTGGGTTTGTTAGCTTAAATGCACCCTAAGGAAAGAAGATGAAAAAATGTTATCTTAGAAAACAAATTTGAAAATAAAAGGGTGTGTAGAAATTTCATTCTATATTTGAAAAGCATGAAAAATATTTATCCTAAGATTTTTAACTTACAAAGTTATTTCATGCACATAAGAAGACAAAGGAATAAATTTTTTATACTAATTCTAAAGGTTCACGCATATGAAAATGGAAGTTTGGTGCATTATCCCATTATCCAAAGTTTTTACCCTTATTTAACACTCCCACAACCTGAACAAATATCCCATCATAGCACGTTAACTCATCTCCATATGTCCCACCATCCAATCCCCCTCTCTTCCATCCAACGACCTTTATAATTTTCGGCCCCCCCTTTAAATTCAAACTTTGTCATAAGAGGGGGGCATCCGAAAAAAGGGGTTTTGTGTTTGAAGCCCATGCTAACATAGAACCCTCCTATCATTTCACACACCCCCAGCTTAAAATTCTTACTGATTTAGACCCCCTTAGAAAATAAGTTTCTTCGCCGTATAAAAATTTCATCGCACTCATTGAGAAGCCATCATATCACACCACCTGGACTATACCGTTGCCAATTAAATGCTTTCCCATGGTAATGCAACTGTTGGTGAATTTAATTCATCACTAACCATTAATCCAATGGATCTCTGCCACCATTAAAGGTAAATCAATCAAAATGAGTATAATTCATTCCTGATTATCTTTTAATCCTTTACATTACCATTTTCTCTTCTCTGTACATTTTTGCTGCAGGTTGACAGAGCACTAGAAAATCAAATCCAATCACTGTTAAAATAATCTCTGCAAATTTCACCACTTCTTCCTAATCTAAGATATTTTACATAGTCCCAACCCCGTTTTTCTATTAGAAACCCCCATTCACCATCAAACTTAATCCAACCATGGCTCCTAAGAAGAAGGTATAGGAGGAACCTGTAAATCCACTGCTCCATCCACTAGTTAACCTTGATCACCTACCTTTGGCGGACATGGATTATAAAATCCATGAAACCCTATGTGAATTTTAATTATTCAAAATATAATAATTTCTTGAAGACAAATTCATTGACAAGTCTGATGATATTGGACTGTGGGAGTCCAATTTTCCCCACTACATATTTCCCCAAACCCACAGTGCCCCTAAATTCATCAGGAAATGTAAAGATTGTTATGTGCCTATCCATAGAGTTATTACTGCCCCTAGAAGAGATATTTTAATTACCATAACTGGTCAAGGAATAGAATAAATGATGCATGCCCCTATAATATATAATTCCACCCCTTTCTCTCAAGAAATACTCAATTATATCAGAAGTTGGACTTTGCAAAAAGGGCTAAAACCTTTGAGTTGTTTCTGGCTGAAGATGGCCAACTACCCAAGAAGAATCATCCATATACATCCTCAATTTTCCCTGATAGAGCCAAGAATATCATTAAATTATCTCCTACCTCCTAGGTTATTACTCAGACCAATGGGTAGATGAGGCCATTATATGCTTCCTTCCCTTTTCTCCATAAATTTCTCACAATGAGGATTTTTTCCCTAGAATACATCAGGAAAATTCTCAATGTCGATGAAGTCCATTTTATGTCTGCCAAGAAGAAATCTAAATTCAGAATCAAAACAAAAATAAGACCCTTCATTTGTAATAGTGGAGCAGCAGGGGAGGAAGCAAAGAAATTGATGAAGTAAATGCAATCTCGCCTGAGTTTTACATGGTCATATGATCCATTAGGTACCTTTTCCATGCTAAGCATAGAGAAATAATATACACCTTACATTCATACACACAGACCAGAGATTAATAGGTACATGAATCAACTAGAATGGACTGAGAACACTCTACAAGAGGTTGAGGAACAATTGGTGTCAACTTCAACATCACAAACTCCTCTTAGTGGGAAAAAGGATCAAAGAATAAGAGTCACCTTCAGTGACTGGTACTTCCAGCAAAGAATTCAAAATCATGTACAGGAAGAGGACTAAGCTCAATCCCAAAGTAAATATAGGTAAGGATTCAGAGAAGGAAGTCATTATCGTCACTAAAGAGACACCTAATTCTTCACAAATAGGTGGTCACACATTCTCTCCTACCATTTCTACAAATTCACAGGATCAACAGCAAACTATTTAAACTAGTACAATTGTTAGAGGGGAGAAATAGAAGAGAAAAGTTGATACATTGAGGGAGATTAAATTGAAGAATGAAGTTTTGAAAACCAATACATATAATCAGTTCTGGAAGCAGACTTCCAGCTCTCAGAGTAGACTGATGTTAGCCTTTGACTCTTAGAAAGGAAAAACGCAGATGGCCATTCTCCAAGTAGAGATTCCTTAGCCGAAGACAACAACTGATTATAAAAAGACTGCATTTTAATTTGATATTAAAAACATACATCCCATTGATCAAATGGATATGCACAAGAAGACGAGTTAAGTGATTTCATCTACACTCACTACCACTATTATGAGTTTGTCCAAATTGCAGGTTTCCTTAGCTAATATCTAGTCACAACTCAAGATGGAAATAATATCTTCTTTGGCCAAGGATCCAAGGATTATGTCTTTGGAATAATTAGTGATCAGAATTTGTTATGATCCCTCCAATATCAAAGTTGTAGAAGAGGTGATTAAAAATAGAAATGATGACATAGAAGAATTAAGGAAGAAGCTAAAAATGCCAGCTACAGAGGACCCTTTGGCCAAATAAATTGAAGAGATAGAGTCCCAAAAATAAGACATGATGAATCTCATCATGGAGAAGAATGTTCAACTAAGACAGATGGAATCACAGATGGAAAATATGATAAAGGAAAAAATAGCAAGCTCCCAAACTTTCATTGGTTCCTTTGTAGGTTCTACCCCTTACATCTATTCCTACAGCCACAGCTTCTATATCAAGTACGACAGATGGAGCTGAAAAACTCACCAGAGTTGTGTCGAATTTTTCAATTCAGATAGAAGAGATAAAGAAGATTCAAGACCAAGTGAAAATGTTGCAGGATCGCAAGTCTAGGACTGAGAGTTCACATGCAGCTGAAGCCCGGAGAGCACATAATTTAATAGAAAGGTTGTAGAAGTCTAAGAGGGAGTCATCTATAGTTAACACCTTGGGCCAAGTCAAAGAGATAATTTAGAAAGATCTCATTGAATCCATCAATGAAATTTTCCCCTGCATACAAATCATATTTGAGCAGAAACAATTGATACAGAAAGCCAATGATACAGATCATATTTGAGCAGAAACAATTGATACAGAAAGCCAGTGATGCCATCAAAAATATCAAAGAAAGAGACATGCCAACCACTGCCAAAAATATTATCAAGTTCTTAAAATCCAAGGACAAGTATGAGCTAGATGAGTTAGGATTTGAGGATGAGACAGAGACAATTTTGGAAGTAAAGAAGGTTCTTACAAAGAAAACGTTATTTTAAAGCTGGAGGAAAAATGTCACAGCTTAGAGATAATTGTAAACATATTTTTTTGTAGGATGGAGCCTTTAACTCCGAAAGTTCTTCCTTCCCTGTCTGTAATAAATTAAAAACTATTACCAAAGAGAATTATGTAAATAATTTGAATGAAATTTCTAGGGATACTGCTAAATTTTCAAATATTAGAGGCACTATGATCAGGAGATCATGTCCAAGTTAAGAAAATTTCTCAAAAATGAAAGTGCTTAGAAAAGGTTGCACTCTACATGACTGGAAAGGTCTCATCACTGTGATTATGGTGCCTTGTTTTCAAATATCAAAGGCATTATGATCAGGAGATCATGTCCAAGTTAAGAAAATTGCTCAAAAATGAAAGTACTCAAAAAAGGTTGCATTCTAAACGATCGGAATGGTCTCATTGTTGTGATTATGGCACCGTGAACGGTTCTAAAAAATGAGGTCGTATGCAGAAGTTATTGAGGTTTGAAATTGCATAGTAAGCTCTAAAAATAAGTTGACCAAGTTTGAATTTATAAACTTTGGAAAAATTTTGAAAAGAATATTCCTCGAAATATTTCAGAAAATATTCCATTCGGGCGTATTAGACTTTGACATGTGGCAAAGTTGTATTGGATGAAATTTTGACTTTTATTATTGTGGCCAATTAAGGGCTACCACGTGGCAAACCCGGAGGTCGCTACGTGGCCCCAGGCCGGTGGAAAATTTGTGTTTCAAATTTTGTTTGGTGCCTCTACAGGAATTGAACCTGATCCTTCTACCCACAGGAGCTCAAACACAACCAATCGGGCTAACCAATATGACTTAACCATATATGACAACCACATAGAACTGTGTCGCAAAGACCAGGGGTTTAAACCTTCTCCGTAGATTTTTTGATGGTTACCATATCCGTTACCACGTGGTTTGGACGGGCCATGTGGCCAGAACCTTCCAACGGGTTCATTTGATATTTATTATAATAGTCATAATGGAAAGTATAGGCTAACGGTTCCAGCGGGGAGAATGTGACCATGTCTATTTGACATTTAATGTAACCACAAATTTTTTCTGTCGAATTTGGAGTGGGTCCTCCTTTTTCAGAATTTTGTCAAAATTAGTGCTACTAACCAAAGTTCCTCCATGTTTGGAGGAGGTTTTCAAGGGACATTGGGAAGTTTTCTTGGAGAAGCCATAACTTGCTCATTATTGAACCAAATTGGGGGAAAAAAATAAGAAATTTTGGGTCTCTTTGACATTCTGAATAGTTTTGCATAGGTTTCAGGTCGAACAGATGTCATCTTCAAAAGTTTTAGCTTCGAGGAAGATGAAGGAAGCATTAGGGCCATCATGGAGAAGGAAGTGTATTGGGATTTATTTATCTTTTTTAGGTAAATGAATAGTCTTATTTGGATAATTCATACCTTATGAATCTGATGATATGGTTTGTAGAGCCTTTATAGAACTTTAGAAAGCCGACAAGCTTCAGTAAAATTCCAAGGGCTATAAGTGCCCACTTTTGCCAGCAGTAGTGCAGGGCCTAGCCAGAGAAGCTAGAGACCATATGCAGCGAACCAGTAGTCATCCTTGACTGTAAAAATAATTATGAATATAATGGAATAGGTTTTAGAAAGTTTTGAGGACTTATAGAGGTTGAAAACCCAGCAAAGAATGTTTTAGTGACCCTAGTGCCAGGGGGTGTTGACAGGTGTTGGAGGTAAAACCGGAGTAGCTGGAGGCCATTTTTGATGAATGAATAGTCTATATTGACTATTTGAGAAATTTTGGAACCAATGAAAGTGGTTTCATAACATTTTTAGAAATTATAGAGCTCAAGAAGCTGATGTGAACTTTTGGACAACCTTGGGAAAACCGTAGAGGATAGCCTAGTTTCAGGATGCAGTGCTCGATTTGAGAAATTTATTAGTCGATATTTGGTGTCTGATGTGCGTTGGATATAGAAAGAGTGGTTTCAGTGTCCGAAATAGAATTCTAGGGGATTTTGTGGCATTTAGAAGCTTAGAGTAGCTTAGAGCACCGAAAGAAGGAATCGTGTAAACGGGAGCCTAAAGTTGTTTGCAGAGTTTGAATAGCCATTAGAGGGATATTAGATGGTATTATCAATCCTTTCGATCATTTTAGTATTCATTGGAGTTAAGTGTGGAACTTGTAAAAAAAAACTTACCATAATCCCAAAGAGCCGAGTCATGATGATAAAGCTCAAAGGAGACGTAGCCCACGAGATTCAGGTGAACTCCTAGATTAATTTTTCTGTTGTGTTTAAATGTTTTATTGCTGCATTATGTTTATGTTATACATGTTAAGTTTCATAAAGAACAAATGAACTTAAGACACATAAACAGTTTAAAAATCATACACCACTTTCAAGCATAAATTCCACAAATGGTCAAGTACAAGCTAGATCATTTAATTGTTAAACTGAGTGGGAGGTTCTTGAAATAAATAAAAATTTATCTAGATAATTTTCAGATCAGGTTGGTATCAAAGAATTTTGCTTGCTTGTATAGCTTGAAAGGTGTTTAAACAGTGTAAAAGATTGATTGTTTTACTGTTTGCAAACTGACTGTTGTTCGAGTTTGTTGGAGGTGAAGGGATAGCTACTGATTAGCTAAGTCCTAGAGAGGAGAAAAAGGAAGAAAGGGCTAAAGGCATATTCTATACCCCAAAGAACCTCAAGGTCACCCTTGGAACAAACCCTCTTGATGATTGTTTGTTAAGAAGCTCTTGGAGTTTGTTTTTTGTTTGGGTGCTTGAATAAGAGTTTGTCTCTACAACAATTTTGTTCAAAAGATTTGTCTATATTTTTTGAAAGCTTTTCGAAATTTTTTGAAGTTACCTTTATTCATTGACATCAAAATGAAAAATTCTACAAGTGAGGTTTCCTCCTTCATAAGATTATTCGAATGAAGATATGAAGCATGAAATTATTATATTGAAGGACATGGTGAAAATTTTGTTTGAAGTTAGAAGAGAAAGCACTGAACTTCGTGAGAATTTGTTTTCCATGAAGCAAGAGAAGGAAGAAATTATTCAAATATTGCATGATATGGAGATGCAGCTCCATCAAGCCCAAGAGGCTTTGTCCAAGAACATGCATGAGGAAGAGGTAATCCATTCTAATTTGTCTTCAGTTTCCTCATTAGAAAGATGTGTTGGTTCTTTTGAAAAGCACATGAGAGGTATAGGGTCCAAGTTAATGATTAAAATGGGCTATGAAGGAAAATTTTTAGGCAAGCATGAACAAGGCATGGTTGAACCTATTTTGGTTGTGGAACAACCTAAGAATTTTGTTCTTGGTTATGTGCAATCTAATGGCGAAGACTCCAAAGCCATGAAGGCATGTGACGCTACTTCAAAGAGAACTTTTGTTCCAAGTTCTAATATGAAAATATGTAAAATTTGTTTCAACGATGATTGCAATTTATTTAAGCCTTTGTTGCAACAATAATATGGTAGACATGCAGCTTATGGAAAGCATACGAGTTTAGACAGTTTTCAAGACAATAACGATGATGTTGGTCTGCAAATGAAAGCTGGAGCCTCTACTAGTTCATCTCCTCATGAAGGAAAAAAGGATGAACATGCAAAGAAGCACAAGAGGTATAAATCTTCCCATCAACAATTTGATTGTGTTTCTGCAAGGCATGATAATTTTGCATGCTTAAATGGAAGAAAGATTTGTTTTACATATTGTGGTCAATTTAACCATGATGTTTCGAGATGCTGGATGAGGAAGAAGGCATACAGGAAATAGATGAAGCAAAGACAACTTTCAAAGAAGGTGCATAATACTTGCACATATTACCAAAAGAGGGGACATGTTGTCCCCCATTGTTGTAATTTGCATCCAACTAGTCGTCCCAAGCACATGTAGCAAGAGGACAGAAATATTGGCGAAGGTGGAACCAAGGATTCCATTATTGATGTGAAAACGGAAGTTTCACATGAAGAAGAGTTGCAGCAGCAAATGTCACCATGGAAGTGGCTTGGTAAGAAGTTGATGGACTTCTTAGCACAGTAAAACATACTCATTTTGTACATATACAAATTTCGGTTGTATGCATGTATTTTATGTTGTAATATCTCGTTTGTTTGAGCCACCTTGGATAATTGATCAAGGTAGTGATGTTCAGTTTCCTTATGCAAACTTCTCGCCAAAATTTTCAGAGTGCAAGAAAGACAGTTCTTGACAGGAGGACAAGTGCATCGAGGAAGGGAAGTGTGAACTGATTTCTAGTTGCAGTTCAAATTCACTAGCCATGCAAGGAAAGTGTTTGGAGGCTGAAGAGAAGAGGGTGTTGTACTCTAATCTACTGTATAGATAAATATATTAGTCTTTTGGGGTCCAAAAGATTCCCAGTGGGGAGGTGTGATCAGGAAATCATGTCCAAGTTAAGAAAATCGCTCAAAAATGAAAGTTCTCAAAAGTGGTTTCATTCTAAATGATTGGAAAGGTCTTGTCGCTGTGATTCTGGTGCAGTGAATGGTTCTAAAAATTGAGGTCGTATGCAGAAGTTATTGAGGTTTGAAATTTAACAGTAAACTCCAAAAATAAGTTAACCAAGTTTGACTTTATAAACTTTGGAAAAATGTTAAAAAAATATTCCTTGAAATATTTCAGAAAATATTCCATTCTGGCATATCATACTTTGACATGTGGCAAAGCTGTATTGGATGAAAGTTTGAATTTTATTATTGTCGCCAATTAAGGGGTGCCAAGTGGCAAGCCCGGAGGCTTCCATATAGCCCTAGGCTGGTGGAAAATTTGTGTTTCAAAATTTTCTTTTGTGCCTCCACGGGAATTGAACCTGAGGCTTCTGCCACAGGAGGTCAGATCCAACAAATCCGACTAACCAATATGACTTAACCATATATGAAAACGAATTTAATTTGTTGTTTGAAATTGGAATTAGTGGAAAGGGAAATGGGCTAGCCTCTAAGGGCTAGCCCTGACTGCATAGAACCATGTTGCAAAGACCAGGGGTTTAAACCTTCTTTTCGGATTGTTTGACGGTTACCATATCTGTTACCATGTGGTCTGGATGAGCCATGTGGCCGAAACCTTCCAACAGGTTCATTTAATATTTATTATAACAGTCAGAATGGCATGTATAGGCCAACAGTTCCGGTGGGGAGAATGTGACCATGCCCATTTGACATTTAATGTAACCACAAATAGCTTCCAACAAATTTTCAGCGAGTCCGCATTTTTCGGAATTTTGCCAAAATTAATGCTGCTAACTGGAGTTCCTCCATTTTTGGAGGAGGTTTTCAAGGGACATTGGGAAGCTTTCTTGGAGAAGCCATAATTTCCTCATTATTGAACCAAATTTGGGGAAAAAATAGTCAATTTTGGGTCTCTTCAACATTATGAGCAGTTTGGCATAGGTTTCAGGTTGAACAGAGGTCATCTTCAAAGTTTTTAGCTTCGAGGAAGATGAAGGAGCCATCAGGGCCATCATGGAGAAGGCAGTGTTTGGGATTTATTTATCTATTTTAGGTAAATGAATAGTCATATTTGGCTAATTCATACCTTCTAAATCTGATGATATGGTTTTTAGAGCCTATAGAAAACTTTAGGAAGCCGAAAAGCTTCAGTAAAATTGCAGGGGCCATCAGTGCCAACATTTACTGGAAGCAGTGCAGGGCCTAGCCAGAGCAGCTAGAGACCATATGCAGTGAAAAATTAGTCATTATTTACTATAAAAATCATTATAAATCTAATGGCAGAGGTTTAAGAAATTTTTGAGGACTTCTAGAAGTCAAAAACCCAGCAGAGAAGTTTTTCAGTGACCCTAGTGCCAAGGGGTGTCGACAGTTGTTGGAGGCGAAACCGGAGTAGCCGAAGGCCATTTTTGATGAATGAATAGTCTATATTGACTATTTCAGATATTTTGGAACCAATTAAATTTTTTTCATAACATTTTTAGATCTTATAAAGCTCAATAAGTGGATGTGAAGTTTTGGGCAGCCCTGGGAAAACCATGGAGGATAGCCTAGTTTGGGGATGTAGTGCTCGATTTGAAACATTTATCAGTCGATATTTTATTTATAATGTGTGTTGGATATAGAAAGAGTGGTTTAAATGAAATAAATAGAATTAGGAGGGATTTTTTTCCATTTATAAGCTCAGAGTAGCTTACAGACCTGACAGTAGGAATCGTGTCAACTAGAGCCTAAAGTTGTTTGGAGAATTTGGACAGCCATTAGAGGGATATTAGATGGTATTCTCAGCCCTTTGGATAATTTTAGTATTCATTAGAGTTAAGTGTGGAACTTGTAAAAAAAAAAATTACCATAATCTCAAAGAGTTGAGTCATGATGACAAAGCTCAAAGGAGACGTAGCCCACGAGATTCAGGTGAACTCCTAGATTAATTTTTCTGTTGTGTTTAAATTTTTTATTGCTGCATTATGTTGCTATTATACATGTTAAATTTCAGCAATAACAAATGAACTTAATACAGATAAAAAATTTAAAAATCATACACCACTTTCAAGCATAAATTCTGCAAATTATCAAGTATAAGCTAGATCATTTAATTGTTAAACTGAGTGGGAGGTTCTTGAAATAAATAAAAATTTACCCAAACCATTTTCAGATCACACTATGATAGGGAAAGCATGTTTTGAGGCATTTTATCATGAATTTTTCATCCAGCATGAGATAAACCATTTTTTTGTGGTAAAACCAACCTTTTCCAAGTTTACCAAAGTGGATGAAATCTACAGGAAGGTCATAAAATTAATTATCCCAAATTAAGATTGTTGGGATAATGTAATTGAGTTCCACGAGTAAAAATTAACAAAGAACAGTCATCTACAGCCAGCTCAAAGGACAACACATCAGCTAGCACTACTTCCAGTGTGTAATATTCTCAAATGCGGAAAGCAGTAATATAAGACATAAAAATGGAGAGTAGAAATGAAGATCAATGCATAAACATGAGAAACCAATATGGATCCTTTTTATTCATCATATTAGTAGCAAAAATGTGCAATATATTGAGGCATAAATCATACAACATAAACAAACAAACCTCTGATGATCAAACCCTCTCAGATGTGAGATGATGCTAATATACAAAATGATGGAAGACTGCTACAACGCAGTCATAGTGAACATTGCTGCAACAGGAGATCATACAATAATACAAATTGGCTAATATATGCCTCAAGAGATACAAAAAACAAATATCTAGGCTCTATAGCAACCTCCCAAAATAACCCAAGAGGGTTTTCAGAAAATACACCAAAATACAAGAGGTGAACCAAAGCCCTAGGGATGAAGATTCACAAATAAATAGCTGGAAAGATGTGGTTGATCTGATGTAGCATGGAAAGAAGTCTCCTCCCAATATACTCTCTAGGTGAAAGTTTGATCCCTTCACTGGAAGTCCATCTCCTGAGATGGTGTAATGTGTTATCACTCAGATTGAACCTCAGGCTAAGAAAGGCAATTCCAAGCTAACCTTAAACCACTCTTAGCCAAGTAGCTAGCCCTACCAGGCCAGGAAAGGGATCTCTCTATATAAATCACAGAAAAAATGACTGAGGAAAGAAGATATTAGGCTATGTATAGTAGCTTAGATATTTGATTTGATTTGTGTAGGGTTTTGCTAGGTCAGGAGGAGTCAAACAACCAAGACAAGGAAATTAGGTCAAAATTTGCAGGGTGTTCTAAGGGGCAATATAGGTAGAAGGTTTGAAATTTAAAGGATTATTATGGTGAGGTGAATAGACCGGTGAGGAGTTAGGAAAATCATATGAGATGAATTCTCCCTCAACCGAAGAAAATAAAAAAATTATGAAAAATTCCCCAAAATAGAGCATGAAAACATGAGTTATGCCTTTCAACTTGAAATTAAGAATATCATAGACATGAAAATAGTTTATGAACTTAAAATACATTCATACAAACTATCAAAAAGAAGAAACTATGTCAAAAATTACATACCACATGGATCCGAAAGAAATAGCTGCAAATTTATCATTAATGTCCACGCCAAACTAATACAAAAATGTCTCTTGAGATGCCAAAGCTCCAAGTGAATCCAACCATTACAATGACTGAGAAAATAAATCAAATAGACCTCGAAACCACTCTTCCTAACCTCAAGGAATCGAGTCCATGATATAGGGATCAGTTTAACCTACTCCCAACAAGAATCTAAAGATTGGGAAAACTCAACAATTTGCCTCTAAAAGAGAGGAAATTGGTTCATTTGACCTATAGAGGACTTATCTGATGTATCTATCCTAGATAAAAATAAAAATAAAAGAGATTTAAATTTATCTTGACCTTTTACATCAATAATTTTTCATTGTCCAAGATAAAAATTCAAAAATTCAAAATATGTAGAAGATGATGAAAATGACATTTTCCTAGCAAAAGTGCAGTGCCCTGACAAAAAAAAATAGCCTCCATTGAAAGCCACTTTTGGAAGCCTTTACGGTGTCCAAATCAGCTCCAGGATATCTCATTTGAAATTTCTCTGAGTATAGTTTCCAAATATGCCTCTAGTTTCCAAAATGGTGCTCATCTTCCTTGTCAAAAATCACTTTTCCCAAGATTGGTATTAGCACAGTGCCAAGGTCTAAAAGGAGGCAGAAACATCAAAAAATGATCGTTTTTTGCACTTTTGAGGGACCAATTCTCCTCCAAATTTTCTGAAACTTGTTGGGGTTGACGTCCTCATAATTTTGAGCATCATGGTGGTGACCATTTTTCCATTATATGCTCCAATCAAAAGCGCAGTGCCAAGGGCATTGCATTTTTGGTAGTGTGATTGTGTGCCAAAATTGGCCAAAAACCAAAAATTGCACTAAAGTGCCAAATCTGCCAAAATTTGTCCAAAATGGTGAGGTTACTTGCTGATAAAGGGTTATTGGCATGAATATACTCCTCAACAAGTATTTTTAACCTCTCCTTCTCCTTTTTCTCGGTCAAAGCTTGAATTTTTGCATGGGCTTGTTTTAGCTTGGCCCTTGCAATTTTGTTCCTCAATGACACCTCTGTCCTCCTCTTCAGACAGCTTGAACTTGAATGCTCAAACAAAACTAGGGTGAAATGGAATGAGATGAGGGGAATATGATATGAGATGGATATCTTAGGTAAATGGAGGTAATGATTGTAAATGGAAGCTTAGGTCTGGGAAGTGGGGATAGGTCTTGGAAAAATCAGGGAGATGGGGGTAGGTGTTACTGAACTTAGGGAGGTAATAGGGGATCAAAATGTTTAGGGGATAAGGAATTATAATTTATTACAGGGTTGATAGGGCTACCTAGGAAATTAATATGCCTAGGACTTAGGGTTTAGGGAAAAAGGGATATAGGGAGAGTGACATGGTGTTGTAGGGAAGGAGTAGGGTTTATAGTGATGGATGAAGAGAATGTGATGTCTATGGGTGTCAAATTTGGGAATAAGGAATGAACCTAGGGTTTTTAGCCTAACAAACTTCCAAATTTCATATAGAAACCAAAATACCATGAAAAACCTCTTTAAAGACTGTAAGGAGGTGAAATTTTCATGTTACTTGCTTGTCAAAGATGTTGGAGAAACTTTGTTGAAGATTTGAAGCACTTTGACTGAGTTTCAATTCTTAGGGACAAAACTGGACATTAGCACAGTGATGGAGCATTAGCGTAGTGCCCCTCAGTATTACTGCAGTGCCATTGTAATTTTCACTTCTTTTTTCAGGCATTAGCACAATAGAGTTGGGTATAGTGCAACACTCAAACATTAGCATAGCGCCACTGCAACATTGTTTTGCAGACCACTTTTGGAGGTATTCTTGGTGTCAAAATTAGGCCCAAGATAGCTCTTTCGAAATATATTAAGTCTAATTTCCAAATATACCTTTATTTTTCTTATTGTAGTGTATTTGTCTTGTCAAAAGTTTATTTTCCTAAGACTGGTCTAAAAGTGCTGAAGGAGGGTGCAGAAATGAAGAGTGATAGTGCATGAAACTTTTGAAGGCCTTCCTCAACTCCAAATTGAGCTCATGATAGCTCATGGGAAAGATATATATCTCTAGTTATCTTTTGACTCATCAAGCATGTAATTTGGACACTCCACCTATGAGACAACTTTATTTTCCCAAGGTCACTCTAGAAGTGCATCAAACCTCTTGTAGCACCTATATTTTTGAAATTTTCTCTAAGACCATGACACCTATGTAAAATATAAAGGATTTTTTGCTTTCTTGACCTACGGTGGAAAAAAAAAATCTCTCACTTTTATCAAATTCATCTTTGTTTGGTCAGAAACATAGTTTGAAGCAAAACTGGCCCTATAAGTGGAAAATGACTTGACTCTTGTAATTATTTCTTTAAAAATGATGGAGACATGATATTATGAGTTGGAATGGCCTCATACTTACTGAAATGACCTCTCTTATGGCTCCTATACTCATATTCCTCTTTTTCATAGCAAACCCTATCTTAGTAGGAGAGGAAACCAGGGTTTAGTGCTTGTGAACAATGATGACTTGGGCCCCTTGGGAGAAGACAACTCCCTTTGAAATTTGATGTGTTGGCATGCGGAACTCTGAGTTGGAAGACTTGGGAGACTGATTAATTATTGCATTTTAATTGACTGAAGCAAATAATGGGTTTATTCTGGGTCACCTTCACACCTTCTGCTACCCTTTATTGAAAATGAGACAATGCAATGATTTGACCTAATGAAACCATAGTGACCCTATGAGAAATGAAAGAAATTTACTCAATAAGTGACTTTGACTAAAAGTGAAATGAAATAAGAACTATTTTTATCATGATGAAGACATGGAAGAGGGTCAACAGGCATGTTCTTTTGAAGGAAAATAAGACACTTGACAAGGACAACCACCAGTGAAACAATTTTATATCATGACCTAATGGAATGATTGAAAATTATTTAGAGTGGGAAACCTAATATGCACATGCAAAATGTGTTTTGGTCCCTGGTGGAGGTATGTAAATATTGACACTAACATTAGCTCCAGCTGGGGATGGTAGCTCCTTGGAGGTGCCAAGAACACCGTAGACCAAGTGCCTATCCATTAGGCATGGATTCAATAGCTAAAAGACAAAATTAATACTGAAAACTTGACTCAATAAACTGACTGAAGGCTGACTGAAATAAGAATGAAAAATTAAAATTACCCTACTTATTGATGACAGTACATCACCAATATTTGAGTGCTTCAAATCCTGATGACAACCACCTATATTTTTGAAGGCATATATACAATCAGGCGATATCAAAATGCCAGTGTAACCAATCACGCAATTGCCTCCTTGATTAATTCTCCAAATCAGATTCTTTGGACAACAATAAATATTTACAATTGGGTAGCCAAAAACATAGCTAACAATGATCTCCATCATCATTGAATATCGCAATATATTCGCCACTGGATCATGAAAAACATGAAAATTTACCTCTTGCTGATCTAGAAGAAACAAGGTACATTTTTCTCTTGATTATGATCTCTCTTCATAATTTACCTTAGCAAGAGTGTGTTCCTGGTCATCAAAAGCTTCTAAACAAGTAGGTGAGCAAATTTCTTCTTGAAATAAAAATTATAAAAATGAAACATGAGAAGATAAATATGAATGAAAATCCTCAATGCCCTGTTTTTATACAATCTGAATACATTGTTGATCATCTTCATATGACATGGAAACTAAATTGTCATGTTTCTCATCACACTCATCAGTCATAAGAGGGAAAACTTCAGATTGTTCATAAACCTCAAAACTGAAATTTTCTATCATTTACTGCAAAGTTATCCAAATAAGATTTTTCACTTAATTGAACAAATATTTCATCTTGTTTTTCACAAAGGGACTGGATTACCTCTTTCTGAAGATTTTTTTATGATGGGATGAGAACACTTGGGTCAATAAATTTGTTTTCTTCTTTCCAGGTGATCTCAACAATAGATTTCTCCCTCATGGGATCTGGAACAACATACTCTTCATCATTATAATCTAAAACTAGATCTCAATCAGCTAGCTTAACTTTACCATAATCTGAAATTATAACTTGATTTTCCTGCATATCATCTTTTGTTACAATCATATCTAAAATAAGACGTCGTCTTCCATCATTTTCAACTTTACAAATATCTTCAACCTACTGCAAAATTTCCTGACCATATTGATAAGTCTCCTCTAAGATTTCTTTATGCTTCTGAAATGGATTTTCATAGAAGGCATCCATGATTTCATCATCCATGAATTCATCATCTCCATAAAAATTCTCAATATTTTCAATGAAATTATCAACATGTTCATGGTAGTTCTCAACTAATATTAAGGATGGACAAGATTCTTTATAACTTTCAAAGAATATGGTATGAAAATCCTTTAAATAGTAAATACAAGTGGGCGACAAACTTTCATACCAAGATTGAGCTTCATCTTCCAGAGTGGCCATGAATATCTTCATCAAGCAGTGTTCAAGAAAATCAATATTTAATCTACACACATGCATGTGAAATATTGCCAGATGAAGAGCAACATCATTACCTTTCACATTTTTTGACATAGGCAAAGTCATTTTCCAATCTACCTTAGGCATTTTATTCGGGAAACCTGGAATTTGATCTCAGCTTATGGGAGCATGACTTCTTACAAAAGTTTCCATCTTGGAAAATCTTGAAGCTATTGATCTTCATGAAGTGGAGTCACCATGAGGTGTTTGTTTTTTTGGATATTTGAATGGAGTCACCAGGTGAATGGTTCAACCTTCATATGTGTCCAATTTTTGTTCACCATCAACATTTAGATCTGATCTTTGTTGTTCTTTTCCAGTGAATATTTGTCTTTTTGTTCTTACTTTTTCTCCCCAATATGGTCACCAAAATTTTGTCTCTAAAATTGAACCTTAGGTTGAGAAAGGCAATTATGAGGTAACCTCAAACCACATTTAGCCAAGTAGCTATCCCTACTAGGACAAGAGAGGGCTCTCTCTACATGAATCACAGCCAAAATTAATTAGGAAAGAAGATATTAGGCTAGGTATAGTAGCTTGGAGTTTTGATTTTGATTTGTGTAAGATTTTTCTGGATCAGGAGGAGTGAAACAACTAGGACAAGGAAATTAGGTCAAAATTTGCAGGGTGTTCTAAGGGGCAACATAGGTAGAAGGTTTGAAATTTAAAGGATGATTATGGTGAGGTGAATAGACCAATGAGGAGTTAGGAAGAGCATATGATATGAATTCTCCCTAAACTGAAGAAAATAAACAAACTATGCAAAATTCCCCAAAACAGGGCATGAAAACATGAATTTTTCCTTTCAACTTGAAATTAAGCATATCATAGACGTGAAAATGTTTTATGAACTTACAATACATTCATAAAAATGATAAAAAAAATAAAATATGTCAAGCATTGCATACCACATGCATCCAAAAGAAATAGCTGCAAATTTATCATTAATGCCCACGCCAAACTAATACAAAAATATGTCTCTTGAGCTGCCAAGGCTCCAAGTTAATCCAACCATTACAATGAATGAGAAAATACACGAAATAGAACTCAAAACCACTCTTCCTAGCCTCAGGGGTTCGAATCCATGAGATAGGGATCAGTTTCACCTACTCTCAAACAAGAATCTGAAGACTCAGAAAACTCAACAATTTGCCTCTAAAAGAGACGAAACTGATTCATTTGACCTCTAGAGGACTTATCTGATGTATCTATCCTAGATAAAAATAAAAACTTCAAATTTACATTTATCTTGACCTTTTACTTCAATAATTTTTCATTTCCCAAGATAGAAAGTCAAAAAGTCAAAATATGTTGAAGATGATGAAAATGACATTTTCCTGGCAAAAGCAGAACGCCATGACAGAAAAAATAGCCTCTCTTGCAAGCCAGTTTTGGAGGCCTTCCCGGTGTCAAAATCAGCTCCATGATAGCTCATTGGAAATATCTCTAAGTCTAGTTGCTAAATATGCCTCCATTTTCCAAAATGGTTCCAATATTTCCTGTCAAAAAATACTTTTCCCAAAACTAGTATTAGCATAGCGCCAAGGTAAAAAAGGAGGCAGAAACATAAAACATTGATGGTTTTTTTCACTTTTGAGGGACCATTTCTCCTCCAAATTTTCTAAAACTTGCTGGGTTTGATGTCCTCGTCATTATGAACTTAATGGTGGTGACCATTTTTTCATTAGATTCTCCAAGAAGAAGCACAATGCCAAGGGCACTGCGTTTTTAGTAGTGTGACTGTGTGCCAAAATTTCCCAAAAACCAAAAATTGCACTAAAGTGCCAAATGTGCCAAAATTTGTCCAAAATGGTGAGTTTTTTTCTTATCAAGGGTTAGAGGCATGAAGAGACACCTTAGAAATAATTTTTAACCTCTCCTTCTCCTTTTTCTCGGTCAAACATTGAATTTTTGCATGGGCTCGTTTCAGCTTGGCCCTTGCAATTTTGTTCCTCAATGAAATCTTTGTCCTCCTCTTCAGACATATTGAATTTGAAGGCTTAGGAAACCCTAGGGTGAAATGGAATGAGATGAGGGGAATGAGAGATGAGATGGATAGCTTAAGCAAATGGACGGAATAATTGTAAATGGAAAACTAGCTCTAGGAAGTGGGGATATGTCTTGGAAAAATTAGGGAGATGGGGGTACGGGTTACTAAACCTAGGGAGGTGATAAGGGATCAAAATTTTCATGGGATTGGGAATTATAGTTTTATTAAAGGGTTGATAGGGTTTCCTAGGAAATTGAGATGCCTAGGACTTAGGGTTTATGGAAAAAGGGATATAGGGAGAGTGATATGGTGTTGTAGGGAAGGAGTAGGATTTATAGTGATGGAGGAAGAGAATGTGATGTTTATGGGTGTAAAATTTGGGAATAAGGAATGAATCTAGGGTTTTTAGCCTAACCAACTTCCAAATTTCATATAGAAACCAAAATACCATGAAACTGATGAAGCCAAGCTGCATTTAACCAAAACCTATGCATATAAAAATGCCATTATCATTATGCCCAATAATTTTACAAACTCAAATTCAGTGACACCCTCTTAATCCAAATTCTACCTCCCATTCCATTATATCTTTTATCAAAGATACTTACCCTTAAACAAAATTTACCTCTTTCATAAACCTTGAGCGGACTCTTATTACAAACTATGGGACTCTTATTACAAGCTATGGTCTAAACCATAAATAAACTCCACTTTATGAATATCAAACTTATGAAATAGACTTTGGTTTAAAAGCCAAATAGAAGTAAACTCTCATATGTGGAAGCTCTTACTTCATTTGTATATAGTCACAAGCCTATGTAACATATCATCCATTTATTACTGCTTACCTCTTTCAGTCCACACGAAAACCATTTGTTGGTTTTTTTAAAACCCATCCACCATTTTCTTTTGCCATTGACTTATGGTTCCGAACACGACAAGGTTCCATAACTTAGTTTACGCTTTTGCGATGTCTTCTTCACCATTCTTTCATTCTTTGCATATTTTTTTCTATGCCATCATTTTATTTCTGCGTTTGACCAAATCGTGGTTTCGAATTGAACCAGATTCTCACCGAAATATAATTTCCAACAACGTTTCTGTTGTTGTCTATATGATTTTTTTCAAATAGAGAATTCTACCATGTTTCTATCGTTGACACATTTAAGAATCAATTAATTCTGCCATCAATTCGTGCTTTCTGTCTTCTTTTTACTAAATTTCGGGTTGTGGCCTTTACCCTTGTGGAAACCAACGTTGGTTTAGTAATCCTATTCTCGGCTCATCTGCAACATGATTTATCAACTCATAATTCTAAATTAAATAAATCAACTTATTCAATATCTATCATAACTATTGATCTCAAATTATTCCGCTTCAATGCATAATTATGGAATTAAATAAATTGACCCAGTCACAATAATTATAAAGACTGTTAGTGTTGCAACTCAGATTTATAATTCCCAATTTAATCTATTACAGTTCAATACTCCCGCCTTCTTGCCTCTACATTGTACGAGTTAGACATCAATGTGAAGGACCATATAGTGACATCGATCCATTTTGTGATCGATTCACAAAATTTCACAATCACAATTAAACACACAGTCTCATACATTTAATCAATCCTATAGCTCAATATGAAATTGAAAAACTTCCTTTGATCTTATCAATTTAACTTGCACACCATATAACTCAGAAAATTGATTTCTTTATATTAACACACAATAATTACATAGGAATTTTCTTCCTCTGGCCTGATCTTCTATATCAGTGGCCTTTTCTTCCTATTTCTTGTAGGCTTCCAATCCCGAAAATCACTCTCTCTACATATGTTCTATGCCTTTGAGGCTTAGAATTTATACAATTGGTTCTGAAACCAATTCTGGTTTCAGATCCTCTATTTTCCCAAGTAAATCCTAAATGTCCTCTATTATCTCTAAGGATTCTCAAAAATTCGCTGATTGATGAAACCAATTCTAATTTACGATTAACAAATAAGTCCCAAATATTTTAATTCTTAATTCTCTCATGTTGTCCAACATTCAAGAACATTTACAAAATTCCTCTCTAATTAATATCTCTCATTAAAATCACTCAAACTTTAAACAAATTATTTCAATTTGTTACATAAGAATCCAATTTTATAATAACACAAGACCCCCTATATTTAATTAAATAAAATAAAATTGATGAGCCGTATGCTCCTGCATCAAACTCCCAAAGTATAAATTTATCATGATCTCTTGATCGTGTGCTTCCAACCTTTGCCTCCTGGATCCCATACTCTATTTTTTTGTTGTCCTATAGCTACATTATTCTTGAGCTGCACTTTTCCAGGCTTCCATACTTTATTCTGCATCTTCCCGCTAGCTATGTTTTCATATTTTGTTCTTGTATTCTCCTTGTTGTTGTTTCCTTTCTTTCTTGCTACTGTCTTCTTCTGATAGATCTTCATCATCAACCTTCTTATGCTTTCAATGTTTATGTTCAAGATATCTTCTATATGATAACCACTATTCCAATTGTTACTGCTTCCAATTTCTGCTGCAAATATCATTGTAGATATTTCTCTGGACATTGCTGTAGATGTTGCTGCCTCCCAAAATTCTTTAATATCTCTTAAGATATCTCCCTCTACAACATCCTTCTTCTACTTACTACCTGCAAATTTATTTAAAAAATAATAATTCTTTTGATGCTTTAACTACAACATTATAAATATTCATTGTTCCTTGTATACTAGTAAGCATAATCAACTTCGGCGAACTAGTATCTGCTCCTGCCTCTTCCATAACTTCAGGTATTTTCTATTCAGTGTTTACAATTCATTTCTCTGGCATAATTGTTCTAGGCAAGTATTTCAACCATTCCCTTTGAACTTGTTTCACATCATCAATATGTTGCAATTTAGTTTCAGCATAACCTTCTTCTTCTTTGATAACCTTCAGTCATTGTCGTTCACCTTCTTGATTGATTCTGGAAATCAATTCAAATTCTTAAAAATTTGTATCTTCATCCTTTATCAGAATAGAATTTTGATTCTCCACCACTGTGGCAGTTCTAAGAGTCTGTCTTACAATCATTTCTTGGCCAATCAGATAAGGCAATTCCTCCTTTTCTTCAGCAATAGAAATTTCCTTTATACTAGACATGACTGTCTCACCTTCCTTGTAGCTGCTCTCCTTATTAATTAAGGAATCTATGAGTTCCTTCTACTGCACCAATTTATCTTCATTCAAGACAACTCCAAGAGATGGATTTCCTTCTGCAACACTTGTAAAAAAATTCAAATTATACATTACAAATTTACAATACCCAATGGTTTCATTTGATGATCCAGTCACCAAATATTTTTCTTACAGTTCTAAGTATTTTTCAGGACTCAGAAAATATTTACTGTCTTCCTTCCCACTTTCCAGGGTTATCTCCATTGTGCCAATCACCATGATAGAATGATGATCCTTCACTATGTTTGGAGCTAACATAGTTTCCTTTTCATTAAATTCTCTACCATTTTTATTTGCAGTCCTTCTTTTCCTACATAATTAACACATGAATTATCAGTATTATAAATACAAGATTTCAATGCCTATTCTTCCTCTGGAAACATCTCAGTTGCTATTTTGAGTTTTCTTTTAACTCCCTTGTCAGCACATCAGTATGCTGATTTAAATTCTCCATGAGACTGTCAGCTAGTCTATCTTTCCTATCATCTATTTCAAGAATGTCTCCCTGCTCTTGTTCACCACCATGAACTCCTTTAATTTTTTGAATCATTCTTACATCCTTATTGTAATATTCCAAAAACTTAGCCTTCAAGCTAAATGGAATATTAGAGTTGTTTTATCACTATGTAGGTGAAGAAATGGGTAGGGAGGCCCATTAACCTCTTTAGAAGGATCAATAACACTCTTAATGTGAAAGGAGGAAGAATAAGTAGCTAATTTGAGCACCCTTGGGTGTGAATAGATATGGGATCATTTTGATTCAGTCAACTTTGACCAAGTCAACAAAGCTATCTAGATACATTGAATCTTGTTGGTGAACAACATAGTTTTGGTGGAGGACAACTTGCATGAGCTTGATGGCACATATGGATAGGACCCAATGTGAAGAGGTTCACTTGCTATATATGGAGAGGATGGGAGCCTTTGTTCTTCATTATTTTGATATGATCATTTGATCTTGGTGTATTTAGACTTGGCTTCCTTTGTTGTTTAGCAGGGTTGTAGTGTTGTTTAGCACAGGGTCTTCCCGAGTGGGAATCCCACCTCTTCCCTTGAGAGGCCTCTTGGGAGAGCTTTGTACTGTATTTCTCCACATCCAGGCTTGAGGCCAAGCACCACTCTCCAACCTCATTTTTATTTCTATAGCATAATATTGTTGTGTTGCAGGGTGTTGCAGTGGAGGTTTGATAACAACACTTTCGGGTCTGTTTCTCAGTAGAGGGTACCTTCCTTCTCTTGAGAGATCAGCTAGGAAGATTTCTGGGTTGAATTCACATCTTGGTAGTTGGCCAAACCATTCCTCATCTCCTACAATGCATTCCCTTGAAGGAACTTCCTTATTTTTCATAGAGTTGTTGTAGCAAGGTTAAAGCCCTCGTTTTTTAGCTACTTTCCTAGAGAAAGGGCCAACCCTTCTCCTGGAAAGCTAGAGGAAGGTATTCCCATCCATATTTTGTATTATTTAGAATTATTTCTATAATGTTGCAATAAGACTGTGTTTTTTAGAGCTGAATATTCAAATCCACTCTTTTTGTACTTGTGCTCTCAAGAAACCCTTGCCGGGTTATTTCCATAATACATTGAAGAGGCCAGATCTCTGTTTTCTTAGGACATTATCCAATGAAATTCCAGATCCATGATTCCATATTATAATTTTGTATAAACCCTCTAAAATAACGTTGTACATGCTTCAGGAATTCCTGTATAGCTTAAGTCATGGGGTTTGGCTATTTTTAAGTCATTTCAAGGCCGAGAGATCTGTTTAACTTATCAAAAGAGATTTTTTTATGTTTATCTTTGTTATGTGAGGGAATTAATACATATGCTAAGGGATGCAACTATTATTTTCCCTTGTTATAACTCAATATTCAGGAAATAACGTTTTCATGGTCTATTTGGTACATTTTCCACACTTGGGAGGATGTAGAAGTGCTTCTTTTTGCTACTGTTTCAGTCATTTCATGGCCATGTGTTTCTCAACACATTTTATGACTTAATCTCCCCCTTCTATTCTAGAATTGTGCTTATGCACTAGTTCATTCCCATTTTTGGATATTACGGTGTTATCAGAGGCGAGGTCTCCAAGTCGAGACTCGCAGAGTGTGGTGGGCTGTAATGTCCCTTGTGCAAGTAGGGCCCGTAGCCACGTGTTCGAGGTCTATGTAATGAGGGGTACTACGCGAGGGTCCCCACCCTCAGATGCTCAGGTGGGCCTTATGACCCAACCCTTAACACCCTGGGATGCCGCCCTCACTAATAGTTTGGGCTTTTGGTGTAGTGGTTGGGCCTTTGATGGTATTAAAGCATAGTCTTGGCTCAGCCTGTGGAACTCAGCCATGATGCTATCAAGAGAAGGGGATATGAACAGAAATAAGACTCCATTATGTGGAGGAAGAAAGGAGAAGAAGCTCTCAAAGATTCTTCCAAAATCTATGCAGAGCATCAATGAAAATCTTAAGAAGATGAGAGAGGATATGGAATCTCTAGAGAATTTGGAATCTAGAGCGAAATCTAGATTGGCACATGATAGGTGTGAGCATGAAGCTACACCCTATTATGCACAACACAGTCAAATGCCTAGATCTACTATGAAAGAGATGAAAGAAGAGGAAATGCGAAGGAGGGAAACTCTTAGTAATTTTCTGCAAGAGTATAAATCTCAAACTGAAAATTTTAGAGATCATATCACTTTCGAATAGTTTTGCAAGATCAAGGTGGCGAGGAGAAAGCTGCAAGACATAGATATCTTTTCTCTATATACCTTTGATGGATCCCCAACTTGTTCAGCCAAAGCTTGGGTGGAGGAGTTGCATACTTATTTTCAACAACACCAAGTTTCTGAAGATGAATCCATCAGAGTTACAATGCTACACTTTGAAGGTAAGGCCTATGCTTGGTGGATGTTTGAGTCATTTTCATTGAAAAATTTCAATACTTCTTCTTTTGAAAATTTCACTAAGAGGTTAGTAGAAAGGTTTGATAAAATACATGAAACAATCAGACAAATGAGACTTTTACATAAGTTGGAAGAACCTGTAAACTCAAAACTAGTTCAAAAGACTATTGAAGAAGCTCACATCCTACATGATACCTTGCTAGAGGCAAGATCCTTATTTCATAACCTTGGACAAGAGGGAATGAAGGTTCCTTTTGAAAAAGAGGATCCTCTTATTGAGCAGTTACCTCCTATTCATATTGAAGATGAAGAGAAGAATGGGGGTTACAATGTTGTCATGTCTAGAGAATATCTAGTACCTCATGCAGAGGAAGAAGGAGCACTTTCTCCCCAAGATTTGACATATGGGAGACAAAGCACAATCAATGAGTAGCATGATTTTGAGATATTACTGATGGAAGGAGAAGGTAGGAAGGAAGGACATCATCATTTTATGAGGAGCACACACCCCTATCTATTTCAGAGAGCTGGTGAAAACAAGAGGCAGACTAGTTTAAGCTGTGAGGGTAGGGGCAAAGTTGCCCAACCATATGCACAGTCTACTCCTGACATTAATGTCTCACTACATGGAGGCATTACACCTAGGAGGCCACCAGATCTAGATGTGGTGAGAGGCATATTTCCATTTGGTTCACCCCTCTTCGATTCCAGAGAATTTAAAGCTATGGAGGAGTCTAGTACAGTGCAGAGAGTTTGGGATAGTCTCAAGGAGGAGGGAGACATTCTTCCATTTTCAGCACCACCCACTCTCACTAGATATACTATGCTGACATAAGTTGTTGCAGTGATGGATGATGGCACCTTCATGGTGCAAGGGAGATGCTCCATGGACTTGGAGAAACAGAGGGTAATTCCCTTAAGGAAGGAATCCTCCATACATTGGAATAGATAGAGGTCACTCATGCTTACATTGGCCAATATTGAGAGATTCCTTTTGGATGAGGGCTTCTCATGGGAGACCAAATTCCAAAGAGCCTTAATTATTTTTGAGCATGAGAAGCTACATGATGGGCATGGTAGAAATTTGGAGGATGACTTTGGCATGGGGGATGTCAAAGGAAAAGACAACAGCATGTGGGGAGCTTCACATTGTAGATCATCAACGTTGTCTCTTAGGAGGATTGATCCATATTGGAGGTCTCAACTCTTGGTAGAGTACTCCAAGAATCTTAGTGCTTGCATGATTCTTGATGAACCTGATTATAGATATATGGTGGATGATGTATTCATCTATTCTTATGACAAATTCTTATTGACTAGAGCTTCTAGGCTCAAGGAGAAGCTGCTACATGCAGCACATGAGGACTTCTTTTCCATGCACTTTGATGAATACCTTTCCTTGGCAGAGGAGTTCATTTGGGAGGGCATCAAGCATGATATATTTCAGCATATGGAGAGTTGCATTGCCTATATTATTATAGAGAGTATTTCACAGCCACATCCCTACTCTTTGGAGGTGAGGGTGAATTTCCAGTTGAGCCATTTCATCTCAAGGTCCCAAGTACTTGGTGGAGAATGTATAATTCCACATTATGTTTTGTACTTATTTACTCCATATGAGCAGCATGTTGTACCAGGGAGGATTATCCCTTCTTGAATATTTTATGATGATGTACTTGAATCCATTTGTAGCATTGATATTGGCTATCTTATTGGTGGTTTGTGGGGGAAGCCACATGATTTTTGGTGTCCACCATTGACACCACTTTGTAATTTCATGTTTCTATCTTGTAAAATGATTGTGGCATCAAAAAAGTGGCTGGAAAAGCACTTGTTATTGTTTCATTTGATGCAGGAAAAGGATGCACTACGGTGGTTCCATGTGTGGGACTTTGATCCACTTTCTGGTTTTCATATGACAACTTGTTTCTATTGGTTTTTACTTCCATGTATTGCTGATCTATTTATGTTCATGGGGAGCTTTGTTTGGAGAGTGGGATATGAGTTGAAGATACCCATTGGGAGTATGATTCTCCCTACTTTGCATGATGCATGTTTCAGGAGAAGCAATGGGCAGCCCATGATTGCCAAACTACATCTCTTTTCTTCATGTGGGAGGAACCATTTGAAGAACTTGAGTTTTTGGAGGAGGCACTTCATGGTTTATTTGTTTGATGGGGTAGCTTGGGCCACTCTTAGACATCCTAATATTTTAGCCCAAGATTAGCAAATTCCCCATAATTACCATAAATGGAGAGAGAAACCACTTGGATGAGAGGATCCAATCTCTCCATGCAGCCCCAACACATTGTATGAACCGAGGGTTGAGGATATTTTTGAGCTACCTAGATTGGCTCATTTCATTGGGATGATAGCATGGGTGTGGGAATCAATAATTGGTAATAATATTCCCCATGTTTTTCATCACTCCTACCTTGAAGATGCCATTGGACAACAAGGATTTTTCCACTTACACCTTCCACCTTTCTATGATGTGAGACATATGGTTTTGCATTCTTGGGAGGAAACATTGGAGGACAGATTTGTAGCAGATCATTTTGAGCAGTGGTGGGGAATTTTATGAGGAGGCCACAAGAAGAGGAGGGGAGGAATTTTGCTATCCTTATATAGTTTCTTGAGGACAAGAAACATTTTCGAGGGGAGAACTGTAATATTCCAAAAATTTAGCCTTCAAGCTAAATGGAATATTAGAGTTGTTTTATCACTAGGTAGGTGAATAAATGGGTAGGGAGGCCCATTAACCTCTTTAGAAGGATAAATAACACTCCTAATGTGAAAGGAGGAAGAATAAGCAGCTAATTTGAGCACCCTTGGGTGTGAACAGATATCGGATCATGTTTATTTAGTCAACTTTGACCAAGTCAACAAAGCTATCTAGATACATTGAATCTCCTTGATGAACACTGCAGTTTTGGTGGAGGACAACTTGCATGAGCTTGATGGCACATATGGATGGGACCCAATGTGAAGAGGTTCACTTGCTATATATAGAGAGGATGGGAGCCTTTGTTATTCATGATTTTTATATGATCATTTGATCTTGGTCTATTTAGACTTGGCTTCCTCTTGCTGTTTAGTAGGGTTGTAGTGTTGTTTAGCACAGGGTGTTCCCGAGCTGGAATCCCACCTTTTCCCTTGAGAGGTCTCTTGGGAGAGCTCTGTACTTTATTGCTCCACATCCAGGCTTGAGGCCAAGCACCATTCTCCAACCTCAGCATTATTTATATAGCAGAATATTGTTGTGTTGCAGGGTGTTGCAGTGGAGGTTTGATAACACCACATCCGGGTCTGTTTCTCAGTAGAGGGTGCCTTCCTTCTCTTGAGAGATCATCTAGGAATATTTCTGGGCTGAATTCACATCTTGGAATTTTTCCAAACTATTCCTCATCTAATACGGCACAGTCCCTTGTAGGAACTGCGTCATTTTGCATAGAGTTGCTGCAGCAAGGTTAAAGCCCTTGTTTTTGAACTAGTTTCCTAGAGAAAGGGCCAACCCTTCTCCCAAAAAACTAGAGGAATGGATTCCCATCCTTATTTTGTATTATTCAACCATATTTATGTAATTTTACAGTAATACTGTGTTTTTTCAGAGCTGAATATTCATATTTTCTCTCTTTTTACTTGTGCTCTCAAGAAACCCTTGTCGGGTTATTTCCATAATACATTGAAGAGGCTATATCTCTGTTTTCTTAGCATATTGTCCAATGAAACTCTAGATCCATGATTCCATATTATAATTTTGCAGAAACCCTCCAAAATCACACTGTAAATGCTTCAAGAATTTATGTATAGCTTAAGTCATGGGGTTTGGCTATCTTTAAGTCATTTTAAGGTTGGGAGATCTGTTTAACTTATCAAAAGATATTTTTTTATGTTTCTATTTAGTATGTGAGGGCCTTAATAGATATGCTAAGGGATCCAACTGTTATTTTCCCCTGTTACAACTCAATATTCAGGAAATAAGGTTTTTAAGGTCTATTTGTTGCATTTTCCCCACTTGGGAGGATGTAGAAGTGCTTCTTTTTTATGTTGTTTCATTCATTTGATGGCTATGTGTTTCTCAACACATTTTAAGACTTAATTTCACCCTGATATTCTAGAATTGTGCTTATGCACTGTTGCATTCCCATTTTGGGATATTACACTTATCCTCTGTTTCCCGACTGTCATTCATGACAATTTATTTGTCTTTCACATTCAACAATTTATCCTGAGTATAGATCCTCTTCTTTTCAAACTCTATTCAATAAAGATATAAGTTTCTATATAACTCAACAATTTCAATTGGGGTATATTTTGCAAACTTTACATGACTTTTTATACCTTCACTTGTTGTTGACCAACCCTCAGATGGTCCTTCTTCTTCTGCTTCAATACTATGTTGCTTATTTCCATGAGACCCCTCTATCTCCTTTTCTTTCTAAGATCTTGCTTTCTCAGCATTAATATGAACATATTTAAGATTCAGCTCCTTCTCCTTAACAAACTCTAAGACTTGTTCATCATCCTTTGGTGTACCTGCAAGCATACACAGATCATTAATTTTAAAAACGCAAGACTTTTCAGTCTCGTTTTCTTCTTCAAGCATTTCTCCTTGAATAGATTTGCATGTGGAATCCTCAAATTCTATCCTTGACTCAAAAAATCTGAGCTCTTCCTTCCATAAGGAAATCTCCTTCTACCTCCACTTCATTTGTATTGGGTGCCAAATTACCTTCTTTCCCTTCAATCGAAAGATCCATCTTCCTCTCTGGTTTTCCTCTTCATGTAGCCATCCGTCTAGTACCTCCAGTTGTACTTTCATCACTGCAATATCTCTTTCTCTATCCTCGTCATTTATCTTATCTCTGTGGCATTCTTTAGAACCTCTTCTCTCATCCTCCATGATCATCTTCTTTATCTCTATGAGCTCCTCACTCACTATGAGTTGCACTAATCCTTTGCAACAACAAGTCCTCCCTACTGCCACTTACCTCACCAATCCTGTCTCTGGACTCAGTCTTTTGGCAAGCACTGATTCTCTATCTTTGGAACCTCTTGAGAACTCTCTTATACTCTCTCTAGGCTTATATCCTCAACTCACCTTCTCTTGAGAACACTTCAGTTGTTCTCCCTATCCATCCTTTAGCTGGAATAGTTTGGTTCACTGCCACCATCATTAAAACCTTTGTCTTCATCTTATCTGTAATCAAAATTCTTCAATCACAATTTTTAAGCCAGATTAAAATTATCTCACCTTCAAGGTCTCTACATGAATTTGTTCTCTTCATTCACTTGTACTTTGGTTGGATTTTCTTCATTTATTTCTGCAAATGCTTGTTCCCTTCAATTTTGTGTATATGCTACTTATGAGATTTAATATCTGATCTGATCCTATTTCTTCCTTCATTGCACATGTATTCTGATTTAATTAAAAAAATAAAAATTAAATTTCAAAAGTGCTTTTCCAGCTCTGATACCAAATGATGCAGCTAAGCTATGTTTAACCAAAACCTATGTATATAAAAATGCCATTATCATTATGCCCCAAAATTTTACAAAGTCAAATTCAGTGACACCCTCTTAATCCAAATTCTACCTCCCATTCTGTTGTATCTTTTATCAAAGATATTTACCCTTAAACAAAATTTACCTCTTTCATAAACCTTGAGCGGACTCTTATTACAAACTATGGGACTCTTATTACAAACTATGGTCTAAACCATAAATAAACTCCGCTTAATGAATATCAAACTTACAAAACAAACTTTGGTTTAAAACCCAAATAGAGGTAAACTCTCATATGCAAAAGCTCTTACTTCATTTGTATATAGTCACAAACCTATGTAACATACCATCCATTTATTACTGCTTACCTCTTTCAGTCCACACGAAAACCATTTGTTGGTTTTTTAAAACCCGTCCACCATTTTATTTTTCTATTGACTTATGGTTCTGAACATGGCAAGATTCCATAACTTAGTTTATGCTTCTACGGTGTCTTCTTCACTGTTCTTTCATTCTTCGCATATTTTCTTCTGCGCCATCATTTTATTTCTGCATTTGACCGAATCGTGGTTTTGAATTGAACCAGATTCTCACAAGAATATAATTTCCAACAACATTTCTGTTGTTGTCTATATGATTGTTTACAAATAGAGAATTCTACCACGTTTCTTCCATTGACCCATTTAAGAATTAATTCATTCTGCCATCAATTTGTGATTTTTGTGTTATTTTTACTAAATTTCAGGTTGCATCCTTTACCCTTGTGGAAACCAACGTTGCTTCACTAATCTGCTTCTCGTCTCATTTGCAACATGATTTCTCAACTCATAATTCTGAATTAAATAAATCAAATCAGTCACGATCTATCATAACTATCGATCTCAGATTATTCCGCTTCAAGGCATAATTCCAGAATTAAATAAATCAACCCAATCACAATAATTATAAATATTTTTAGTGCTATAAATCAGATTCAAAATTCCCAATTTAATCCATTACAGTTCAATACTCTAGTCTTCTTGCCTCTATGCTGTATGCGTTAGACACCAATGTGAAGGACCATATAGTGACATTGATCCATTTTGTAATCAATTCACACAATTTCACAATCACAATTAAACACACAGTCTCATACATTTAATCAATCCTATAGCTCAATATTAAATTGACGGACTTCCTTTGATCTTATCAATTTCACCTGCACACCATATAACTCAGAAATGAAATATGAACTCAGAAAATTGAGTTCTTTATATTAACACACAATAATTAGATAGGAATTTTATTCCACTAGCCTGATCTTCTGTATCAGTGGCCTTTTCTTCCTATTTCCCTTAGGTTTCCAATCCTGAAAATAACTCTCTCTACCTATGTTCTATGCCTTTGAGGCTTACAATTTATACAATTGGTTCTTAAACCAATTCTGGTTTCAGATCCTCTATTTTCCCAATTAAATCCTAAATGTCCTCTATTATCCCTAAGGATTATCATAAATCCCTAGATTCATGAAACCAATTCTAATTTAGGATTAACAACTAATTCCGAAATCTTCTAATTCCTAATTCTCTCATGTTCTCCAAAATTCGAGAACATTTACAAAATTCCTCACTAATAATATCTCTCATTAAAAACACTCAAAATTTAAAAAAATTATTTTAATTTGTTACATAAGAATCGAATTTTATAAAAATACAAGACCCCCTATATTTAATTAAATTAAATGAAATTGTTGAGCCGGATGCTCCTGCATCATAAACTCTTTAAAGACTGAAAGGAGGTGAAATTTTCATGTTACTTTCTTGTCAAAGATGTTGAAGAAACTTTGCTGAAGATTTGAAGCACTGTGATAAAGTTTAAAGGCTTAGGGACCAAAATGGGAATTAGCACAACACTCAAACATTAGTGCAACTCCCCTAGGTATTAGCACAGTGCCAGTGTAAATTTCACTGCATTTTTTCGGTCATTAGCATAGCGTAGTTAGGTATCAACACAACGCCCAAACATTAGCGCAGCGCCACTGCAACACTGTTTTGCATACCACGTTTGGAGGTCTTCCCGGTGTCCAAATTGGACCCAGGATAGCTCGTTGTAAGGCGCTTGATGTATAATTTCCAAATACACAATTATATTTTTCATTGGAGTTGAAATAACTTGACGAAAGTTTATTTTCCTAAGACTGGTCAAAAATTGCTAAATGAGGGTGCAGAAATGGAGAGTGCTGGTGCAGGCAAATTTTGGAGGCCTTCCTCAACTCCAAATTGAGCTCATGATATCCCCTTGGAAATATATCTCTCATTAATTATTATTTCACTCATCATGCAAGTCATTCGGACAATCTCTCTATGAGAAAACGTTATTTTACCAAGGTCACTCCAAAAGTGCATCAAACCTCTTGTAGCACCTATATTTTTGACATTTCTCTAAACCCATGACACTTGTGTAAAATATGAAGGAGGTTTTTCTTCATTGACCTATTATGGACAAAAAAATATCTCACTTTTGTCAAATTCATCTTTGTTTCGTCAGAAACATAGTTTGAAAAAAAAATGGCCCAATGAGTGGCAAATGACTTGACTCGCGGAATGATTACTTTAAAAATGATGGATACATGATATTATGAGTTTGAATGGCCTCATACCTACTGAAATGACCTCCCTTATTTCTCGTCTACTCATATGTAACTTTTTCATAGCAAACCCTGGATTAGTGGGAGAGGAAATTAGGGTTTAGTGCTTGTGAACAATGATGACTTAGGCACCCTTGGGAGAGGACAAATCCCTTTGTTATTTGATGTGCTGCATGTGAAAATATGAGTTGGAAGCCTTGGGAGATTGAGCACTTATTACATTTTAATTTACTAAATAAAATCATGATTTTATTCTGGGTCACCTTCACACCTTCTCCTGCCCTTTATTGAAAATGAGACAATGCAATCGTTTGACCTAATGAAACCCTAATGATCCTATGAGAAATGAAAGAAACTGACTCAATAAGTGACTTTCACTAAAAGTGGAATGATAGTAGACTTTTTTTGAACATGATGAAGACATGGAAGAGGGTTAGAAAACATGTGCTTGTGAAGGAAAATGGGACACTTGACAATGACAACCACTAGTGGAACAATTTTATATCATGACCTGATGGAATGATTGAAAATTATTTAGAGTGGGACACCTAAGATGCACATGAAAAATTTGTTTTGATCCCTGGTGGAAGTATGCAAATACTGACACTAACATACTGAAACCACCCCTACAACTCCTACCTGAAATAATGTAGTCCAAGACTGAAATTACATTGTAGGGGCTAATAATAATATGGCCTAGTGCCAAATACTGAAAATAAGCTCAGGGGCCTTATTTTATTGCCTCCCAATGGAAGGAAAACTTCCTCCACTCAAAATATGCTTTGAAGTGACCCTAATGTACTCTCCACTATTGCACCCTGCAACACAACACAACCCTCTGTAGAAACTATTTTGTTGAAGAAATATGGAGCTAGGCTTGATGCCAGAATGTGGAAATGTAGTGAAAATAATTCTCCTGAGTGGTCACTCAAATTCCCCTGAGCATGAAGGTGGGATTCCCGCTAAGGAACGCCCTTGTGATAAACATCACTGTAGTCTCTGCTAAATAGCTCAAGAGAGAAACTAGTCATACACACCATAATCAAAATAATAATCCAAAAACATGCCTTCTATGCCTACCATCCCCTTCCTTATATGCTTGGTGAGATTCCTCACCTTCGGCCCCACTCATTAAAGCCACTACTTCCATGCATGGAGTCTCCCTCCAAAACTATGTTGTCCCTTAATGAATGCCACTCCTTCCATACCAGTGTTGTTGATTTTGTCAAAGCTGACACATTCTACATGCTCCAGCCCCTTTTCACAGACAATGGTTCTTAATAAAGCCACTACAATGATATCCATTCACATTAGGAGTGATTTTATTCCTACTAAGGAGATTGATGGGTCTCCATACCTTTTATTCTTCTAACTAAGAAGAAAAAACAAAATTTAATATTCCAACTAGGTTATAACTAATTGGGAATATTACAGTCCTCCCCTCCCAAATGTTGCTTGTCCTCAAGCAACTGTAAAGGTGAGTGTTGAGACTCTTCTCGTCCTTCCTTGGTGACACCTCCATGTGATAATCTCTTCTCATATAAAAAGTTTCCCCCAATAAATCCTTCCATGAAATGCTCCTCCCAAGTACTCATGAGATGCGAATGACTCACCTCATAAAGAAGAAAAAGATCCAATGTAGCAATCATGGTTTGCCCAATGTTCACCCTGAAACATGAAGCATAAGAAACATGGAGCATCTCACTCCCAATGGGCATATCAATTCTTGCATCCTTCCTCAAATCATTCCCACAATAAGAATAAGGACATCATCAATGTATGGGATCAAAACCAAGGATACATAAGCTGCCATATGCAATACTGGAGGAGGATCATAGTCCCACATGTGGAACCAGGGCAGTATATCTCTTGACTGCCTGAGAACATGATATAATAAGTGGTTTCCCCACCACTTGTTTCCTGCCAAAGTCTTCTCACATGTTTTTATAATGTGAGTAATGTTTGGTGCCAATGGTGTACACCCTGAATGATATGTCATGTCCCTATATCCTCCTAGGGAGTGGCAATTCCCAACACTATTTATGGCCCCAAGTTGACCATGAAGTTTATAAGGAAGAGTGCTCCCCTTCGAGAAATGGCCTGCACATGTTTGGTAAAGGAATGCAAATATTCATCAATGATATAGGTGGATATCGGTGGCCACCCACCTATTCCACTTGGACCCGCGCCATCAATTCTTACAGCTTTTCACATTCAACACAACTTACTATTTTTAGGAGGTTTTTGGGTCCCGCATTTGTGGAGCTGTTTTAGGGCCATAATGATCCAGGTGGACATTTTTGGCCACCCACCTATACCATTTTAACCCCTACCATTAATTTTTTCAATTTTTAAGTTGCTTCACAACTTACTATTTTTAGCAGTTTTTCGGGTCCTGAACTTCCGGAGCCATTTTGAGGCCCTAAACGATGTTTTTTGGGCATCGTTTGTCCAAAAAATATTATTCCATTCCAGAATTTATATTTGGAAAAATAATTTTATTCCTCGAATAGATATTTCTAACGATGTATCATACACGTCAAACGGTGATTGTATGCCGAAGTTACCTCCCCGGGAACTTGAAACACCAAACTACCCAAACGGGGTCCACAGTTTTGGCGCTTCATCTCCTAGGGTTAGGTTTTTGGAATTTTAGAGTTCTCCATTGTTTCTCCATAATAAATAGGCCCTTGGACCTCATTATAAGACAATTTAGAGGTGTGTAGCCGCCACATCTCTTCTCATAGATTTTCTACCCGCACCGTAGCTATTTTATTCCCATTATGTTTGTAAGCATATTTATGTTATTTGATATTAATGAAATGAAGCATTATTTACACTACATCTTCATGTTTATGGTTATTTCTATATTATGTTGCATTCCTGCATAAATCCGGACCAGTGGTATTAGAGCAGTATTCTCTTTCTTTGTTTTCCTTTGCATGTCCCCAACGTGGTTAGGGTATAAGGAGTTAGGGATCGATCTTGTTGAACCCTTGAAATATCAACCTCACAAACCCTGAAGACCTCCCATGGTGGAATAAAAGAAAGACGAGGCAGCAGGAGATCTTATCAAAATATTTCTTGTGGAGGCCTTCGAGAAACAAAGGAATGCGATGATGGATAACTTTCCTCAGATCCTTCAACGACTGCCCACTTACAGTGCATTTGCATCCAAAAACCACTTTGGAGGTGCCACTCCCTTCAAGGTACATGTAAACTTTTAAATTCTTGTATTTGAAGGAAAAATAGATGCGGACACCATAGATAGATGGTTGAATTGTGCATAAAAACACGATCCATACCATATACTTTGATCACACTAATGGAGTGGCTCATAGATAAGTCCACTATAGTGTTCCCAAATTTTAGCTGCAAAGCTAAAATGGAACGTTAGAGTTAGCAGTATCTTTATCCGGTGAATAAATGGGTAGAAAAGCCCATAAGTCTCCTAAGGAGGAATAAAAACACTACAAGTGTGAAAGGAGACGTTCCTTGCAGCTTAATGAAACACCACCATGTGTGAACAAGGATAATATTGTTGAAAATGCAGCAAGATGATGGAGCTTAGTGAAATGAAGTCGCCTTCACTAAGTGGGCCTGCGGGCAAATTCTGGCGCAAAGTCTATTTTTAGACTATGTCTATTTTTAGACATATGGAGCATGGTTCGGGGATTCCAGTTTGAGATTCTTGGAGCATTGGTCATGTTGGTAAAAATAGAGGGGACTCTATTTTTTTGACCTATAGGTCGATAGGTCGAAGTCTATTTTTAGACTACCTATCCTAAAAAATAGGGAAGTCAAATATTATTTACCCTTAATAATATTTGGACTATAAACTTCAGTTTACTCTCTTGGAGCACTTCAGTTTGAGCTACAGAAGTGGCTCATGCATCTTACAGAGGAATTACGCTATTCCCAAGGTTTTTATGGCATCATGCATGGTTGACTTCAGTTAGGACTTCAGTAGCAGAAGTTTGGTGGAGTTAATGAGACAGCTAGTGGAGTTGTGTTCTGTTTATTTTAGTTGAACTAGTTGAGATTAGTTTAAATAGCTAATCAATTAGTTATGAGTGGAGTGAATTAAATATTATTTAATTCATTAATTAGTAACTCATTATTCAACTCAAGAACACATCAGTTCACTACAGTGCATGATCAGTTCAGTGGAGACCATTGAAAGAGGTAGATGAAAGGGTGGAGTTAGCTATCAGTGGCGACATCAGTTGTGCATGAGATTTGCACCACACTTGGAGGAATTGCCCATGATGATTGCGCCGTCAAGCCAAGGAGATTCGAACCTTGGATCTCTATATAGACAGGCCTGGATTGCGCAATAGAGGCAAGGCAATTGGCGGTGAGTTTTGAACCAGTAACCTGTTCAAAACCGAGCTAGTTTGTGTGTAACTTTATGAGAAAGTACTGAGTACTTGTGAGGAGTATTGTACTGAGTTTGTTACATGATTTCTCCATTATAATATACACAACATTCGTGGGGTTCCTTTCGCTATGCTTCCCTCATACATACTATGTTAATGGTAAGGATGATTTGATGTGTTATCGCTGATTTTATTTCCCGTATGTTTGATGCCATGATCCGAGGAAGAGATTATGTGTTGCATATAAATTGAATTTGTAGATCGGATAGCATTTGCAGGATAATTAACTGTCAGAAAATTTATACATGGCATCGTGTCTGAAATCACTATATAATGATCATCACAGTGATTACAAACTTATTTCGGTAGACAGAATCTGCATGCGGGCCAGGTAGCCTCCGGATTCATCTTTCTTCGAAAAGTGAAAGGTCTAGTAAAAACCCCTTGCAGTCGATCTTTGTGCTAGAAATAATTTTTTCTCACAATCTAGAGAAGTTGAGCTTTGAGGTGGAATTCGAAGTTTTGTAGCAGTTTTGTTTTCTTGGTGCCAGTGTTGAAAATGTCTTTCAACAGTTTGCGACTCGAATATGCTCTTGAAGGCAGTTCGAATTATGTTGCATGGAAGGATTGCATGGAAGCAGTATTAGAAGATAATGGTCTGAAGGAGTTCGTAGATATGGATGTCCAAAAGCCCACTGATCCTGCTGAAGTCGATGCATGGCAAAAGAAGATGGCGAAGTGTCGAAGGATCCTGTTGGAGGGCGTCAAGGATCATATTGTATCCAGCCTGCATGGAAAGGCTACTCCATATTTAATGTGGAAAGCTTTGACGGATCTATTCCAGAGTAAGAGCGACCAAAGGAAGCTGGCGCTCAAAGATAAGCTCAGGAACATCAAGATGGAGAAGGGCGACAGTATCGCCAAATACCTCATGAAGTTCACTCAATGCAGAGATGAGCTGGGAAGTGTGGGGGTGACTGCCGAAGATGAGGACATGGTCGACTTGGCTCTCCTTGGTCTTTCGAAGGCTTGGCACTCATATCAAGATAGTTTCAATGGTCGGTAGAAGCTGCTGGGATGGGAGCGCCATTGGGCGGATCTCATACAGGAGGAGATAAGGAGGACTACTCGAGATGGATCTTCATCAAAGGGAGCTGATGAAGAAAACTGCGCTTTGGTGGCCAAAGCAAAGAAGGGGAAGGGTAAGAAAACCTCTCATTCTGGTGCAAAGGGCAAGAAGCAAGATATGGCGAAAGTGAAGTGTTTTCACTGCCATGATCATGGACATTATGCTACCAATTGTCCAAAGAAGAAGAAGAACAAGCAAGCGGGAAGATCTGCAGATGGAGAAGCTTTGGCTTCACAGTTCGAGCTTGACTTTTCACTGATTGCATGCTTGGTTTCAAGTGTGATGGGATCGGTGTGGTTCTTGGATAGCGGTGCGTCATTTCATATGACGGGAGATCGGGAGTTGTTCTCAGATCTGGAGGACAAGGATTTGGGTATGCATATCGAGATGGGCGATGACGGTAGATACAGTGCGACTGGTATCGGTACCGTATCCTTTCAGAGGGAGTCTGGTAAACCCTTTGTCTTAAAGGATGTCATGCATGTACCTGGATTGAAGAAGAACCTGATTTCAGTAGCGATGTTGGAGGATAAAGGGTATGATGTGGTCTTCAGCGAAGGAAAAGCCTTCCTGCGTAGTAAGACTACTGGAGAGACCCGGAAGATAGGGGTTCGAACCAAGAACCTTTATCAGTTGCAGGTAGATGGCTGCGCAGCTATGGCATGCAAGGCGGGAGAAGTGGTGAGCTAGGATGATGAGGGCGAACTGTGGCACAGGAGATTGGGCCACCTTCACCATGGAGCTTTGAAGATCCTGCAGCATATTTCTACTGGGCTTCCTAAGGGCACTCTTGCGCAGTCAGATCAGTGCAAGGGGTGTACCTTGGGGAAGTATGTGAAAGCCACCTTTCACGAGAAGGATAGTCGCGCCACGACGATCCTTGAGAGAGTTCACACAGACGTGTGTGGTCCTTTCCCAGTTGCTTCGACAGCAAAGCACAGGTATTATGTGATCTTTGTTGATGATTTCTCTCGAAAGTGCTGGATCTTCTTCATGCAGAAGAAGAGCGATACATTCGCGAAGTTCTGTGAGTTTAAAGCACCGGTCGAGAAGGAGTCGGGGAAGAAGGTGATTGCTCTAAGGAGTGATAACGGTGGTGAATTCATCTCGGCTGAATTCAAGGAGTTCTGCAGCGCAGAAGGGATTCAGAGAGAGCTCATCGCACCCCATAACCCACAGCAGAACGGGGTGGTTGAGCGGAAGAACAGAACGATCGTGGGTGCTGCACGGGCGATGTTGAATGATCAGGGCCTACCCCTTCACTTGTGGGCTGAGGCATGCAATTCAGTAGTGTATGTGCAGAACCATTGTCCTCACAAGGTTCTTGACATGAGTACACCGGAGGAGGCTTATTCTGGAAAGAGGCCTGATATTTCCCATTTGTGGATTTTTGGTTCTCCTGTATACATGCATGTGACGAAGGATGCGAGAAGGAAGCTGGATCCAACCGCAGAGGTTGGAATATTTGTGGGCTACAATGATACACCTCATAACTACCGGGTGTATTTGTCAGATAGTCGAAAGACTGTTGTGCGACGGGATATAAAATTTCAGGAGGAGAAAGCCATGCAGTGTTCGCTTGAGAGGGAGCTACACTTGCATGCAGATGAGGAGCTATTAGTTCCTAAGGAGGAGCTTCCGGATGTGGATCAGCCACAAGAGGAAGTCTAGGAGGTGGAAGAAACCACCCATGCAGCACCAACCATCAGAGGGTGCATGCGCACTACAGAAGCTGAGCGACTAGCTCGGGATGCATAGAAGGTTGTAGGACCACCTATAGCACAGCGCAGACAGAGACAGTCACCAGATCGGTACACTGGATACATGGCTCTTGTGAGTCAATGTGTTGTGACAGATCCATCCTCTTTTGAGGAAGCTGTGGAGGAACCCGCATGGGTAGATGCCATGATCGAAGAATATGATTCGATCGTCAGGAACAATGCACGAGAGATTGTCCCAAGATCGGTGGGGAAATCAGTGGTGGGTTCGCGATGGATCTACAAAGTGAAGCAGGCGGCTGACGGGAGTGTGGAGAATTACAAGGCGAGATTTTTCGATCGTGGCTTTTCACAGATCGAGGGGATTGACTATGAGGAGACCTTTGCACCTGTCGCAAGTTACTCTTCCATACGGACGATCCTTTCTCTCTCAGCGCAGATGGGGTGGCACATTCATCAGATGGATGTGAAGACGGTGTTCCTCAATGGAGTTATTGAGGAGGAGGTGTACATAGAGCAGCCTGAAGGTTTTGAGATCTTTAGCAGTGAGTCGCATGTGTGCCGACTCAAGAGAGCACTGTACGGGCTGAAGCAAGCACCTCGTGCTTGGTACACTCGGATAGACAGCTACTTCACCGGGCTTGGATTCTCCAAGAGTGAGGCGGATCCAAACCTGTACCAGATTGTGGTGGAGGAGAAGCTGTTGATCATCGTACTGTATGTAGATGATCTGATTTTGACTGGCGATGAGCAGTTGATACTTTCATGCAAGGAGGATCTTGCACGAAAGTTTGAGATGAAGGACCTGGGCATCCTTCATTATTTCCTGGGATTGGAGATTTGGCAGCGCAGCGGAGGACTGTTTGTTTCTCAGGGCAAGTATGCCCGGGAGATTCTGGAGAGGTTCAACATGCAAGGCTGCAAGCTTGTTGACACTCCTCTTCCTGGTGGTTGGAGGAAGAAGGATGCTACTTCAGCGGAGGTAGTGGATGCCACTGTCTATCGACAGTTGGTGGGGTCGCTTATGTATCTGGTCAATACACGACCCGATATATGCTATGCAGTTAACCAGCTTTCGCAAGCTATGGTTAAGCCTACCAAGCTCTTTTGGAAGGCAGAAAAGCATGTATTGCGCTATATTAGAGGCACATCGGGATATGGTCTATGGTACAGACAGGAGGATGGAGTGAAGCTTTCTGGCTTCACTGATGCAGATTGGGCAGGGAGTCCAACGGACCGGAAGAGCACTTCTGGAGGAGTTTTTAGCATTGGGTCGACAGCAGTTTCCTAGTACAGCAGGAAGCAGAGATCCGTGGCACTCAGTTCAGCAGAGGCCGAGTACATGGCAGCAAGTTTGGCTGCATGCGAGGCTATTTGGATGAGGAAGATCCCCGCAGGTTTGTTCAGGTTGCATTTGGAGCCTACAGTGATCTACTGTGATAACCAGAGCTGCATCAAGCTCTCGGCTAATCCAGTATTTCATGATAGGTCCAAACACATCAACATCAGGTACCATCATATCAGAGATTGTGTTCAGCGGAGAATCATGATGCTTTCATATGTTCCCACGGAGGATCAGGATGCCGACATCCTGACGAAGGCGCTCACCAAGAGCAAGTTCGAATTCCATAGAGGCAGGATAGGGGTTGCAGATAATCCATATCTTGCTGAGAGGGAGTGTTGAAAATGCAGCAAGATGATGGAGCTTAGTGAAATGAAGTCGCCTTCACTAAGTGGGCCCGCAGGAAAATTTTGGCGCAAAGTCTATTTTTAGACTATGTCTACTTTTAGAAATATGGAGCATGGTTCGGGGATTCTAGTTTGAGATTCTTGGAGCATTGGTCATGTTGGTAAAAATATATGGGACTCTATTTTTGTGACCTATAGGTCGATAGGTCGAAGTCTATTTTTAGACTGCCTATCCTAAAAAATAGGGAAGTCAAATATTATTTACCCTTAATAATATTTGGACTATAAACTTCAGTTTACTCTCTTGGAGCACTTCAGTTCGAGCTACAGAAGTGGCTCATGCATCTGACAGAGGAATTACGCTATTCCCAAGGGTTTGATGGCATCATGCATGGTTGAATTCAGTTAGGACTTCAGTAGCAGAAGTTTGGTGGAGTTAATGAGACAGCTAGTGGAGTTGTGTTCTGTTTATTTTAGTTGAACTAGTTGAGATTAGTTTAACTAGCTAATCAATTAGTTATGAGTGGAATTAATTAAATATTATTTAATCCATTAATTAGTAACTCATTATTCAACTCAAGAACACATCACTTCACTACAGTGCATGATCAGTTCAGTGGAGACCAGTGAAAGAGGTAGATGAAAGGGTGGAGTTAGTTATCAGTGGCGACATCAGTTGTGCATGAGATTTGCACCACACTTGGAGGAATTGCCCATGATTATTGCACTGTCAAGCCAAGGAGATTCGAACCTTGGATCTATATATAGACAGGCTAGTATTTCGCAATAGAGGCAAGGCAATTGGCGGTGAGTTTTGAACCAGTAACCTGTTCAAAACTGAGCTAGTTTGTGTGTAACTTTATGAGAAAGTACTGAGTACTTGTGAGGAGTATTGTACTGAGTTGTTACATGATTTCTCCATTATAATATACACAATAGCTGTGGGGTTTTCAACTAAAAGCTTTCCCCATACATATTGTGTTAATGTGTATGATGATTTGATGTGTTATCGCTTGATTTTATTTCCGCATGTTTGATGATCTGAGTGGAAGAGATTATGTGTTGCATATAAATTTGAATTGTATGTGATCAGGATAGTCTCGGTGGATAATTAATCATTATTCAGAAAATTTCTACAAATATTAGGTTGATTCAACATTCTTTTATTAAGTCGGCAGTGAAAATGTGGAGGAGCAGGGATCAAGGAAGGAATAACACAGTTTTGGAGGGAGATGAATCTCTTGATGGAAATGACCTAATTGGGTGGGGCCAAGGGCAATAAAACTCATATTTTATTTAAGGAGGAGGATGGCAACATTATTCCTTATCTTTTATATTATTATTTTTTTCTTCTCAGACTTTTGCTTCCTCTTGCTGTTTAGCAGGGTTGCTGTGTTGTTTAGCACAAGGTGTTCCCGAGCAGGAATCCCACCTCTTTCTGGGAGGAGCCTCTCGAGAGATTTTTGCATTCATTTCCACATTGATTTTTCAGGCCAAGCTTTAGCTTACTTCATCAGTGTAGTTTTTGTAGGTTATTGTGATGTGTTGCAGGGTGCAGCAATGGAAGGGATTGGAATCCCACTTTCTGAGCTAGTTTCTCATAGGAGGGAGGTTTCCTTCTATCGAATGATCTATTTGGAGATATATAGGGCTCATTTCAGATCTGTGGAATCATACCACACATTTCTCCAACATTCCCAGCATTTCTTCAGCTAGGGAATTCCTTAGTTTTGGAGGCAGCTTCAGTGGATGGTCTAGTGGCTCCGTTGTAGTGTTTCCTTGTGATTGAGAGGTTCATCCTTTCATGGGAGGAATCCCTTGAGGGATCTACATCAGATTTGATATATTTAGTCATTATAAACTCTCATTCTTCAGTTTTGTAGTGATTATTCAGTAATTTTCTGAAGATGGCATTTGTATTCAAAGTGTATGTCAAGAAACCCTTCCCAGGTTTTCTTGTAATTGTAATAAGGAGACTAGATCTCAATTTATGAGCATGATTATCTAATATATTAGAAGATATATTTTTATTCTTAATTTTTTAGTTGAAACCCTCTTAAGACTGCGTATTTTTGTTTTTTCATTATTTCTGAGTAGCAGCGTTTGGGGTTTTAGTGTTTTTCAGCTACACTAGGTGGTGGGAGGTTTGTTTACCTCACCTAGTTTCATTTCTTTCTAATATCCTCTTGGAATTAGATGCTAGATGGATATATATAGTTTATCCAAGTGATTATTTTCATATTTATGGCACATATTTCTGGAAATACGTTTTTCTGTGAATGCATTGTTCAGCAGTCCATTTTTGGAATATTTTAATATATTTCTGATACTGCTTATTTTCCCTATTTTGGGATATTATAGTGGTATTAGAGCTTCAATATTTTCTCAGCCTGTGGATCTCAGGCCATTATAATTTTAGGAGAGGTGGACAGAAAATAAAAGCCTCCAATATGTGAAGGGTGGAAGGAAGAAAGGCTTACAAAGCTTCTTCCAAAATCTATGCAGAGCTTTCAAGGAGAGCTGAAGAAAATAAGAATGGAGATGGGATATCCAAATGAGTTTGGATCTAGAGCTAAATCTAGATTTTCACATGGTGAGGGTAAGCATGCAGCTACACACCATGATGCACAGTGCATTCAAGTGTCTAGATCTATCTTGAGATGGATGAATGGAGGAAAAAATCCTAAGAGGAGAACTCTTAGTGATTCATTGTAGGAGTATGAATCTCAAACTGAGAGGTTTAGAGATCATACCAATTTCCAAGATTTTTTCAAGATCCAGGTGGAGAAGAGCAAGCAGCGAGATGCAGATAGATTTCTTCTATCTACTTTTGAAGGTTCACCTACATGTTCAACTGGAGCTTGGGTGAAGGAGATAGACTCCTATTTACAGAAACACCACATTTCTGAAGATGATGCCATCAGAATTGCAGTGCTACATTTAAGAGGTAAGGCCCATGCATGGTGGGTTTTTGAATCTTGTTCTTTGAAAAATGCAAACACTTCCTCTTATGCAAGATTCATTGAAACATTTATGGGAAGGTTTGATGGGAAAATTACTAAGACACATGAGCAAGAAAAAGTTGAGAGAACAAAAAACCTTCCATGTGATGGAGGAGACTGCACTTCAGAAAACCATGGGAGAAGCTGACATCTTGCATTACACATTGTTAGAGGCAAGACCTCTAGTTCATACTACTAAACAAGATGGCATGGGGATTTATTTTTCACAAGAGGATCCAATTGTTGAAATGTTTCCCATACACATTGATGAAGATGAGGGAAACATCGCTATCACGTCTAGAGCACATCCAGTACCTCATGCAGAGGAAGGAGGAGCACATGCTCCAGCAGGAGGGATTCTTGTATCCTTGCAAGAATTTCCTAAGGATCTCATACATGGAGGTCCAAGCACAGTCAGTGAGTAGCATGATTGTTAAGCATTGCAGATGGAAGGAGGAGGTAGGAAGAAGAGAAACATCACTTGATGAGAGGCACACGCCCTTCTCTATTTCAAAAAGCTAATGCAAGGAAGAGGCATACTGATTTGCACTGTGAGGGCAAGGGCAAGGTTGCCCAACCATATGTACAGTCTACTCTTGACATTTACGTCTCACTATATGGGGGCATTCCACTTGGGAGGCCACCAGATCTAGAGTTGATAAAAGACATCTTGTCTTTGGATTCACCACTCTTGGATTTTGAAGAGGTGAAGAGTTTGGAGGATAAATTTGGCATGGTAGATGTCAAAGTAGCAGGAAGCAGCATGAGGAGAGCTTCACATTCTAGATCACCAAAGTTGTCTCTTGGGAGGATTGATCCATATTCGAGGTCTCAACTCTTGGTAGAGTACTCCAAGGATCTAGGTGCTTGCATGATTCTGGATGACCTTGATGGTGATGATAGATACATGGTGGAGGATATGGTCATCTATTCTCATGGCAGAGTCTTCTTGACTAGAGCTTCTAAGCTCAAGGAGGAGCTTCTACATGCAGCACATGAGGACTTCTTTTCCGGGAACTTTGATGCATATCTTTCCTTGGCAGAGGAGTTTATTTGGGAGGGCATACAATATGATATATTTCAGCATATGGAGAGATGCATAGCCCGGATGGTGATAGAGAGGATGTCACAACCACCTTTCTACTCATTAGGAGTGAGGGAGCATTTTCAGTTGAGCCATTTCAGCTCAAGGACCAAAGTACATGGTAGAGGAGGTATACATTTTCATTATGATTTGCCTTTCTTTACTTTATATTAGAATCATGTTGTATTAAGGAGGATCATCCCTTCTCATACTTTTTATTATGATGTACTTGAGGCTAACTGTAGCATTGAGGCTGGCTATCTTATTGGTGGTTTGTGGGGGAAGCCACATAATTCTTGGTGTGGACCAATGACACCCAATAGTATATCCATGATCCCATCTTATGAGATGACTATGGCAGAAAACAAGTGGCTAGGAAAGCACTTGTTAATTTTTTTTTTGAAGCAGGCAAAGGATGCACTGTGCTGGTTCCATTGGTTGGACTATGAAGCACTCTCTAGTTGTCATATGACAACTTGTTTTTATTGCATTTTTCTTCCATTTATTGCTGATATTTTTGTATTCATGGGAGGCATTGTTTGGAGAGTGATGGAGGTATTATAGATGCCCATTGGGAGCATGATTATCCCCACTTTACATTTCATACATTTTAGGAGAAACCATGGGCAAACCATGAATGCCACATCACACTTTTTCCCTTCTTGTGGGAGGAACCACTTGAAGAACTTGAGGAGGCACTTCATGGCTAAATTTTTTGATGGGGGAGCTTGGGCCATTCTTGAAGGAAATGTTATTTCAGCCCAAGGATAGAGGCAGCCCCATGTTTACCATAAATGTAGAGAGAAACCCTTTGTATGGAAAAATCCAATCTCTCCATGCAACCCCAACACATTGTATAAAACCGAGGTTGATGATTCTTTTGATGAGGTACCTAGGATGGCTCATTTCATTTATATGATAGCATGGGTGAGGGAGTCACTCATTCACCATGTTTTTCATCACTCCTACTTTCTAGAGGCCATGGGACAACAAGCAGGTTTCCATTCACACTTTCCACCTTTGATTGAGGTGGGCCATTTGGTTTTTCACACTTGGGAGGAAGCATTGGATGGATGTTTCATTGCAGATTATCTTGATGCAGTGATGGAGGCCATTGATGGGAGGCCACAAGAGGAGGAGGGGAGAATTTTTTCTCTCCCTATACATTTTCTTTAGGACAAGAAAATATTTTCGAGGGGAGGACTGTAATTTTCCCAAATTTTAGCTGCAAAGCTAAAATGGAACATTAGAGTTAGCAACATCTTTAGCCAGTGAATAAATGGGTAGAAAAGCCCATAAGTCTCCCAAGGAAGAATAAAAACACTAGAAGTGTGAAAGGAGACATTCCTTTCAGCTTAATAAAAAACCTCCTTGTGTGAACAGGGATAATATCAAGTTGATTCAATCTTCTTTGATTAAGTCAACAACACAGAAGTGGAGGAGCAGGGATCAAGAAAGGAATAACGCAGTTTTGGAGGTGGATGAATATCTTGATGGAAATGACCTAATTGGGGGGGCCAAGGGAAATAAAACTCACATTTTATTTAAGGAAGAGGATGGTAGCATTATTCCTTATGTTTTAGATTATTATTTTGGTCTGCTCATACTTTTTCTTCCTCTTGCTGTTTAGCATGGTTGCTGTGCTATTTAGCACCGAGTGTTCCCGAGCGGGAATCCCACCTCTTTCCTTGAGGAGACTCTTGGGAGATTTTTTCATGCATTTCCACATTAGGCTTTTAGGCCAAGATTTAGCTTACTTCATCAACACAGTTTCTGCAGTTTATTATGCTATGTTGCAGGGTACAGCAGTGGAAGGGATTGGAATACCACTTTCTGAGCTAGTTTCGCATAGGAGGGAGGTTTCCTTCTATCGATAGATGTATTTGGAGAGATATAGAGCTAATTTTGGATATGTGACATCAGGCCACACATTTCCCCAAAATCCCTAGCATTTTTCTAGCTAGGGAATGCATTATCTTTGGAGGCAGCTTTAGTGGATTGTCTAGTGGCTCCGTTGCAGTGTTTCCTTATGATTGAGAGTTTCATCCTTTCATGGGAGGAAGCCCTTGAGAGATCTACATCAGATATGATATATTTCAGCCTTCTACACTCTCATTCTTTAGTTTTGCAGTGATTATTCAGTAATTTTCTTGGGATCACATTTGTATTCAGAGTGTATGTCAAGAAACCCTTCCTGGGTTTTCTTATAATTCTAATAAGGAGACTAGATCTTAGTTTATGAGCATGATTATCTAATATATTAGTAAATATATTTGAATTATTAATATCTAAGTTGAAACCCTATTAATATTACGCAATTTCCTTTGTGCGTTATTTTTGAGTAGCAGTGTTTGGGGTTCTAGTGTTTTTCAGCTACACTAGGTGGTGGGAGGTCTGTTTACCTCACCTAGTTTCATTTATTTCTGATATTCTCTTGGACTTAGACGCTATATGGATATATATAATGGATCCAAGTGACTATTTTCATTTTTATGGCACATATTTCTGGAAATGCGTTTTTCTATGAATGCATTGCTGACCAGTCCATTTTTGGAATATTTTAAGATATTCCCAATACTGCTTATTTTCCCTATTTTGGGATATTACATCCAATATAATTCCAAAACAGGAAAGAGGTGGCTATGATAAGCCCTTGAAAGAGTTATGTATCTCTTCCATCTCCACATAATCCATGCATATCATAAAATGATGATATATCTCCTCTTCAAAGCCTTCCCAAGTAAATCCCTCCATGATGGTATGGTATGCTCTCATCGAATAAGTGTGGCTAAAGATAAAATATTCATGTGTTGCTTGTAGAAGCTTCTCCTTGAGCTTGAATTATCTAGATAATAATATCCTACTCTGATAGTAAATGATGCCATCTCTTACTAAATATCTAGCATCTAATAGTTGGTCATCAAGTATCATGCATGTAAAAATATCCTTGGAATAATCCACCAACAGTTGGGATTTCAAATAAGGATCTATCCTCCATAGTGACAGTGCTGATGATATCTCATGTAAAACATCTATCATGTGGCTACCCCCTTCTTTGACATCTCCCATGCCAAAGTCATATAACGGGATGCTGATATCCTCCCTCTGTTGCTCCTCTTGTAGCTGCTCATGCTCAAGTAAAGGTTGAAGATTTTGGAGGTTAGTATTCCATGGGAAGCTATCACCCTTCCAAAACTTCATGACTCTGGCTAATGTATGCATGAGTGGGCACCATCCTCTACCATGTGTGGAAGATTTCTCCCCAAGTGAGAATATATTCTGAGCCTCGCCAGTCAAGGAGTAGTCTCCTTGCACCATGATAGTGCCATCCTCCATCCTTGTAGCATCCTCTCTCAATGCAAGATGTGAGCTGAGAGTGGGTGTTAACACTGGAAAATCATACACCAGAAGATGACATCAGTTAATGTCGAGCCGAAGGATTTATAGGACAGGAATACATAATTGAATCAAGAAGTATTTAAAATATCTAAGGTTTTTAGAAAATCAGATTTGAACTAGTCATAAATGCTCAAGTGTGTGCTTTTTCCTTTGAGAAGAGTTCCTTCTCTACGCCCTTTTGCCCAATAAGTGTGCATTCCTAGAAATGGAAAAAAGTCACTTTCTGGGACCACAACAAGCAAAGGACAATTACTCCTTATGTGAAATTCACCTAAGGATAGCCACCGGCACCTCCTTAGACATCATGTGAGCACACAAAAGAATATTTGAGCACACAATGGAATCATGCCTCTCCCTTGGGTCACCATCCATCATGTACCAAGGGAGGGAAGGAAGATTTGAAGCTCACCTATATAAACCCACCAAGAGATGAAAAAATAGTGATCACAAGGTTATGCTGGCGAAAGTTGCCCAAGAAACACTAGCATTGTTTATGACCCAGAGCTGGAGCTAAAGAGGACTCGATAGTTAGCCACCCAACATCTTAGTCCACCACAATAGAGAGAGAGAGAGAGAGTTGGACCACATCAGAGGCAGAACTTGAAAGAAAAACATCTTTGCATCGGGACCTAGAGCCATTGCCTAGGGGCCCTTTGGCAAGTGGGTAAGATTTTCTTTCATTCCAAACATTCAATAAGAAGAGGCCATCAAGCCATCGTTTGCATTATTACTATTTGGAACTCTCTGTATAGCTTCTTTTTTGTTTTTAGTTTTATTTTTTAACTAGAGCATACTTCATCATATTATTTAATTTAAGTTTTATGCTTTTGAGCTCCCCCCACATACTGCATGTTACCAATAGTTTATAGAGTAGACCACACTCTCTAAGCTCGTGAAATTTCGTACACCCATGTGTCAAATCCACAACAACAGGATTTGCGACTCCACTGATGTGTTTCAAGTTTATGTGGTTGTGTCATATTTTGCAGGAGACCTTTTGTCTATGCTGGAGTGGAGCTGACAGTCCTTTGACCCATCTTGCAGTGCCTAGACTCACTAAGGTGACAGACTGAAGAGTGAAGCTCCTAATATTTTACTTGCGGGACTTTTGCACACATTTTTTTCACACAGAGGTGCATTGTGCGTGTTAAGGATTGACCTGCGTGCAGGAAGGTGCACCTATCAAGGGCTTTTCCACACAAATTGCAGAGAGATTTTTTCTCCCTATTTTTTGCATTTGTTTTGCTTGTAATTGTGTTGGGAAGCCCCTAATGTATCTGCCAACACCTGTGTTGATACCCCATAGCTTCTAAGAACTTATTTCTTGCTACTTTTCATAGGCATTTAGTTAGTTTTCATTTAAGTTGGTTTTTGCAACAAGTGTTCACATAGGTTAAGTAGGGGGCGAATTAACCATTGATTTCTGAATGATTTATGGTTTTTTCACATTCTGGTATGCACACTTAGCTTAACTAGTCCAAGTAAGTGGCTCATGACCACACATGCATAAGCTAGTGTAGAAATTGTTTAGTTTAAATTCAATTTTTTCATTTAGGAAATTGCGGGACTAATATTGATCGCCAATTAGAGCAAGTAATATATGTTGTATTTGCACCATTTGGTGACCCTAGACAAGCATATGAAAACTCTACATTTGTGATTCGCCATCTCCCTTTAGTCACTCACATAGAGTAACTAGGAGGTTTTGGAAGTGGCCCATTATCTACAAATGCTTTCCATTCGAGCAAGGAACAATGTCACATAGTTTAACTAGGGGAATTTTGTAAACAATCACCAATATCCATATGTTCAATTTATGAGATTTTTCACCATACACTCACACAAATTCACCCACTAAGAAAAGAAAGCCACCTAAAAATAACTTAAATCAACTCACTAAATTCTCCCCACAGGGGCCACAAGAGAAATTATAGATTAAGTTAGGATCAAAGGGGTAGGCATCCAATAAGCCGCCTTCATCATGATTCACATTTTAAACATAGAAGTTGCATTTTTAGGGAGATTTAAAATCCACCTATTAGCCCACAGAAAATAAAACCCGAGCGTGGTAATTACCGGATTCAGAGGGGGTTAGGCTTAGGCGGAGTGCATGCTGTATCAGTTGGGGCTACCTGACCCGGCTAATACTCAGTAATGTTAGCTAACTACTAGGAAGCCCAAGAATCGAACGCTTATGTGGGATGGTGGCTCTTAGTGGCCAAAACTAGGGCATCCTTTACCCTATAGGTAACGGTGCAGGCAAGCACTAGACCATCTACCCTTACCTTGGTTGATTCTCTTTGGCTGACTGGGGGTGTCGCCAGCTCTTACGGGACAGTGTGCCAGCACTCACAAGAAATCCTCTCAAGGCCTAGTTACTTTTGACTGTGTGAGGATGTATTAAGTCTTCTAGGATTTTGAGTATTGCGCGCAAAAAAAAAAAAACCATTTTTTTTCTTGACTGATCACATAGATTAAGTGAAAGGAAAATTCATTTCATTTTCGATTTGTTTTATGTATGTGGCTATAAATTTGTCGTGATCAAAGACTTGATCCCCTCATAAGTTTTTTCCAAAACCTAACCTGGTTGAAAATCAAACGGTTCCAATGAAACCTCGTCGGTCTAGGTGTCTTTTGGACCTCCCCTCATTACCGGGAGGGGTTCCAAGTCTTTCACCATTTGGGCATCAAAGAAGGAACGTTTCCATAGTGGTTGGTTCCTCCTTTCTTCGAGAAACCTTAGTTGGGAACCCTAGTCAGTCTCCCAACACCACACCAGACACCACTCCACCCTCGTCCCCTAGGGGGTAGAGGAGTGCATCCCATTTGGGAATCCAGCTAAATTCACAACAGGGTACGTCACAGAATCACCCTCGTTCTAACCAGAACTTTGTGTCTTCACACGTTTCCATGGCATCAGCCTCCCAATCACCCTTCTTACTAGTGTTAAATCTACCCGATTTGACTAAGATCACAAATGACCCCATTGCACACAACCCAAATTGGCCTCCCATGCCCACGAAGCTCCCTTCAGACATACCAAATTTTGAAGGCAATCAAGCAGAAGACCCAGGAAATAATATAATGACCTTTCACCTATGGTGATCATCGAATAGCATCATCGACGATATTATTCGTTTTAGGTTATTTCAATGCACTCTCACACGAGTGGCCACGAAATGGTACGTGGAGCAACCTCCTGCTTCACATAGAACCTTTAGCGCCCTCGCTACCATGTTCCTCACATACTTTCAGTTACATATTCACCACGATTCGGGAATGGAGTTACTGACTCATTTCAGACAATCCCCCTCTACCCATATTTCAGAACATCTCCATGAGTGGAGACAGCATCACAGTTTATGTAAAGCACAACTCGATGACCAAGTACTTTTAGATTTATTCTTGAAAACTATGATGGAGGATATTTCAAAGGATGTGGCGCAATGTAACCCCACATCCGAAGAGGACACAATCAGTAAATCCCAATAGCTTGAACTGATATACACGCAATCAGGATACATATACAATATCCTGCCCAATGCCCCCTGCCTGCAATATTATCAATAATTTCCAGGTGCATTGAACTCTGTAGATGGACTTATTGGGTCAATGACCCAAAGATACCTAGGCAGCAGTAGTCAAAATCCCGGTTAAACACATGGGTCTACCCAGAACATGTCTCAACCCAGATTTCAAAGTCATCATATGTAGCATCAAAATGTGACTAAGAGAGCGCCATCATATCACCAAGGAGGACCTTATCCTCCGGCTGAGGGGACCCAGTACGCAGGAAGGAAAACTGATGGAAGAAATCCCCCCCAACGGCTAGGTGCAAACATGGGACAACAGTATGCTCAGTCCCAAGCACATAACCCACCTACGCAAAAAAATGCATAGGTGAACTTTATGCAGCCGTCCCAAAATCAACCACACCAGTATGATCAGGAGAACTACCCTCCTAACGTGGTTAAAATAAAGATAAAAAACAAGCACAAAGGGAACCCTAGACAGGGGGCAACAACCAACAACGCCCACCGCGATCCTAGGTTGGAGGTAACTCCAACCAGAATCACAACCAGGAGCCAAGCAATGCCCAAAATCAAGACAAAAGGCCACCTCCACGAACAAACCATTATTGTTCAATATGTGGTGGGTACGGGAACTATACTTGCCATTGTCCCGAACTCCCTGAGCTTAAAAAGCTTCATAGTAACTGAGGATAAGGAGGATCTTCCCAGACAACTATGGTTATGCAAGAACCCTTCCCCCATCAAGGAAAAGTCAGTACTTAGTAGCAAAACTCCGACGATTGCAAGAAAAACAACCATGAAATTTACATGGCTAGGGAATAAATGTTTTTCCAAACTTGGAATCACAGCTACGACACCCCACCAAACACCAATACATCAGGGGCTAGTACGAGCGCGCCTACTACACCTTTAACCATTCCAAAGATTCCTTTAGAACCATTGCAAAAAATGTTAAAAGGGCCTAATAGGCGAGCAGGTAACTACTCCAAAGCATCCCACAATTATAGCATCGTAGATGATTTAGCTCAGACACCTGCTGCTATGTCCACTTTGTAAGTATTGCAGTCATGCCAAAAGCAATGAGAAGCCCTAATTTCCTCATTAGGCATCGTTGACCCTGTCGAAAAATGCATGATGGATTTTGACATACACAAATCCACCCCTAGGCTTCCCTCCATGGTCGCCTCCCAGATACTAGAATCGGTACAGAATATCACTATTCACCAATGTGTGATTGACGAGGGTGCATCCACATGCATCACGTCGAAAAATTTATGGCAGAAGTTAGGATCCCCCGAACTCAAATCTTCCATCATCACATTTAGAGCATATGACAGTCGTCCCTCGACCCTTTTCGGCCTCTTCCAAAATGTATCGGTCTGCTTAGCCAGCAAGACAATCCACATAGACATCAAAGTCTTGGACACTCACTTGGATTACAATATAATCTTTGGATGGAGTTACATGTACGTCATTTCTGCCATAGCATCCTCCGTTTTCCGCATCATGATGTTTCCCCACGAGGTTCGAATCATCACAGTAGACCAACTGACGCACACTGGAAAGTGTCCCATGAACAACATAGTTATGGTTCTACCCTATGTAGATACAACCACTGATGGTCTTTTCGGTATCACGAATATAGCCCTGGCTAGTTCAAACCATCATCTGTCCTAGGGTCATTCCTAGGAGATCCTCCTATTATCCCTGAGGTATCTCCCGATGCCACAAGGGCCTCGGTATGCATGATGTCCACATCAAGCACTGAGGTTAGTCAGGACATGGAATCAAGTAGTAACAACACTGAGGCATCAGCTACTGCAACCTCCCTAGTCTATGCAGCCTCCCAAAATGTTTTCCTCTACCCACCTCCTGGCTTCACCTCCCAGCAGGTCTTGGCAATACTAGGATTACACAATAAATCATTGGCATTCCCAGTGTAGTATCTTGTTCCCCCTCCAAGAAAAACAGCTACCAATGTTACTGCATTTTGGTTAAAGAACCCCGGTCCTGAGGATCCCCAGCCTACCCAAGTAGCAGTCGAAACCGCCCCCACAAGGGAAATTCCCATTGCGAAACCGCCAACCACGACAAAGAAAATCTCCAAGAAAGGAAAGAAAGTGGTGACGCCAATGTAGAGGGAATCATAAACCTGGGCTATATATGATGTCACAGGACACCCTACCCACATATGCCTGGAGTTGGATGAATTAAAACCACTCCTTGGCTATGAGGCAGGCACCTAAAAACGACATTCCCATAAAAAATTAAATTTCCACCAAAAGCACAGGCAAACCACTATGTACCAATCATGCATGCACCCTCTGTGACACCTATGGGCATTACACCCACCGTTGTCCAAAAATACCATGGTATAGGGACGCCTTACATGCGATCAAGCGATCCTATCAAGAGGATCCCTCCATCCAATCTGTCAACAATGAACCTCGTACCATCCTATGCCTACAGGAGGAATGAAAATCACCAGAAATACAATCATTTGTCCCTCCTCCCCCCAAGCCACCATACACCAACAAGGGATAGGGGAACTTGGTTACCTCATCCTCTTGAGTTATCACGCGCGTCGATTACTGCAAGTAGTTTAATCAATTCTTTGACCCAAGGTCACTTAGGCAGTAGTAATCTGTATTCGGGGAGTTACTAGGTGCATCATCTACTGCAGATGGTTTGATACTGGTCTTTAACCCAAGGTCACCTAGGCAGTAGTAATCTGTATTCAGGGAGTGACCATGCAGGTAAATTCCACAGATTTCTTGATCGGGTCTTTGACCCAAGATATCCTAGGCAGTAGTAACACCCATGATACTCAGAAAGTTACCAAGTAGGTATATTCTGCAGATGGCTTGATCAGGTCTTTGACCCAAGATCTCCTAGGTAGTAGTAACACCCATGGTACTTAGGGAGTTACCAGGTAGGTATATTCTGCAAACGTTTTGATCGATACTTTGACCCAGGATCACCTATGAAGCAGTAGTACCATGCGCATCAATTTTGCAGAAGGCTTGATCGAGTGTTTTTCCCAAGATCACCTAGGCAGTAGTAGCACCATGCACGTCGATTTTGTAGATGGTTCGATTGGGTCTTTAGCCCAAGGACACCTAGGTAGCATTAATCAATGCCCTGGATACTCATATGATTCTACTTAGAATGTATGACAACCTATCTATCATGAAAGTCACCCGGACACTCATATACCAACCAGGGACAAGGGAACCGATATTCCCCATTCCCCGCATAGAATGGAACAATGGCACAACATAATGTGCTGATCAATCTAGTGCAACCCTTCCTAGGCTCATCACCAAACATACAACCATGAGAACTATGACAATCCTCGAAATGTTGCAATAAGAAGTTGAGGAACAAAACAAAAGGGAGATCCTGGATAGGGGGCAGTGACCCACAACGCCCCCCTTGATCTCAGTCTGGGGGAAACCCAAAATGAAATCGAATCTAGGATCTAGGTAACAACTCCCAAGAAAAAAATGGAGCTTAGTGTATCTGATGACTATTCCAAAAGCAGCATGGTGATCAACACTCCATAACAAACAGAGGCGATGCCAACCATTTGCACTCCTGAAAAAGTATTTTTTCAGTGCCAGCAGGTATGCACCCTCCCATCTTCCTTTCTAAAGTTCATATTTTTCAATAATATTGGATCAAAATAAGATGCTTTCACTTGAGGTAGTTGTTTTTGCAGGAACAACCCACAGCCCGTTTACAACACCATCTGCTAAAAATCTTAGAGCAAGTACCATTCTACCCCCATCATGATAGAGTCCCAGAAAACTCTACATATCCTAACATCATTTCTCCATTAGAAAGAAACCATAGGGTCATCATACCCGACCATTTTTATCATCACCCCACCCTGCATATGATAAACGTCCGCGATGGTCAGTAGGGCCTCCCCTCCATGGCAATCATCATCCAAAGTAGGCCATACATCACCCCACAAGTGACGCCATGGCCATACCATTTTATTCTGGGAAGCACCTCATTCCCATCCACATATCATGCATAAGGTCAAGCTCACCATTTAAACTCAACCCCATTCCCAAACGATCGGGTTGTACAAGCAGATTAAAAGCGCACCTCCACGCATCGCATTTGGTCGGCCATACCTCCATCAGCATAATCCCATCTGTGACATCTTCCACTTCATCAACCCCATGCATGAGACCAACCAATGGGACACCTATCCCCAACAAAACACCATCCTCACACCTTCAGTGAGTGACCCTCTTTCATGTTTTCGGGTACCCATCTCTGTGTTTTGTACAAACCAAACCCCATTATTTTATTCTTTTGGTAAGTGTACAAAGACCGCAAATGATGCCCTTCGCCACTTCACCCTCATATTTCACCTTTTCTCCCATGGAAATAGTCCCCCATCTCCCTTGGTCGAAGTATTTCACCCCCCCATGCACTCACCATTATGATTATCATAGCTTGTTCACACCTGCCCTGGAAGTCCTACCGACTCCAGGGATTTTTCCCTTAAAAAATAATTATGACTTCTACCACGTCGCTCAAGTATACTTCAACCTCGGGCCACAGAATCCCCATCATCCGTTTTTAGTCACCTCTCACCAACATGCCTATGTTAAACTCATCACATCTCAGTCGCCATCCCCTTAGGTCAGTGACCCATGGTTTGGTTAAGACTTCCTTTTTGTCAACCTCAACCCCTCTTTTCCAAAAAGGAAGTGATACCTTGGATAACCCCTCCCCATTCAAAGGGGTATCCTTGGGTGGCACTGTGGGAGACATCATTGTCCACAGATGTCATCGATCCTCCTGAAATTCGACCATAGCAAAAGCTTTCATGTCACGATGGTATCGTACCTTACAACCATTGCACTTTGATCAGATCCGTCGAAGACCCATGCCTCCATAAGCATCTCTAACAACAATGCTTACACGAAAAGGTCCGAACTAGTACATAGGCATACATTACACAATGATATGCCATACTAAGACTACGCATATCGGTACCACATTCCACCTATCGTCAAAGAAAAAATGCCCCTGCGGGTGTCAACAGTCATCGTCAACAACCACTAGCATCACTACCACAGTAGTGACATAGACAACACATGTATCTATGAATTTTGTTTAACTAGCCATATCATCATAAGCATGGGACATGCCTACCTCATTGAATTATGTAAATATGTTGTATTTTTTGTCTTCTTGTAGGGGGTCCCTTGGGCCATGGTTATCTTGGAAACAGTGCAAGGTGTTGTCTATTCCAAAAGTACACGTAGGCATCTCTCTCTCTCTCTCTCTCTCTCTCTCTCTCTCTCTCTCTCTGCGTACGATACAGAAAAGAAACTATAATGTATTTTGGCTATACAGTTCTTCCTAGACCTCACACATTAGGTGGCAGCTATTAACACTGGAAAATCGTACAACAGGAAAAAACATAAGTTAATGTCGAGCCCAATGATTTACAGGAGAGGAATACATTATGGAATCAAGAAGTATTTAAAATCTCTAAGGTTTTGAGAAAATCAGATTTGAACTAGTCATAAATGCTCAAGTGCGTGCTTTTTCCTTCGAGAAGAGTGCCTTCTGAGTGCCCTTTTGCACGATAAGTGCGTATTCCTGGAAATGGAAAAAATTCACTTTCCGGGACCACAACAAGAAAAGGACAGTTACTCCTTATGTGAAAGCCACCTAAGGATAGCCACCAACGCTTCCTTAAAAATTATGTGAGAACACAAAAGAATATTTGAGCACACAATGGAATCAACCCTCTCCCTTGGGTCACCATCCATCATGTACCAAGGGATGGAAGGAGGATTTGAAGCTCACCTATATAAACCCACCAAGAGATGAACAAATGGCGATCACAAGATTATGCTGGCCAAAGTTTCCCAAGCAACATTAGCATTGTGTGTGACCCGGAGCTGGAGCTAAAGAGGACTCGATAGTTGGCCACCAAACATCTTAGTCCACCACAACAGAGAGAGAGAGAGTTATATTGCATCAAAGGCAGAACTTGGAAGGCAAACATCCTTGCATTGGGACCTAGAGCCATTGCCTAGCGGCCCTTTCACAAGTGGTTAAGACTTTCTTTTATTCTGATCATTTAGTAAGAAGAGGCCATCGAGCCATCATTTGCATTATTATTGTTTGGAACTCTTTATATATCTTCTTTTGTGTTTTTTGTTTTATTTTTTAACCAGAGAATACTTCAACATATTATTTCATTTAATTTTTATGCTTTTGAGCTCCCCCCACACACTGCCTGTTACCAATAGTTTAGAGAGTAGACCACACTCTCTATGCTTGTGCGATTTCATACACCTGTGTGTCGAATGCACCACAACAGTGGGTAATAATTATATTGAGAGAATTTCTTCCTCCTCCTTGAGCCTACCCAAGACCCTCTGTATTGTCCCATGACCTCCCAATGGTCCCACTCCTCCTAGATCTATGATTGGTGCAACATGTTGTGAGACATTTCTCAACAACTCCTGATCAGGTGACCTCTCAAGTGGTTTTCCACTAAAGAATAATGTCTCATGGGCCAAAGTCATCTTCATGGCACTGTTAGGTCCTTGCTTCCACTGCAAAAATCTAGCTCTGTTTTCTATGTGGAAGCTATTTGTGAGGGATATGTGTGCATGCCCCTAATCATCTGATGTCTACCGCTTTTTTTTTTGCACCCACTCCATCTGCAAAGTCTCCCAATATTTGGTGACCTTCCCCAAAGTAATCAACCACTGCACACCCAATATCACATTGGTGTCAGGTATGTCAACCACAAAGAAGTGATCAGTCAATGTATATGTCCCAATGGTGACAGATAAATATGGAACATAATGCATGCAATGCATAGTTCTAGCTCCTGGAAACAAAACTGAAAATAAATCAAAATCATCAGTGGGTATTGTCCTCTTCTGCACTAGTTAGGCATCAATAAAGTTGTGGGTAGCCCCACTGTCAATAAAACCTGAAACCCTATGATCCTGAATGGAACCTCGAACCCTCAAGGTCAAGTACTTGTGTACTCCTCTTAATGATGCAAGGGCCCCTCCAATTGGATAAAATGCTCAATTCCCACGTCCTGGTGGTGGTGGATCCTCTCTTGATATCCCAACACTGTGACATCCTTCTGGTTCCTCTTCTTCTTCCTTTTGATCATCTGAAAATACCTCTATATAGTGTGCCTTCCTTGCTACACATCTATGTTCAGGTGCCCATGATTCTTGGCATGTGAAGCAAATCTTCCTTCTCCTCAAGTCTCTTCGGACATCATCACTAAGAGGTACTTTTTTTTGGCCCTCCTTTGAAGGATGAGCCTTCCCAACTTTCTCCTTTGATGGGAAAGTGGGCTTTTGCTAAAATGTTTCCTTTGCTCTTGGAAAGACATCTTATATATCTCTATCCCTTTCAATGGAATCTTGAAGGGTAGTGGGTTTGGTAGATTTAACCAACCCTTCTAGAGGTTCTTCTAGCCCATAAATAAATATATAAACCCTCCTTGCTACAGATAAATCAGGAACCATAACATAAAGTTTTATACTTTCAGAAATATAAGTTTTTATATTACGTGATTGTTTGAGCTTAGCTAGCCTAATGAAAGGTGCCTCCAAGTCCCTTCGATCAAACCTCTCCACTAACCTCCTTGTGAAATTTTAAAATGCAGTTACATTGGCATGACCCAATGTAGAAAGTCCATGAAACCACCAATCATGTGCTTCACGCTCAAGGTGCAGTGCTGCTATTTTTATGGCCTCCATCTCCGGTACTTGGTTCAGTTGTAAGTAGATATCTAGCTTCTCTACCCATGAATTGGTAGTGCATTTTGATGACCCATCAAAAGTGGGTAAGAAAAATCTACCCATATTACAGTGTATATCATGATTCTATATGAATCCTCCACCTCTATTGTGATGTTGGGGTCTCCTATTTTCCTTGATTTGATAGAAATTTTGAAAGCTCAAATGGTCCTTAAATATCTGAGATTGAGACTTATACTCAACAAAATAGCCTTCAATAGTTTCTTGTTATTGAAACCCTCCATTTCCCACTTCTAAAAATGTAGGCATTGTAGAGCATTGGGAAACCGGTTGCTTCAGTGGTTGGTCACTCCAGTGATAAGAAATATCGGAGCCTTATCCATGTAGAAAACCTTTAGGGGATTATTTGTCTCTATCCATCCTCATCTCCTTGATTTATCTTGCAATGTATTCCATTGTTTGAAGAAGAAGCTTAGAAAACTCCTTCTCCTCATATTCTCCTGATAAGGGAGTTTTTCCTTTGTCTTCTTTATCATCTCTATAATAATACCTTCAGTTTCTTCTTAGGTGCCTCTTCTCTCTATCTGTAATAGGATCTCCTTCTTCTGATGACATATTTTCTTAAGATGCACAGGCTGAGCCACAATTATGCTATGATACCACTGTAATATTCCCAAATGGGAAAAGAAATAATGTAAGACATATAAATGGAGAGTAGTAGTGAAGATCAATCCATAAAAATTAGAGACCAATATGGAGCCTTTTTATTCATCATATTAGCAGAAAAAATGTGCAATATATTGAGGCACAAATCATGCAACATAAACAAAGAAGCCTCCCATGATTAAACCCTTTCAAATGTCAGATGCTGCTAATATACAAAATGTCGGAAGGATGCTACAGCACAGTCATAGTGAACATAACTGCAGCATGAGATCATATAATAATTCAAAATTGATTTTATATGCCTCAAGAGATACATAAATCAATATCTAGGATATATAACAACCTCCCAAAAGAACCCAAGAGGGTTCCCGGAAAATACACCAAAATACAAGCAGTAAACCAAAGCCCTAGGGCTGAAGATTCACTACAAATAAATAACTAGAAAGATGTGGCTGATCTGATGTAGCATGGAATGAAGCCTCCTCCCAATACACTCTCCAGATGAAAGGTTGATCCCTTCACACAAAAACCATCTCCCCAAATGGTGTATTGAAACCACGCCTCCAACTTCTCCCTGAAATACCGAAGTCCAAGACTAAAACTACATTGTAGGGGATAACAATAATCTGGCATGGTGCCAAATACTTCAAATAATCTCAAGGGCCTTCTTTTCTAGCCTCCTACTAGAAGGAAACCTTCCTCCACTAAAAATAAGCTCTGAAGTGACCCCAATGTACTCTCCACTGTTGCACCATGCAACATAACACAATCCTCTGTAGAAATTATGTTGTAGAGGAAATATGGAGCTTGGAATGATGTTGGAATGTGGAAATGTAGTGTAGATACTTCTCCTGAGTGGGCACTCGAAGTCTCCCAAGGATGAAGCTGGGATTCCTGATTGGGAACACCCTTGTGCTAAACAATGATGCAGTCTCCGCTAAATAGTTGAAGAGAGAAACTAGTCATACAGACCATAGACAAAGTAATAATCCAAAAAAATGCCTTCTATGGCTGCCATCCCCTTCCTTATATGCTTGGTTAGCTTCCTCACCTTGGGCCCCACTCATTAAAGCCACTACTTCCATGCATGGAGTCTCCCTCCAAAATTGCGTTGTCCTTCAATGAATGCCACTTATTCCATACCAACATTGTCTATTTGGTCAAAGTTGACCCAGTCTACATGCTCCAACTTCTTTTCACACACAAGGGTGCTTAATCAAGCCAATAAAATGATCTCATTCACATTAGCAGTGATTTTATGCCTACTAAGGAGATTTATGGGTCTCCATACCTTCTTATTCTTCTAACTAAGAAGAAAAAACAAAATTTAATATTCCAACTATCTTATAGCTAATTGGGAATACTACACAGCGTAACCTACAAGTAGGCCTACAAAACAAATAATTCTTTGAAATCAGTGCCAGTTGATCAACACCCTTGCAAACAAATAATAGAGAAGGTATCATTCAACACTCATCATGATAGGCTTCCTCTTAAGCTTTTCATATCCTAACGTAATTTTTCCAAAATTCAACATAGGGTCCATCATCTCGGCCATGTTTATCACCACTTCACCTTTCATATGATAAACATCTACGTCATTCGATAGAGCCTTCCCACTCATGGTTCACTTCATGTTCATACACACCCATTCACTATCGGGATCCATGACCACCTACTTAGGCCTAGAAACCACTTCGATTGCATTCCTTGAAGATAAACATCATTCTCCTTCACTCATCGATCATCAAACTCATTCTTGGGCCACCCTGATATTTTACGACAAATCAAGTAGGATGCACTACCACGTTCCAAATTTGGCCTATCATCCCCCCACTTAGATAGCTCGTTTATGTCATTTCACCCACATCATCAACCCTGCACTGAGACCAACTAGTGGGGCCCCCACCCTCAACAAACAAACATCTTCCCAACGCCATTATGTAGGCGAAGATGTTTTTGGGAACATCCCTTTTTCTTTGTACATCCAAGTGACCTTTACATTATTTTTGGAAAGTGTACAAATATTTTTTAGGAAAAATATTCCTACCCATATTTTTATGTCTTATACCTGGCTACAGTTTCTAGTCATCCTTGTTCGGAGCTCACACATTATCCACTTATCCCCATCACGTCAGTCAGAGCATACTTACGCATACCCTAGATGTCCTACCAACTCCATGACTATGCTTACTAGAAAAATTATTTTTACTCCCTCCACTTGCATTACAGTCCCGACCTTGGGCACGTTGTCCATATCCATTACTATATCCAACTTTCATTATCATGCCTTTTTGACCCTCGATATCACAATCCACTTCACCAAATTGGTTAATTCCCCATATCAACACTTCTTGGATGGTTGATGATTCTTTCCTATCAACATCACCACCCATATTCTAGGATTGAGGTTGTACCTTGGATGTGCTCTCCCTTGAAGGAACATCCCTAGGTAGCACAATGGGAATCAAAATTTCCCATCAATGTCATCGATCCCCCTGACATTCGACACCAACACCAGTTTTCATGTTAGGGTGGTATCGTGCTTTATAACCATTGCAGATATTCTGTTTAGTTGAAGACGTATGCATCACTAATCACCTCATTTAACATTTCTTATACCATGATAAAAGGGAAGTTCCCAAAGTCAAAGACACACAAGAAGTGCTTCACCTAGATGATGCACAGAGGCACTTGATTCGGTCTATTTTCTCAAGAAATTCCCTTGAAGGAGTAAATAGTTATCATGACTAGCCATCAATATTTCACCTACTACAGTATGACTTGACAAAACCAATATCTATCAATTTGTAGTAAATATTCATCATAACAAGCATGGGACATGGTTGCCTTGTATATTAATTTTTTATCTATCACTAAGGTTTTATTTAGAGCACAGTTACCCTTTCTCCTTAGTCAAGGGGTTCCTCTACTCATCTTCGCGAAAAGTTATTCTCTCTCTCTCTCTCTCTCTCTCAAATAAGTTAGGTAGACTCTCATTTAGAACAAAAAATTTTGATGTATTTAATTTATACGCTTTACCCTAACCTCATACATCACAGGGAAACTATTAACACCAAAAAATCATACCTAAGGTTTTCTACTAAAACCTAAAAATGAATATTTTCCACCTGAAGACATTAGGGAAGCTCCAAAAATTAAACTTCTCCTAATTTTGTTAAGGAAAAAAATCAACTGCGCACCAAGAAAGAAGGATAAATGCATGACTATGCAACTTTTCCTTTGAAAATAGTGCGGTCGAGGAAAGGTGCCACTCAAAAATTTGATACCACTTCCACAGTTGGGAGGGACATTTCCCTGACATTTCTAGTCAAGGAAAACTTACTTGGAGTCACCCTAAAAATATACAGCCCTCAATGGAATCCTCTTTTCCAACTCTTGAGTCACTATCATTCTTGAAGCAAGAGAGGGAAGATGGTTTCAAAAATTTCTATAAAAACAAACCATGGGAGAACCAAAACATGAGACATTGTTATGTTGGAAAAATTTCTATCAGAGAAAAACTACATTTAGTTATTGAAGCGGAAGAAGTAAGAGCACTAGCATGTTGCCTATATTTATTCTAAGAAATCCAACATCTTAGTGAGAGTAGAAGAATCCACCATTGGGAGAGTCTTCACACTTGTTTTGAGAGAGAGGAGAAGCTTGCAAAGAGATTGAGGAAAGAGACCTCATTTCTGAGTATTTTCATTGACATAGCTCAATGAATCATCTTCAAGTGTTTTTAGTATTATATTATATTCATCTTCTACCACCACCAGCAAATAAAGGGAGTATTTTTCCATTATTATGTTAAATTTTTGCTCATTAAGCATTATTTTGTATTTTTTGATTTTGTATATTTTATGTTTATAGATGAATTATTTTCACTATTTTCAATACTTTGTTTTATATAAGTTTTCCAAATAACAACACCAACCATATTTGTGATCCTTTTCATGGAAAAACCAACTGTTAAGGAGGTGTTATTTGGTACTACATTGCCACAAAAACACTAACACACACTGGATCCCATGCACCTAAGGAAATGAAAGTACTAGTCACTATACTACATCCTTGTGACTATCTCACTAACTTCCCTTGTGGCTTCCCCTTCCGCTGGACCAATGAAGCTTTAGCTAGTTGATTCTAATCTCCTGCATCATCTCATGAGATCTCTTGAAATCTCAGTCCTCCATGAAATCTGTGTCTCGTCTCACTACAATATTCCTATTACAAGGAATGTAGATCTTGTATTCCTTTGAGGTTTTTCTATACCCATCGAGGAACCCATGTTCAACAGTCTGATCCAATTTGGTGTGCTTCTCCTTTGACACATGGTAGTAAGGAATGGTGTTCAAGATCCTTAAGTGACTAACATCTGGCTTCTTCAATCTGATGTCTTCTTCTAGTGTTTTCTTCCTCGATTCTCTTTGAGGAGTCATGTTCTGGATATACATTGTTGTGTTACGTTCATCTTCCCCTATAAATGTAGGATAATCCTAGTCATATAGCATTGTTTTTTCAACCCCAACTATAGCTTTTTTTTCTTCCTCCTCTTTTTTCTTTTTTCTACCCCGCTACCCCATTCTTGTGAGAATTGTATGGAGTTATCCACTCTCCTCTGCAAGCTTATTTTTCCAAAAAACATGTGAATTTCTTATCAATATACAATCCACCATTATCTGAGCAAACCATGTTGACCTTATCCCTATCACATTCTACATGAGAGCCTTATACTCCCTGAAATGATTCAATACCTCACCTTTGGTCTTAAGAAGTATATCCAATTTTTCTTCGAATGGTCATCAATGAAGGTGACAATGTATTTAGCCCCATTAATAGCTCTAGTAGACATCATGCCACAAATTTCTAGGTGTAGAAGTCCTAACATTTGATACACTTTGTTTTCAATTCTTGGGAATGTCGCCTTATCATATTTCCCAAGTATGCATCATTTGCATACATCATTGTGCTTTGTGCTGAGTTCTGGAGCCCCTGTTATTTTCTTCCCCAGCATATTCAATGCTCCATCGTGTAAATTTCCCATTCTCGTATGCCATAGCTCATTCAATTCCTTCCCATTGCTACTATCACTTCCTATTAATGAAATATAAGAGTCGAGTTACAACCTCTACAACCTATTGCTTCAAACTCCAATATATCTCAACCTATTCCATCTCATGTGTTTGAAAAAAAATTTATTCCCTACGAATTGGACATAACATCCATTATCCTTTAGTTGAGATATTCAAATCACATTCATACCCAATCCTAGAACATGTAGTACTTCTATAGTATTGGTTCTTTCTCTTGAATCCCTTTGAAAATGGATGGCACCTCTCCCTATTGGAGTACACTTCATTATATTCCCCATCATAATCTAAAATTCCATCCAATAATTATAATTAGATAAATATTCTCCAACCCATCTCATGTGAGCTGATGCTCCATTGTCTATATACAAAACACCCTGTTAAGTTTCTCTTGATAAGAAAGAAAATTCATCCTTCAATCTAGTAGAAAATTTTGAATCCTTGTGAATATCAACTCGGTCCATGGTTTTATTGAAGAAAAATTTTGTGCTATTCTTCTTTCACCCAACACTAATTATTCTCTAATAACTGTTGTGAAAACCCTTTTGCTCCCAAACAAGAAATATTCCTGGTGAAGATATTATAGTGCTACTCCTTCTTCTTGTTGGAATTAATCCTTCTCGAAAACTAAATTTCTTTGTAACCCTACACTAAAAAATAAATTTTCTTATAAATTCCTACTTCCTAAATAGGTATTGTGTAGCCCCAAAAAAAAATTCCTACTACTCCCTCTAAACAATGAATTTCCTCCTCCACTTTTCAGCTTCCTTGTCTCATCAAAATTGTTGGGATACTATGTGAAACTTTCACTACTGAATTTTTTTTACAGCAACTGGAATTAATTGTTCTAACTAATAATTTAATTATGCATTTTATTTCTACGACAACAATGAATTAATCACATGTAGATCTTCACAAATAAAAATATTGCGCAAATAAAATGTTAGCACACACACACAAAATTTAACACCATTATTTTTGGAAAATTGTCACCAAAAAAACTGAATGCAGGAAAATTAGTGCAAGAGTGATAATTTTAATTATTATGCAGCATAAGAAATTCCAAGTACAATAAAATGATGTCAAACTGGTGTTTCTATCTGAAAGAAAAAATGAAAAAAAAAAATCAGGTAGTTTACCCTCCTCCCTAAGAAATCCCACAACAAATTAAGCCTCAAAACTAGCTTTGGAACACCTCTACATCAGGCTTATGTATTGCCTCTACACAATCCCCACTTGTGCTACACAAAATTTTCCTTTAATGTGACATCTTGTTTGTTTTTTCTACTCTAGGTGATTCTTCTAGCCTCCTCGAAATTTTCCTAGCCACTAGTATGTGAATCGACCCTTGCTCTGGCTAAATCAAACTTCCTATCTTGAGGCATGACACAACCCATGCATAGGCTCATATAGAATAATTTCGGCCTCTCTTATAACTCTTCCAAAACTAGAATCTCCTTATGAAATATCCTATGTTTCCCCTCTGCCACCTGCTACTTGATCTCTAACACAATTTACCCTACTAAATCACTTACACTGGAGAATCAAACTAACTATATAACTGAGTATTTGCACTGGTATCTGCTTCATATACCCATTGAAGTCTTCTTATAATCTCTAGTTGGGACTCCAATGACCAAGATTAAAACATAATCAAGGGCTAATATTATTTCCTTATCACTCAATTTGATTTTCTAGAGAATTCTCACCTATCTTAATTAATAATGATTAATTAATTGTTTTTCATAGGTTTAGACATAGGAAATATTTAAAAATTTGTTAATAATTTAATTGAGACAATTATAGGTGGAATTATAGAAATTATTTATGATTTATGGAGAAATCCTATGTTTTAGCCTCTCGACAAAGTCATGAGAGTATAACACCTCTGATGCTACAAAAAATAACACTAATTCCCCCTTTTATCTTAGAAAACACCTGATATGAAGGCAGAGAGATATCTCTGAACATGTATAAAAATATATTATAAATATAAGGATATTGAATTTTTAGTTGATATAATAGTTAATAAAGTTTAACTAACTTAACAAATTGGTATTAAAAATTAAAATTTATTTACCATTTATCTAATAAACACATTACATTATATTTTATTCCTCATAATATTGTTTCAAGTATTATAGGTAAACATGAGATAAGTATTATGAATACTCTTTCTTTCTCAGGGGTTAAAATCAATCCCAAATCTAATAAAAATTATGTTAAAAGTGAAAGTTTCATCCTTCATTAAAAAATTTACTCTTGGAAAGTTTTGCTACTTTAAAAATAGCCCAAATCAAGAAATTTCAATAAAATATATATTAAAAAGAAACCAAAAAGAAAATTTTGATTGATTGTAAAAAAACAACCATCACTACAAATGAAGTTATTTAAATACCCCATATACAATACCTTTTAAATATGAGAATTAATTTTTCTTTTATATAATTTTCTAATTTATTAGAGATACAAAACACATATATATTTTTTATAAAATATCTTAATTCATCATTAATTAAAATGTTTCTAATATATTGTTCTATGGAAAGTATTTATTATTATTATTATTATTTTGAATTGATATTTCTATTAGTTAAAAGAATTATATTTTCCAATAGTGTTTCTAAAAAAACTATAGGTCTCACTCTTACTAGATTTATTGGCCAATAGATGCATACCCACATACATAGTAAAGTTCCGAAAAAATATAGGTTTACATAAATTGATTGTAAAAAAGTTTCAAAAGACTAGTAAGACCAAGATAAAACCAACTATAATTAAGTAAAATCAGAATTAACTGGAAAAGAGTGATTTATACCTGAGTGAGGGGATTGTAGGGGATTGAATTCACAATGCACATGCCCCTCCTTGTGAGTAATATTGGTTTAAATACGTTCTAGAATTTATTATAAAAATTGCTACCCTTCTAATATACTGACCAACTGATCATGTATATCTCACAAGTTACACTCAATAGGGTTTATGAAGTCTAAAATATCATTGTGATCATCTTATCGGGCCTGAATGAGGTAATCCAGGGAGCTACATAGCTACTCAATTATATTAACATTATTTGATGAAAATGGAGCATTAATCATTAAAGGAAAGGATTGAGAGAAAGGTGGGCCATTAATTCTCCTTGATCCTTCTCATTATATTACTGCCTCACCTAAAAACCCCTCTCCTCCATCCAACGATGTTCCTAGCTTCATTGAGGATGCATATTCACCGCCTCCTACTTTAACTAATCATCAAGGGATGGAATATGTCTGCTACACCAACAGGACGCAGATAACCATGGGTGCCCTTTCATCGCCCTTGCAGCCACAATATTTGGAGACCCTCAATACAAAACCCCCTTACTAGGGATGCTCTCTCTCGACACCACAAAGACCGTCAAAATGAACAAGAAAATATCCATTACGCCACTACCCATCATAACCCTTGAGAAGGTGAACTTTTTTGCACTCCCCTCAAGAATCGAATGGAGCTCGTCCTAGAATGCAAAGGATTCCTAGGTTGCTAGAACCAAAAAAATAACCACCCAATCAAGCATCTATTTTCTCTCAAAAATTCTAGACCCATGCATGATTGAATCTGAGAGCACTTGTGACACTCAAGTAGCCAAGGTAATGACTCACCACTCATCGACCAACCTCCAGTCTTCCAGAATTCCTAATTGAAAACAAAAAAAACAATACGCGATGCACCTTTCTTGGAAAACACTCCTCCCCAACATAGATAAGGACCCTAAAAACTAAAAGCATACATTTTAACCACTAAGATTAGAATTTTGTACCTAGTGTGGATAACCCATAATAATTTTGATACCAAATCAAAATTTGGTACTTTAAGCATGTATTTTGTTATCTCCTTGATGAATCACCCATTTCATAGCTCAATGTCAAATTTCTAGATAACCTCACACTAGTATTCTTGCTCTCTATGGATCTAAGGGAAAATTCCTTGTGGGATTCCCCCTTCCTACATTAAGATAAGAAAAAGAGAGTTTCCCTCGAAATTATTTTCCTCCTTTTGCACACAACCATATAACCTAACAAGTAACCTCCCTTCCATTATGCACAAATCCCTCACGATGCTCATGCCAAAGACCTCTAAACTAGTACAAAATTCAAATAATTAACATGACAAGCCTCAAAAAAATTAATTGACACTCCTCAATATATATGAGCTACACATGGGTACACATCCAACCCATCTACCTCGTATTAATAAACTAGTTGTCTAAATGATTTGTGGGGTGGCGAGTCCCCTCCACAATCCCTGAGGCACTATGATTTGTGATTCCCATTGGCGAAGTACTTAAATATACCTTTTAGATTTATATAATAATTATTAAAAAAATATTTTTTGACAATACATTGAGATTAAAACCATTTTCATATATATATATATATATATATAAGTAATGAAGATTTTTAATTTTTAATTTTTACTTATTATGAATATCATAATATATTAAATCTATTTTTTTTTTTATGTAAGATTATAGTTTATAGGATATTTCAATTTTTCTTAATAAAAATGTGTTTTTGAGCCAAGAAGCTAATTTACAGCACAATATGAGGGGATGCGGGGATGCGTAAGTTTGTTCATTTTATTCCCCTTTTAAATAAAATAAAAATAAAATAAAAAATAAAAATAATTTTTAAATAGAAAATTAGTATGACCATAACAAAAGAAATGAATATGTTGTAAAGTAATTAGAAATAAAATAAAATTGTGAGTAAGATGTTTAAATCTTATACTTTTTAAAAATATTTTAACAAGATATTTAAATAAACTATTTGAAGATCTATGTTAACTAATTGTTGCTGATATCAACTTCATATATAACTATATATAGAAAGAAAAAAAGTATTAAAATAAAACATTTTAATGTTGTATATAAAAAAATATTGAATGATGACAATCAATAAAAAAATTTAATACGAATTAATATTGACAAATACTTGAGAAAATATTAATAATAATAAATAATTTTAATTTTTTTGATACAATGTCTCCATGTATATGTTATGTAAAATATTTTAATGTTGATTATGTATTATATATGATTAAAACAATTTATGGATATATCATGAGAAAATTAAATTTGTATGGTTAAAATGTTCCTTTAATTCTATATATACTTTATTTGACATTCAAAATTACAATTTAGACAATGAAAAATAACATGTTGTATTTTACACTCTAAATAAGTTTGCATGTGAATAAATTTGATCCCTCTCAACTCCTCTTAGATCCATACCTAAAATGAGTCATTACAAGTGTTTTTCATATTTTAAAATATAAATTTATACTTAAACACATTTTTAGAAAAGAAAAAAAGAAAAAATCAAATCTATAATAAACCTATAAACTACATAAAAACATTTTGAAAGTTGCAGTGATAAAAACATTTTGAAACTATGTGTAATGTTTAGGTTGCAGTGACTAGTTTTATTAACCTATGTTGTACAATTGAAGAATTATGGAAACCACTATTACATTCAGCGTCGTTAGCAACAATAAGAAATTGGTACATTCATTTAGTAAAAGTAAGTTTTCCATTTAGATTTTAAAGGCCTAATTTCTATTCATAGTGTGGATTTCAGCTATACTTAGAAGTTTTGACGAAAAACCATAGATCTTAAGTAAATATAGTGTTAATCTCATTCTTCTTTGGTCATCACAAGATAAAAATTCAGATGTAAGAATGTGGACGATGAAGGAAAATTTTAATGATCCATACTTATCTTAAAATGCACAAAATTTAATAGATATTATTAATTTTAAAAATTATAATTATAGTTTTTTTTTAAATTCTTCAAATTTCTAAATATTTTATATAGTTTTAAAAAAAATAAAAAAAAAATTAGAGTAAAATATTTGTACGGTATTGAATTTAAAAAAGGAAAAAAATGAAAATGTATAAAGTTACTTTTACTAAAAATGAAAAACCCATGAAAAATTAACCCAATGATGAAATTTACTCTCTAATATTTTCTCTTCCTGTTAATAAGAACTAGTAAATTAAAAAATTAAGTAGTGGTTTCTGATATTTTGAATTTCACAATTTTTTTTTAAATATAATGTAAATATATATAGATCTTTGATTTTATTTGAGTGCTGACAAATTGTTTAGAGTGTCACCTTTGAATTTATAAAACTTAAATTTATGAAACTAATTTTCATACTCCATTCTGTTGCCATATAAATGAAATAACTAATAAAATCCAATAAGCATCAAAACATTGAAGCGTATTGTACTGGAAAAAGAAAATTTTAATTAACTAAATAATAGCGTTATTTTTAATTTTTATAATTATTAATATTAATGACAAAAAAAACTAATATATATGAGTTAAACCTATATGGTTTAAAAATCATATATCTTTTTCTATTTTGAAGTGGTTAGTTCTAAAGTTTACTTTTTGGGCACTTAGAAGCAAATATTAAGTAGTCAATATCTCAATCTAGTAATGGATAACATAGGAGGACTATGATGTATCTTTGTATTTTTTGTATTAGAATTTAATACAAAAACCAACATTTTAAAAATAAGATAACACAAGAAAGATTTAGATGTAATGTAGGCCTCTAGATAAGGAAGATATGTAAAACAAAATGGAATAAGATTCTTAATCATAAATATTTATCTTCATTTTATCATGGAGATTATTAATGTGAATAGGTTTTGTTATAATATCATAGCTTTTGAATTCCATATGCCCAAAAAATCATAAAGCCACATTATATGACATTCTTTAAAATGACATTTTCTTTAACTGGCATTAAAAATAGCACAATCAATTTAAAATTAAATATACCCTATTAATTTATATATACTATAAATATTCCATTTAGTTCTTTATGAAATCAAAGAGGGGTGAAGGATGGCTTTGTCTTTGCGCAAAGACTTGAACCTGTGCCCTCTGAGAGGATTTGACTAACTTCCATTAGCTTATCAACGTCTTCGTTCTAGGAAATCAATTGTAGCACTTTATCTAGGGATTTTGATAGGTAATTTTTTGGAGTGGGGTTTTTTGGTCAGGTTTTGAGGAGGCTACAAATGGATGCAAGACAAGATCAACATGTTGAGATGGATGAAGGTCTCGTTGATTATTCAATCGACGCATATGTATCAGTGTTGATATAGACATAATCGACACCTCAACCTTCAATGATGGATCCATCAGCAGTAGAAGGGTTACCAGTCTCTCAGCTGGTGGACATTAAAGTTTCATCGAGGATGCGTTTTTAAAACCATAGTTTTCAGGAATTTATTAGGACTTTTATTTTAGTTAGCACATGTTTGGGTTTTAGAGCTTTGAGGTTCTCGTGGATTGCTTTTCTCATTCGTATGACGATATTTCGATTTCATCACCATTTTCATTAAAATTCCTTGTGACATGCTTCAACCCTTGCGCGTCTCTAGCATTTTCTTAGGGATTTCCCCATCAGGGTGGGATCTTAGAAGAGACTACTTATATTTCTAATTTGGGTTCTTTCTCATAGTTTTGGAGGAAAAATGCATCCTTCAGAAGCCACGAAAATATTTCAAGACCTTCATATATATGGTCCTATTCATACATCGCATTTCTTTGTTAGTCCCCCGATCAATTCCCCGATATTTCTTGCAGCCGAAAGCTCGGGTTAATTCGCCTTTGGATTCACATTCACAAGACCCTGCTACTTCAGGGGGGTGCTCAAAATAAATGTGAAAATAAGACAAAAATAACCAAATTCAGAGAAAGAGTAATATTGTTGGTGTTATGGGAGGGAATTAGGCTAGATGAAGTCATGGACACAACACACAGTGTAATAGTTAGAAGGTTCGCAACATATAGTACTCAATGTCGTGTCTGAAGAAGTGGGTCACTGAATTTTTAGGGAAAATTATTGATTCATTACCGTCAGTGGTCACCATGACCAGGGGATGGTTTTCCCTTCGTTTCCATAGACCTGAGCATGTTTCTTGGGTAATGTCGAAATATTGGCACATTGAAATGATGTCGGTTTTACAGAAACGATGGGCTCTCTTATTTGATATGGAGCGAGAACAATTGGGGGTAGGTCAAATCTGGATCAGAATGCCTGGATTATAAATTTAATTCTGGAGTGATGATGCTTTCAGGTTTGTTGGTAACAACGTAGGGTTGTTCTTAGACTATGAAAAATCCTTCCTATAGCCTGGAAAGATGGAATATGCTCACATTTTTGTTCATCTAGAGACACGAGAGGGTTTGGTCAAAATCTAAAGCTGCAATGGTGAGGTAATATTATATTTTAGAGATTTGAATATCAAGGAGTCCCTTTCATATGTCATAGATGTCATTAATTTGGCCATACCTATAAGGATTTTCGCTTGGTAGCTAAAGAAAAATTGGGTGGAGATTTCACAATTGGGGATACTGGTAAAGGCACAACTTCTAATATGTTGAATCAAATTCCTCAAAATCCATTGACCATTAAATCAAAAGGATAATATCAGGACAAAGTGAAGCACACTTCCTCCACTTTCCCTTTGTCTCCAATCGCCACCAAAGCTCGGGAATATGTAGCAGCATCCACTTCAAGTACTGCTTTCTCCCTTCCTCCCCTTGAACCTTGTAGTATGCATGTTTCAAATGTATCTTGTCTATATAATCACTCTGGGTTCATTACTTCTAGTTGTGTTTTTAGTTCTATTACCTATGCTTCGGCCTCTATCCTTTCCTACTTCCTATCCCCCTATCCCACCATCCCTTTAGCCTCCCTGGTCCCTGATAATTATAAAGGGGATTCTTGATACGAATCCAACTCCAGCCATAGATAATTTCTGAGATCCTTAGAAAAAAAATATGATCCCATAGGGCGCGGAATTGGACAGACATCCCCTCCTAAATTGAATAAACATGTCTGCAAAAGGAAGTGATTCATTTCTAAGGGAATTCATAAGGAAAGTATGGATGTTGCAGAAGGTAGGAAACTATCACTTGATAGGGTTCTTATAGCAAGAGGCAACCCAGTTCCAGTGTCCTGATGAAGTGTATCTCATTTAACTCTAGGGTTCTGGATAACCACGCCAATAAAATAGCCTTTAGGATACTTTTATATTTAGAAAAGGTTGATGTGATATTATTACAAGAAATTATAGCGAGTAGCTAACATATATGCTCGCTTTTGGAAGCCCTCAGACTTGCTTAGACCTTCCATGCATTAGATGAACAAGGTAGATCAGGTGGCATAGTTGTAGGTGTCGATGGAAGGACCATGAAGTTGTTAAATGTCTCAGGGAGGGATGGACTATTAATGAGAGATATATTCTCAGAATATTTGGGCATGGAACTCTGTATTATGAATATATATGGCCCCTGTCATAGGTGAGAAAAATTGTGGGAGGATATCATGAGATCTGCATTTATGCAAGTGAACAATATCATTTTGGGAGGTGATATAAATTTATTTATTCGACATGTAGAGTCATGTGGAAATCCTGCACAGATCAATTACCTCTTAGACTTCTTTGTTCAATTTCGAGAGGAAAATAACTTGATAAATACTCATGTGTCATGATTACAAACAACATGGATAAATAAGAGAATAGGGATGCAATTCTTATTAGGTGACTTGATAGATTTATCATCAAGGAGGCTCTTATGGATAAATTTGTGACGGTTAGGAAATGGGTTGCCTCGGGAGGGATTTCATATCACTTGCCTATATGCCTTGAGATAATATCTGTCTCACCTAAACCAAATTCCCCTTTTAAATTCAATTCGACATGGGTCCGAGATGAGGACTATCAGTGCATTGTAAAAGATACATGGCAGGAGAATTATTTGTCTGAAGGACATTTTGTGGCTGCATATTTTGTTTGGAAGCTTAAGCTTCTCTAAAATAATATGATTGAATAGGAAAAGGAAGATAAAAAAATGACAATGAAGTTGTCACAGTCATTGAAGGAGATTTTTCCATAGTAGAAGATCTAGTTGGAGGAGGTTATGTATCGACGAAAGAAAAAGAGAAAGTCAAAAAATTTGAAGTTGATCCCCTCAGAAGAATAAAATATAGGGAATAAATTTAAAAACTCAATATAATATCAATCTATCTACAAGTTGGAGATGAGAATACAATTTTTTCTTAGCAATTTTCCAAAGGGCGAAAATATAGCAACATTATTTGGTCACTAGAAGATGGGGAGTGTTCATCTGTGCAATTCTTCAACAATATTTTCCAATATGGGTATATCACTTTTTGAGAATTTATTCAAAGCTCCACAAGAGACATCACTTGCTTAAATCATAAATTTTTTTTGACCATTTTCCATATTTATGGATGAGGAGGTAGAAAACGTGCTCAATGCACCTATGTCTATGGGGGAACTAGAATTTGTCCTCAAATGGCTTAAGAAAGAAAAGAACCCGGACCCAGATGCATTAGGGGAATTTTGAAGTCTAAAATGGTCATTCCAAGTAAATAAAAAATAATAGTGAAAATAATAAAAAAATGGTAGATTACTTCATCAAAATTTAGAGGGAAAAAATAAAAAACTACTTTTTCAACTCATATTTTCAACTTATCTCCCTATGGGTTTACTCAAATTTCGAGCAGTAACATTCGTTGGATGCATAATTTTATTCCTCATCCAAGGCGTACCCATGTTTCATACTTCCAATGGACCCTTCTATATGAAAAATTTTAAATAAATGAAAAACGTGATTGCAATCCCGTTTTTTCATGTATTTCCCATTTTTCTTGTAGCAGGGTCCATAGGAAGTATGCAACATGGGTACTCTTTCGATGAGTACTCTGACTCGAAATTTGAGTATAACCTTAGGTATATAAGTTGAAAATACAAGTTTAAAAAATATTTTTACTATTTTGTTATTTTTTAATCTTTTTACCTTTTTACCCCAAAAATGGTGAATCATACCCCATGGTTGACATCATCATCTTGAATCCTATTGGTTCTTATAAATTTTATTTTGGTTGTCCATTTTTCTTAGGAGGCCCATTTTAGAGCTCAAAAGTTCTCTAAAGGCTGGCGTGTGGAATTCTACTAGGAATTCCTTGAATTTCTTGAGCAGGATCTCCTTTGGGTTATTGAGCCCTGTCGAAAGAATGGTAGGATCTACAATGCTTTCAATGCCACCTTTATTGCCTTGATTCCAAAATTTTATAACCCTAGCTCTCTTAATGAATTTCAACCCATTTATCTCTCTAACTACATTTATAAGATCATTTCTAAAATAATTTTCAATCTCATAAAGCCTATCTTATCCTAACATGTTTCACAAGAGCAATTTAGCTTTTTAAATAACCATTAGATATATGAAACCACATGGATTGCGCAACAAGGTCTTCACTCACTTAAAATCAACAAGATGAAGGGAATGTTCTATAAAACTAATCTCTCTAAATCGTTTGACAGAACCAGTTGGTTGTATCTCAAGATGTTACTCACCCATCTCGATTTTCCTCATGACTTCATCACGTGGATCATGTGATGTCTCTCATTTGTATCTTATAGTATCATTATTAATGGATTATCATGAAATGTCTTTCATGTTGAGCATCATTTTAGGAAGGAATTCCCATTATCTTCCATTCTATTTCTCCTTGCCATGGAAGGTCTGAGCATATTAATCACCAAGGACAAGCTTCATGGGCTATTAAAAGGAATGAAAATTGCAGAAAAATTCATTTTATATCATTTTCTTTATTGGATGATGTACTTATATTTCTAAATGCGTCGGTCAATGGTTCCACTTCTTTTAATGACATTCTCAATATTTTTTCAAGGCTGCAAGAATGGTTAGTAGTCAAGAGAAGTCTTCCCTGACAACATTAGGATGATCCCAATATGAAGTTTACCACGCGATTGAGAGATTTTCATACAGAATTTTGGCATTTGATGAAGGCCTCAAATATATGGCTTTTTTACTCAAACCCAATACATATAAAATTGCATATTGGACATGGTTGGTCACTAATATTGAAAGAAGAATTAACATATGGAATCATCGCTAGCTTTCTCCTGTTGGGTGACTTATTCTTGTTAAATCAGGTTTGGATGCCACTCCTATGTACTGGATGTCGTTGGCATGGATCCCTAAAGGTATATTATCCATAGTTCAACAATTATGCTGTAAATTCCTCTGGCGTGAAATTATGGAAGGTAAAACTTTCATATGGGTAAGGTGGGAACATATTTCTCTACCTAAGAAATGGGGTCAATGGGGGATGAAGAATCTCTAATATTTCTAAAAATCCCTGGCAACAAAATTGGGCTTTTATATTCTTACGTCATCTATTCTATGGACCGAGGTGGTTATTATGAAATAATAAATTTGTAGAACATATTAAATTGGATCATATTCCCCAATTTGAATAGAAATACTATTTCCACCATCTAGCGATATGTATTGAACTCTACATCATATATCCGATCAGGCCTTGCCTCGAAAGTGGGATCAGGTGTCAAGGTTTACATCGACTTAGATGCCTGGTATGGGTTTGGTAACACAAACATTATCTCACATGAACTCATTTGATTCCTAGATTCATTTGATATTAAGATTCTAAATCAAGTTGTGAATCCCGACAACTTGACTATCTTTGCACAAGCTTGGAAATCTGCACAGGACCTTCAAGTTTTGGATACATGGAATGGTATGAATTCACCAATGCATTATCTGAAGATCACATAAGGATACATCATCAATATTATCAACTCGCTTAGGTCATGTCCAAATCAGCACCTACTCTCCTAAGGATTTTTATCCTTACATCTTTGCGGATCATGAGCCCCATAACTATTTTTTGTTGTGTCACTTGTTCTAGAAATTAAAAGACACATCAAAGGGAAAGCTTCTCATATGGTATTCACTTTGTAAAAAAACCCCTACGGGAGACAATATAGTGCATCCTCTGTAATAATGATGTAGAATCCATTGAGAATCTATTTATTCAATGCCCCTCAGCCATTGATGTATGGAATTAGGTATATCAATCGTTGAATATCAATATGAGGTGGTTGAGAGAATCATACCAGACCACTTGGGAAGCCTGTTGGAATCATGCACTCACATCTAAAATTCGTAACCTCCATCTATTGGGTTTTTTGTGTATTTGGACAGGAAGGAAAAAAATATAGTTTTCAAGATTCAACCCCTAATTGGACCATATGCATCTTTCACATTACTACTGTTTATAATGTTTTGTAGGATGATGATCCTCGATATCTACATATGTCTATGGGGGTCGATTCCATAGATAAATATTTTCCATGGGCTTACTTTGATGGTTCGACACAACATAATCGTTGCAGTGGTGGCAATGTCTTATATTTAAATGATGATCATTATTATTAAATGAATATTAGATTAGGGAGAGGCACCAACATTTTTTTATAAAATTAACAACCTTCATCACCTCCATATATTTGCTTATTCAAATATTGTCATTAACTTGTTAAATTTTCTATTTGATTTCTATGTGAACGCACTCAAGAATTTATTGGATGAAGTTATATCATTAAAATTTCATTTTGACTATATCTCTATTCGAAATATTTACAGGGAAAGGAATAATATTTCTGACATCATTTCCAAGGAGGCATCACAACAACCTCATGGTTATTGGATGATACAGGAGCACATTAGGCACACCTTTTATCAGTATTTTCATTGGCCATTTATAAAGAACCATCCACGGGGTGAAGTTATGCCCAAACTTCTGGAGATTGTCTTTTAACCTTTACAATGGTTTTATGCTTCTTTTTTTTATTGCTCAAACATATTATATATTTGTTGTTATCACATTGTAAGCATATCAGCAACAGTCTTGTACACTCTATATTATACTTTTTCAGTATGTGTCAAGGCCCCTAGTTTTTTTCATGTGCTCTCATAGCAACATCTAGAATATGTAAATTTTAATGTTGAGATTCAAAAAGATGATGAGCTTAGTGAAAATTAAGCACCTTCACTAAGTGGGGCTCGCAGGCTATTTTTAGGTGTATGCCTATTTTTAGACATGGTGAACATATTCTATAAGTTGCAGGATGCTATTTGTAGATGGTTGATCAAGTTGGAAAAATAGATGAGATTCCATTTTTAGATGATTGGGAAAAGTCTATTTATAGATCACTAATCTAAAAATAGATGCATGTCGATTATTATTATCCCTTAATAATAATCTGAAAATAAATATCAACTTATTCTCTTGGAGCACTTTATTTCAATTAACAGATTTGGAAAATCAGTGGGCTGAACGAATTACGAAATTCCTAGGGTGGTTGGTGACTCAGGAATGGACAACTCAGTTAGAACTAAAGTGGCAGAGTTGTGAAAAAGTTGGAAGAGTAGTTAAGGGAGTTGTTATTTAGTTTAACTCAATTAAGTGAGTTAAAATCAGTTGTGCTTGTTGTATCTAGTTCTAAATGAAGATACACTAGTGAGAGTTTAGTGAATTAATTATTTAATTAATTCACAACTAGATACTCACTTGCAACTAAACAAATACAATAGTTAACTACTTGCATGTTAGTTCTAGTGGAGACCCTGTGGAGAGATAGGTGAAAGGGTGAGATGGACTATTTATTGTGACTATCATGATGCATTCAATGCATCTGACACACATTAGAGATGCCAATGAGGATTGCGTATTCAAGGTAAGGCCAATTCGAATTCGTTCATAGGTCTTCTTCAACAGGTATTGTGTAGTGGAGGCAGGCTATTAGGAGGCAAGAAATTGGTGCATAGATATGAAAATTTCTGCATGACAGTGTGGAATGATTGTTCATTGTACTGAGAGCTTGATGTACTAAGATTTGTATGATATTATTAAATGATCCATTGATATACATAATATATGATATTTGGGGCTTTTATCTTTAAGATTTCCTATTAAACAATTGTGTTTATGTGCGATTGATTTTGCTTCATATGTGTTTTGCAATTGGCAATTTAATTTCCGCAAAGAATTAAGTGGAAGGATTATGTATTTAACATAAGTTAATTTGTTAGATCATGGGAGTATGGTAATATACATGCATCTTTAATAATTTCTACATGTTATCAGAGTAGTTTTAATCACTGAAGATTGCAATCTTAAAGTGGTGTTGAGTTTTGTGCTAGTGGACAATTCGAATTTGCTGCAAGAATTTCTTGGTGCGACAATTGTATATTCATTGAAATGGATTTCAATGGGTTGCGGTAGGAATATGCCCTTGAGGGTAGCTTGAACTACATAGCCTAGAAGGATAGGATGGAGGTGGTGCTTGAAGATAATGGTCTGAAGGATTTCATCGATAGCAATGTTCTTAATCTTACTTATAACGATGCTGCATTACTTGACGCATGGAAAAAGAAAGTAGTAAAGACAAGAAGAATTCTGTTGGAAGGTGTGAAAGACCATACTGTGTCAATCCTTCACAGGAAAGTCACTCCATTTGCAATGTGTAAGGCTTTGACAATTTTTTTCCAAAGCAGCAGCGACCATAGGAAGTTGGCGCGGAAAGATAAGCTTAGAAAATGGAGAAGGGCAACATTATTCCAAAATATCTCACGACGTTTTTCCAATATAGGGATGAGCTGGGGAGTATGGGAATCATAGTTGTGGATGATGAATTGGTCATCTTAGCTCTCCTTGGGTTACCGAAGAGTTGGAACAGTTATCAGGACTCTGTCAATGAACGGGAGAAAGTGCCAGATTGGGAGTGACTTTGGTCCGATCTAGTGCAGGAGGAGATAAGGCGAAGTACTAGGGATGGATATTCATCGAAGAATGATGATGAAGAGAATTTTTGGCTACCAAATAAAGGAAAGGGAAGGGGAATAAATCACATCCAAAATCCAAGGCTAAAGGCAAGAAGCTGGATTTGTCCAAAGTGAAGTGTTTTCATTGTCACGAACATGGGCATCTCGCCACTTTCTGCCCACAGAAAAATAAGAACAAGAAGGATGTTGGAGCTGCAGCCGGTGAGACCTTAGCCTCACAATTTGAACTTGATTTCTCTTTGATCTCATGCTTGGTTTCAAGCATAATGGGATCGGTGTGGTATCTTGATAGTGGTGCTTCCTTCCACATGACGGGAGACAAGGAGTTGTTTAGTGTCTTGGAGGAGAAAGATCTCCAAATGCATATAGAGATGGGCGAAGATGGTAGATACAGTGCGACCGAAATTAGAACCATTACCTTTGAGATGGATTCAGGAAAACTATTTCGGTTGAAATATTTTATGCATGTTCCAAGTCTGAAGAAGAACACGGTCTCGGTCGCGATGTTGGAGGACAGAGGTTATGACATTTTTTCAGTGAGGGAAAAGATTTCCTGCGACATAAAACAACGGGTCAAACCAAGAGGATAGGGATTCAAGTTAATAATCTCTACAAGTTGGAGGTAGATGGTTGCACTGCAATGATGGGAAAATCAGAAGAAGTGGTGAGCCAGGATGAGGGCGAATTATGACACAGGAGATTGGGCCATCTTCACCATGGTACCTTGAATATTTTGAAGCAAATTTATACTAGACTTCCCAACGGTACTCTTGCGTAGTCAGATTAGTGCAAGGGATGTACTATGGGTAATTTTGTGAAGAACACCTTTCATGAGAACAAGAACCATGCTTCGGTGATCCTGGAGAGAATTCACACAGATGTGTGTGGACCTTTCTCGGTTGCTTCAACAGAAAAACATAGGCATTATGTTATATTTGTTGATGACTATTCTCATAGATTTTGGATATTCTTCATGCAGAAGAAGAGTGAAACATTCTCAAATTTCTGTGAGTTTAAAGCATTGGTGGAGAAGGAGTCAGGGATGCAAGTGAAAGCTCTACGGAGTGATAATGGTGGTGAATATATCTCAAACAAATTCAAAGACTTTTGTAGCCAAGAAGGAATTTGAATAGAACTCATAGTGCCTCATGACCCACAGTAGAATGGGGTCATGAAGAGGAATAACAGAATGATCGTAGGTGCTACATGTGCTATGCTTCATGACCAGGGCCTACCAATGCACTTGTGGGTGGAAGCATGCAACACTGTGATTTATGTGCAAAACCGTTGTCCTCATAGTCTACTTGGCATGAGTACACCTGAAAAAGATTTTACTAGAAAGAAGCCTGATATTTCTCATTTGAAGATTTTTGGTTCATCTGTTTACATTCATGTGACAAAGGACGCCAGGAAGAAGCTGGAGCCAACTATAGAAGTTGGGATATTTGTGGGGTACAAAGAAAAACCCCATAATTATCATGTGTATTTTCCAAATATTCGAATGACTGTGGTGCGACGAGATATAAAATTCAATGAGCAGAAAGACATGAAGTTATCACTTGAGAGGGAGCTACACTTGCATTCAGAAGAGGAAATTCTTGTTCCCAAAGGTGAGCCTCAAGATGTGGATCAGCCACAGGAGGAGGATCATGGAGTGGAGGAGTCCACTCACACAGAGCCAAACATCAGAACAGGTAGAAAGCGTACCACAAAAGCTGAGAGGCTGAAGCTTGATGCGGCACAGAATGTAGGATTCCCTACATCACAGCGTAGATAGAGATAGTCATATGACTGATTCAATGGATACATGGCTCTCATGAGAAAGTGTATCATGGTGGAGCTATCTTCCTTTGAGGAAGTAGTGCAGGAGCCCACATGGGTAGATGCCATGGTGGAGGAGTATGACTTCATTTTCAGAAACAATGCTTGGAAGATTTTTGCAAGGCCAGTTGGTAAATCACTGGTAGGTTCAAGATGGATCTACAAGGTAAAGCAAGTTGTTGATGGGAGCATCGAGAAGTATAAGGCAAGATTTTTTTCCTGGGGCTTCTCATAGATCGAGGGAATTGATTATGAAGAAACATTTGCACCTGTCACACGGTATTCTTCCATAAGGACCATCCTTGCTCTCTCAGTGCAGATGGCTTGGCACATTCATTAGATGGATGTGAAGAATAAGTTCCTTAATGGGATCATTGAGGAGGAAGTGTACATTGAGCAGCCTGAAGGATTTGAGATATTCAGCAGCAATTCACATGTGTGCAGAGTCAAAACAGTGTCGTATGAGCTGAAGCAAGCACCCCGTGCTTGGTACACACAGATCGACAGCTATTTTACTGGACTTGGATTCACCAAGAGTGAGGCATATGCAAACCTATACCAAATTGTGGTGGAGGGTAATATTTAATCATTTTTCCTTTTGTTGATGATTTAATACTAATGTGTGATGAGCGGTTGATACACTCATTCAAGGAAGATCTTGCAAAGGAGTTTGAGATGAAGGATTTGGGCCTCCTTCATTATTTCCTTGGATTGGAAATATGGCAGCGAGAAGGTGAACTGTTTGTGTCTCAAGGCAAGTATGATCGGGAGATACTTCGTAAGTTTCACATGCAGGACTGCAAGCCCATGGATACTCCTGTTCCAGGAAACTGATGGAAAGAGGATGCTACATTGGCAGAGGTAGTGGATTCTACTATCTATCGATAGTTGGTGGGTTATCTCATGTATTTAGTTAATACAAGACCAGACATATGCTATGCAATGAACCAGCTTAGTTAAGTGATGGTTAAGCCTACCAAGCTCTTTTGGAAGGCAGACAAGAATGTCTTGAGATATCTCAAGGGCACATCTGAGTATGGCTTATGGTACAGACATACAGATGAGGTGAAGTTGCATGGTTTCACGGATGCAGATTGGGCAGGTAGCCCAATGGTCAGAAACAGCACATCAGGAGGGGTTTTCAGTATCAGATATACAATATTTTCTTGGTACAATAGGAAAAAAATATCTGTGGCACTCAGTTCAGTGGAAGCAGAATACATGGCAGCAAGTCAAGCTGCATGTGAGGCTATCTGAATGAGGAAGATCCTGGTCGGTTTGTTCAGTTCTCATTTAGATCCTACAGTGGTACATTGTGATAATCAAAGTTGCATTAAACTCTCGATTAATCCTGTGTTTCATGATCGATCTAATCATATAGATACCTGGTATCATCATATCAGATATTGTGTGCAGCAGAAGATCATGTTGCTTCAGTACATTCCTATGGAAGATTAGGATGCAAATATTCTGACGAAGGAGCTCACCAGGAGAAAATTCAAATACCATAGAGATAGGATCAAGGTGAAGGATAATTCCTATATTGTTGAGGGAGTTTTGAGATTCAGCAAGATGATGAGCTTAGTGGAAATTAAGCACCTTCACTAAGTGGGGCCTGCAGGCTATTTTTAGGTGTATGTATATTTTTAGACATGGTGAGCTTATTCTATAAGTTGCAGGTTGCTATTTGTAGATGGTTGATCAAGTTGAAAAAATAGATGAGATTCTATTTTTAGAAGATTGGGAGAATTATATTTATAGAACGCTCATCTAAAAAGAGATGCATGTCGATTATTATTAGCCCTTAATAATAATCTAACAATAAATATCAACATATTCTCTTGGAGCACTTTATTTCAGTGAACAGATTTGGAAAATCAGTGGACTGAAGGAATTATGCAATTCCTAGGGTGGTTGGCGACTCATGCATGGAGGAATTAGTTAGAACTGAAGTTGCAGAGTTGTGACAGAGTTGGAAGAGTAGTTATGGGAGTTGTTATTTAGTTTAACTCAGTTAACTGAGTTAAACTCAGTTGTGCTAGTTGTATCTAGTTCTAACTGAAGATACACAAGTGAGAGTTTAGTGAATTAATTATTTGATTAATTCACAACTAGAGACTCACTTTAAATTGAGCAAATACAATAGTTAACTACATGCATGTCAATTCCAGTGGAGACCCAGAGGAGAGATAGGTGAAAGGGTGAGATGGACTATCTTTTGTGACTATAGTGATGCATTCAATGCATCTGACACACATTGGACATGCCAATGAGGATTGCATAGCCAAGGCAAGGCCAATTCGAATTCATTTAGAGGTCTTCTTCAGTAGGCATTACACAGTGGAGGCAAGCTATCAGGAGGCATGAAATTGGTGCGTAGAGATGCAGATATTTGCATGACAGTGTGGAATGATTGTTGATTGTACTGAGAGATTAATGTACTAAGATTTGTATGAGATTGTTACATGATCCTTGATGTACGCAATATATGATAGTTAGGGTTTTTAACTTTAAGCTTTCCCATTAAACAACTATGTTTATGTGCGATTGACTTTTCTTCATATATGTTTTGCAATTGGCGATTTAATTTCCTCAAAGAATTCAGTGGAAGGATTATGTATTTAACATAAGTTAATTTGTTAGATCAAGGGAGTCCAGTAATATACATGCATCTTGTATAATTTCTAGATTTAATATTACACATAATAAAATTTATGCCTTTTCATTGGAAAAAAAACTGTGAATATTCCATAGTATTTTATTTTCATTATATTTTATTTTTATTAATAAAAATTGAGTTAAAATTATAGAAATATATTTTAAAATAAACAATCTATGAACCTAATAATAGTAGTCAAAATAAACACCGTGTCATCCTAATAATACAAAGCAATAGATTATATGAAATTTTCCAAAACAATATCAAATTTGGTAAAAAGTTAAAAAACACAAAGAATTCGTCCTCAACACAGAGTTGCGGAATGATATTACTCAAGACAATGATATTAAATCATAGGAATCTTCCTTAAAAAATAAAGTGGTGGAGATTAAAACACGGTTGACTTGTGCAATTAAATGGAGTAAAAACTTCAAACAAATTTACTCGAGTAAAATAAAGTGGTTGTTGTAAAAACCACGTGAAATTTTCATAAACATAGCACAACAAACGAAACATTATATTATAACTTCATCAAGTAAAACATTGATGACTTTTGGAGTAACTCACTGTAAAACGTGTAACAAACTATTTAACATGCCCATCACAAAAAGCTCCATGATTTTCTCCTCTTGTTTTCTCAAACATGCATTCGCCACACTACATAAAAATTCTTAATTCTTCTGCATGCTTGTTAATTAAAAACGTTTAAATTTCTAATACATTAATAAGTGACAAGACAAAAAATTTAAGACACGAGATGTTCAACTGTTCAAAAGTGATTTTCTAAACTTGTAGAGGTTGCGTACAATAAATAACAGTTGCGGAGTAAATTCTTGACCATGCATTTCTACCGACCCTTCATTAAATCTCCATTTGAATTTAATGTATTGTGGAATGGGTAACATGTACTCCTCCTCATAGCTCCATTTAAGCGATATCCTTTACCCTAGAAACCCCATCTGCAACCTGAAAAATATCTACTTGACGTATGTTTGTTATTACTTCATTTAATGCAGTGGTTTGGATTAATTTTCCAACACTCCCCCTTAATTGCAATTGCCACCATTGAAAATTCCCAAAAAATCTCCGAGATAAACAATTTTTTTTCATGCCAATGGCTTTCTGAAGATGTCTGCAAATTATTCTTCTGACCTTCAATGCTACAACACAATCTCACCATTGTTAACCAATTCTCTTATAAAATTATATTTAGTGTCAATATGCTTGGTCCTCTCATGAGAGATGAAATTCTTTGATAGTTCAATTGTTGAACTATTTTAAAAAAAAATAGTGGTTTTGCACTTTTGTTCATGGCATAAATCCCTCAACATTTTTCTCATCCAGACTTCTTGACACGTTTATGCTTTTGTGGTGACATATTCAGCTTCTATTGTTGAATGAGGATATCGACTGCTTCTTGGAGGCCCATGAAATGGCTCCTAGACCTAAATTAAAAACATATCCTAACGTGCTCTTTCTATAATCAACACTTCCTACCCAGTCATTTTCAGTATAACAATCTGGCCTAAAACCATCTGCTACGGTGTACAACATACCATACTCCTTTGTCCCTTTGACATACTTTAAACTCCTTTTGGTTGTTTGCCAATGTGTCTCCTTGGGTGTCTCCATGAACCTTGACACCAAACTCACTGCATACATTATATCAAGCCTAGTTGAGGTCAAATACATTAGGCTTCCCACCATACTTTTGTATAATGTCATATTGACATTGATGTTGAAATATTATTTACTCAATTCCAACCCTAAGATAGTCAGAGTTGGTATCGTTTTGTTGTTTTGCATATTAAACCTCTCCAAAATGTTTTCTACATGCTTTCTGTGGGAAATAAAAATACCATTTTCTTTTTTCTTCACTTCTATGCCAATAAAATACCTTAACAAGCCCAAGTCAGTCATTTCAAACTCACTTTTCATGACCTCTTCAAAATCAACGATGAGGAAATCATCACTTCCTAAAAAACCCAAATCATTTACATATAAAACAATAATAAGAATCTCACCATCACTTTATTTTATTTAGAGAGTAGCCTCACCATCACATTTTTTGAACCCGTTTTCCATCAAGTAAGCATTTATTTTGCTATACCATGCACATAGTGATTGCTTCAGCCCATAAAGATATTTTCTCAACCTATACACCATTTATTCTTGGCTTTCTATCTCATAACGAGGTGGTTGCACAAAATATACTTCCTCTTTCATAACTCCATTCAAGAACATTGATTTTGCGTCCATTTGATACACTTTTAATTTATATTGTGTGACAATCAACAACACTGAATGCACTGTCTCTATCCTCACAAATCGCGCAAATGTCTCTGCATAATCTCTTCCATGTTGCTGCTTCTAGCCTTTGATAACTAGCCTTGCTTTATTCCTTTCAATATTTCCTTCAATGTTTCTCTTGGTATTATAGACCCACTTCACTCCAATAACCTTTTTTCCTTATGAAAGGTTCACTAGCTACCATGTGTCATTCTTTTCTATTGCTCCTATTTCTTCGTCCATTTTTGCCACCCATTTTTCCTCTTTGATTGCATCCTTAAGATGGATTGGGTCATCTACATGAAAAAATAATGAAAATAAATAATTTGAGCCAACACTACTATCAACTTCATTTTTCTCATATATTTCACTTAAATTTTTTAATTTTTGTCTTCTTGTGGTTGCTGAAAATGGGCATGGCATGTCACTTGGTGTTGCACTTGAAGTAGATGACGTTGCAGATATTTTTGGTGTGCCTGGAGAATAAATTTCTTGAATGCGTGACATTGTCCTATTATTTGTTGAAGCTGTCACTTGGTGACTTCTTTTTTGCGCTTAAATGGGAGTAGGAGGAGTCATCGCTATCAATTACTTCTTGATGCGTCAATTCCTCTTCTTCATTTGCATACATGTCTTCATATCAGATTGTTCTCTCTAAAATTCCATCCCACGCTTCCTCTTCTATGAACTAAACATCTCGATTGATTATGACCTTCTTGGTTTATGATTATAGAGCTTTAAGAGTTCTGACTTACACCACTATATTTAAAAAATATGCATTTTTTTCCAACTTCTCCCCAACCTATCCAAACATGCAGCCACACATCCGAACACCGCCATGAGGGGAAGCAGGTTTTCTACCACTCCATACCTCTTCGGGAACTATATTCTTAACACTTTTGGTTGGACACCTTTTAATCATATGTGATGCAAAAGCGACAACTTCAGTCGAATAATCATTTGGAAAATGATTTGCCTTCAACATACCCCTTTCCATTTCCATAATGGTCTAATTTTTTATTTCAATGACACCATTTTTCTGAGGTGTATACCTTGTTGTAAATCTCTTGTAAATTCCATGCTCCCAAACAAAAAGTAGGAAGCCATTTGAGATGTATTAACCACCTCTATTAATACTCAATACTTCGATGTAGTGTCCACTTTTCTTCTCAACCAGAGATTTGTATTGGCGGAAGTGCTCAAACACTTCACTTTTTTGTTTTAGAAAGTACCCCATGTATTCCTTGTATAATGATCTATGAAGTTAAAAATATAATAGATGCCCCTAATTGGTGGTGTCTGCATTGGTCCACATAAATCTGAATGGACAATATCCAAGGGTGCCTTTTCCCTTATTGACTTTCCTGATGGAAATGTCTCTCCATGAAGTTTTCCCAAGATACATCCTTCACACAGGTTGTCTGGTTTTTCTATGAGTGGAAATACCTTCACCATGCCTTTCCTATGCAGCAAATTCAAACCTCCAAAATTGAGATGATCAAATATGAAATACCATAACCAATTTTCATCTTTAACTTCTACTTGGAAGTTTACTTGTGTGATAGTTGCTACATTTATTTCATTCTCTTGTCAATTCATTTATAGTTTTTCTTGAATACCTTCCTCCTTTGAATTTGGTTTTAGCTTGAGAGGAAACATTCTATTCTTTGTCATGAGAAATTTTTCAATCAGTTGTCTGCTTGGAGACTTATCCATAATTATGTGCTCATGATTTTTCAAAAATACATTGTAGCCCACTTACATGAGCTTTCCAATGCTTATGACGTTATGCTTCAGAAATGGGACAAAATAAACATTTGAAATGTGCTTCTTCACCCCCTTATTTGTTAGAATATTAACTCTTCATTTCCCATGTTAGATACTTTTCTGTTAGTCCCTAAAGTCACTTCATATTTCACACTTTCATATATATTGGAAATCATTTCTATGTTCTCAGTGATGTGGTTGCTACACCATGAGTCTAGAAACCATACATCCCCTTGTTTTCCTTATGCTACATTACTAGCCAAAAACATGCTATCATGGTTCTGATTTTCCTTTATGAAATTTCCACTTGGTTTTCTAATTATGTCATGTTGCTTATTCCTACATTCATTTGCATACTGACCATACTTATTATAGTAATGAGATTGAACTTGAAATTTATCATACCTTTGACCTTGTGATTGACTTTGGCTTGAGCCTTGACTTGGATTTTGATTGTTTCCCCTTCCACTTAAGCTTGAATGGATGATTCTTCCACCACTATGTGGGATTTTGCCTCTTCCTTTATAATTTATATTCCTCTTCCTCTACCTTGACCAAATGAAACTTGTGTCTTAAAGGCATGCTCTAATGAGGAGTTTTTTTTTGTTTTCAGTCTATGTTCATGAGAAAATACTGATGCATGAAGCCCATCCACTAAAAACTGTGACAGATCCGTTGTATTTTATAAGGCCAAAACTATGGTATCAAATCATGTTGGAAGACTTCTCAAAACATTCTCAACTATTCTCCTTTCCTCAAGTGTCTCGCCATAATACCCGATTTGAGTAACCAGCCCAATTACATGCGTAAAAAAATATTCTACATTCTTAGACTATTTCATATAATTTTTCTCAAAATATCTTCTAAGAATGTGTAGCTTTGATGTGTTCACTTTTTCCTTTCCTTGATAGGTTGTCTAGAGGATATCCCATGCTTTCTTAGAATTTTTTTCTGTTGCAATCCTTAGGAATATGCTTTCATTAACTTCTTGAAAAATGTTGAAGAGGTATTTTGAGTCCTTATTCCTATTCTCCCTCAAAAAATCCTTTTCTACTTGTGTCAAAGCATTGTATTTTGCTGCATCTGCTGGCTCTTGGAAACCATTATCCACCAATTCCAAAATGTATTTTGAATAAAACAAAGTCTTCATTGTAATACACCAACAATAATAATTTTTTCCATTAAAATGAGGTATGTGAGGATTATTCAAGCTTGTGCTTGTTGTTTCCATTTTATACTGTAAAACAAAATTTCTTCTTGCTGGTAAAAATGCCTTCAAAAACAACCTTTAGCTTCCAGTAAATACACTTACTCTTGCAATGATAAAATTTTACAACTGCTCTCATACCATGTTAAAATGTTTAAAAAACACAGAGGATTCTTCCTCAACACATAGATTCTTGAAATGATCTTACTCAAGACAATACAGTCATGGATATTAAATCATAGGAGCCTTCCTTAAAAAATCGAGTGTCAAATATTAAAACATAGTTGACTTGCACAACTAAATGGAACAAAAAATTTAAACACATTTACTCACAGTAGAAAAAAGAAAAACAAAGTGGTTACAATAAACACCAAGCATGAAATCTTCATAAAGATATCGCAACAAAATAAACTTTATATTATAACTTCAAAACTCAATAAAATACATTCATATGTAGGTTTGGGCTCCTTCACCAATTAAAACGCATAATTTTACTGAGATTTACATTCACTAGTAGTTGTGGAGTAACTCAATATAAAACCTGTAACAAACATTTTTATGGGACCACCACAAAGTTATCCACGATTTTCTCCTCTGGTCTTCTCAGACTTACATATGCCACACTGCATAATAATTCTACATTATTGTTAATTCAAAACATTTACATTTCTAATACATTAGTACATGACAAGACAACAAATTTAAGACATGGGATGGGCAAATGTTCAAAAGTGATTTTTTGAACTTGCTGAGGTTGCGTACAATAAATAACAGTTGCAGAATAAATGCTTGACAATGCATTTCTACAAACCCTTCATTAAATTTCCATTTGACTTTAATAATTTAATCTGTTGCAGAATGCGTAATATGTACTCCGTCTCAGAACTCCATTGAAGCAATGTCCTTCAACCTACAAACTTCATGTGTAGCCTACAAAATATCTACTTGACGTATGGTTGTTGTAACTTCATTTAACATGATGGTTGAGATTAATTTTCCAACCAAATTTAGGAGAAAATTTCTTTATTTTTATCCTATTCTTTACCTTTTTCGTCACTCCTTGCTTCGTTGACTTCTTCCTTGAGCCTCTCCTATAAACCAAACCTAAACAGACTTGCTTCAAATCATTCATCATTCTCCCACATTCCTAAATTTACCAAGATTCGGGAGCTATTACGCGAGATATCCCAAACCCATTTTTTTATCTCTCTCTTCCAATCCTCAAACCACAAGAATTTGACACCTCCCCACACATGATAATTTGTTACTTCCGTAATAAGTGGTGGTATGAAATCTTCCATTCCCCCAATCTCTTTGTTCCAAATCAAACTTCCATATCCCAAATTTCATCTTTTTGTCCTTGTATGTTTTTCTTAGCACACCTAGGTCTATTATCTTAATAAACCTTGCCCATTTCCATTTGATTGCAGAATATTCGAAGAAAAAACAATCAAAATAAAGGCACCCCATTACCCAGAGGAATTGGCTCCTTCCACATCAAGCACCAACACTGTGTTTACATATGAGATTAGGTCATTGCAAAGCCAACACAAGTTTTGAACTTTCAAGAGCACAGCACTGTGTCGAATAAAGAAATGTTTACCACTTCCATTTTTGCATGTTGTTATCATTTTTCATGTAAAGTTATAAACAAAAGTCATAACTATGTCACCTTATTTTAATATATTATCGAAATTGATAACTGAGTCACATTCTTTGAGAATGATGAGTATGCCTTTTCAGAAGCTAGACTAGATGATGAGCTTGCAAACACAATTTTTTCGGTCGACGACGACTGTCGTATACAATTTCCTGCCTTCGCCATATGGAGCATGAAGGGTCAAAATCTTGGAGTCATGGGGAAAGAGAGGGTTAAAAACACTTAACTTATACTTTCGTCATTCAAAGTCGTTAAGTGCCCTTGGAAACACACGAACCCATCGCAAAGGAAAGTACTTGTAGTGAATAGAAAAATAGAAAGTACGATTAGTGAGGGGTGACAATCATAATGAATTTAAAAGGATGCATTGGATAATAATGTGTGGAAATAATTGTAGGTGAATGAAAGTCTACATAAATCCAATCGATGAAGCCAAGTAGCACTCAAATTTGCAGATCAACTCGCATCTTATCCTAGGGAGTACTTTCCATAGTTTTCCATAGTTTTCTTGAATTATTATCATTATGATTTGGACCATTATCTATATCAAGCTTATAAACAATATAACATTTTCTCTTTAATTATAAATACTCCAGTGTCATTGTAAAGTTAATTACAAGAGGTGACTTGAGTTTGGTACTACTATTCAAATCACTTGACATGTTTTCAACAATAGTATTAGATGCAACGCTCAAATGATATCTCTCTTTTTCCAATAAAGGGATCTAGTTCCCTTACCTTGACTCCTCATGGAATAGCATTATTGAAGCGAAGCCACAAATGGTCTTAGTGATGAGTGGATAACCGCCACTATCGGTCAGATAATTGCTCTTTAAATCCATTATGGAAATATGATCATAAGGGATAGAGACATTCTAGTGACTTATATCATGCATGGCTTAGTGAAAAACACCCACCTCAACTAGATCTACCAAAAATATCACATCCAGTCACTTTAACCACCAACTCTGCTCAAATTTCTTCTCCATATAAGTCAATTGGATCTAAATTTCTATGTCCCAACCACTTGGTATGTAGGATCCTTCTTGAATGAAGAAACAAGAATGAGGTAAATGCAAAAAGGATAACAGATGAAATTAGGAGGAGGGTGTGGACAAGGGCAGGGGAAGGGGTAGGTACAGGGAAAGGATCTCTTACAAGCTGCCCTAGCCAAATACCCCAAGGAAATGGCAATATAAATCTAGTGGCCAAGGTCTACAAAAAAGGCCATTCTTAATAGTTTTCTTCTTAGAAGTTAATCCATATAGGATTTACATCCCCTGTCCTTTTTTTAGGAAGGGCTAGGGGCTTAGTATATTATTATTATTATCCAATCTTAAGGTCACAGCCAATCCAGACACCAAATTGGTGTAAGATAACCTCTTCTTTATGGGACAATGAACCCACCTACGCACAATTATTTGAATGCTAAGTCTACGAAGGCATACATACTCTACCCCCTTCTCATTTTGAAGCTTTGACCTCTTAGGAGGAAACACATGCTCTTAACCATTAGGCCCACTCAAGTTGTATCTTTATTAGCTAGATGTATAAGAGTTGAGGGGATTAGCTAGATTTTTATCTTTAGTCATTATACAGAGGAGAAAATTCTAACATATATTAACATAATGAGATCACCATAGGTGTTATTCATCATTATTGGTGTGCCACCAACTACATTAGGCTTATACCTATAAGCTACCATCAAAAGGATATCAACATTCTTAACCTCTATACCCCTCATGTACTCTAATTGGTTCCTTACTCCAATAGGGGGCCTACTCTATAAGGTAACTCCGAGAGGGAGTTTCGGAGATAAATACACTCCAACTGACACAAAAATTAGAGAGCAAAAATACCAGGACATTCCTTTCGAAAGCCCACATACTTTGAGGTGTGTTTGTTTGTGTGTTGATTCTAAGCCCTAATGATCTTGAAAAGTGCATATATATATATATATATATATATATAAGGAGACACATTCCCCCTTTATTCTCAAAAAACACCCCATCTAGGGCAGAGGGGTCTCTCTCAACATGTATAATATATTTAAAAGATAAGTATATTGAATTTTTAGTTAATATAATAGTTAATAAAGTTAAATTAACTTAAGAAGTTGAACTTAAAAAATAAAATGTGCTAACCATTTATTTAATAAACACATTACATTATATTTTATTCCTCATAATATTGTTTTAAAGTATTATAGCTAAACATGAGATAAGTGGTATGAATATTATTTCTTTTATTTAATTAAAATCAATCCCAAAACTAATTAAAATTATCTTTAAAGTCAAATTTGCATCTTATATTAAAAACTTTATTCTTGAAATTTTTGTTGGATTAAAACATACATTTAAAAAAAAAACTATAATTGATTGTAAAACACAACTGATTTGAATACCCATTATACCATACATTATAATTATGAGAATCCAATTTTATTTTATATATTTTTAACTTATTTTTTTTTTATAAATAAGATGGATTTATTCACATTCATATAAAACAGAGAATTACATCGGTTTCAGTACCAAGAAAAATTACAGACTATTGTCTTGTTGCATTCATTACATTTGTCACTTAGGACAGTGTTTTCACCCTCTAGGAAAGGAATTATAGGGAGAGATACAGAGGGGATGGAGCAATGAAAAAAACTTAGATATTTGTCACTTAAGATAGTGTTTTTACCCTCTGGGAAAGGAATTACAGGGAGAAATAGAGAGGGGATGGAGCAGTAACCAAATCATAGATATTTAAATTGGGAAAAAGACCTTTTGGCATCACTGAAGAAGTAAAACTAAAAATTTGGAGATTGCAGTTGTAGAACCTAGAGAATTGGAATCATGGGGAGCATGGTTGGGTCTCTTCATCCATCAGGAAGTGATCAAAACTGATTGGACGTTCAAGAGTGCTGCCATATTCAGAGCCATAGTGTTGCTTCCCACTAGAGTAGGGTCTAGTGACATCGAGGCTGACTTGCACAAAGAAAGTGTAGGGAGAAGAAGGATTGGCGCCTTTAGCTTTGGTGACAAGGTTGAGGTGGAATGTTGTAGTTCAACGTTTGAGAAGAGTGTAGTGCGAGGAGCTTTTGTTAATGAACCAGTGATTTTGCACCTCACCAACATACATTACAAATTTTCCATAAGGGAGTCAATTTTTCATTTTGTAATAGTGTTACGATCTTGTTTCTCTTGTAGCATCATGAAAAGCATGGTCTTTTTCTTCTAGTGATGTTCAATGGCCTGACATAATAGGTTTTCCCTCGCTCTGGTGGGGCTGGGGGTCAGGAATCCATTTGAAAGATTCATCTACTACATCTGTCAGAGTTTGTTTGTGGATTATCTTGGCATTGTCATCAATTTACTCGATCTAATGCTCCATGTCCTGACTAGTGGTTGTAGCAAAGACCAACATTGCGTTTCTGGTAGCAATTTCTACCTGCGTGACTGGTGGTTAAGAGGGGGTGGTCCATCATACATCACGACCATGCCCAACATGGGTAGGGAGGAGGGAATTGGTTCTATGGGGGCCCATGATAGCGCTGCAGATCATAGGGGGTTAGGCAAGAGCCAAAGGCTGTAATGGGAGGTTGGTGTGGCCGGGTGCAAGGAGAGACAGGGATGAGAGGGAGAGACAGGGAAGTTGGAGACAGGGTAAAAGAAGCCTGAAAAGAGAATGAGATATAACAAGGTAGGGTGTGGTTAATATAGGCTAGAGGGATAAAATTGTGACAGAAGATGCGGTGGGTGGATAGGACACCTTGGCAAGAGATCATTTGTGGGAAATAAATGTTGTATTTTAATTATTCACTCATATTTCTAATAGGGATAGAGCTGTAGGCATGCTCATACGGATGGAGAGTAGTGGGGGTGTGGGAGGTATGGATCATGAATGTTATGGGGTAGGAGCTGTGATGCCAAGGGGATGAGTTGTACTTCGGCTGGAAAATCGTTTTCCCTGATGCAAAAGCATTCTTTCCTGACATCTAGTAGGTTGAAGGCATCCCTCGAATTGGAAAGGAAACGAGTATTTCTATTAATACCATCATTTGCAAGTAGGTGGGCTAGTTATTTGGCCTTGCATATGACCGCATGGAAGGTGACGCCTTTGGCTAGGTCGATGTGGAATTTGATTTCTTGAAGAATTTTTTTTAGTCTCTAGTTGTCTGAGACTTGGTTGAGGTTTTTGTCGTGATGGATATTTTTTTAGTCTTGGGTATCAACCATGGAAGCCCCCTCAATGAATAACGACCATAAGTTTTGATCCTTGGAAATTGTGAGATTGTGAACCAGGGCTTGAAGCTCAACTGCATTGTTGGTAGTGTGTCCCATATTTCCGTAGTATATCTAGAGACTTTGGCCTGTGTGATCTCTAAAGACACCACAAAAACCTTCTTTTGCCAGCTTTTCCTTTGACGCCTCATCATAATTTAACTTGATGTAGTTGGATTCAGGGGGTATCCACTTGCAGTGAGACAATGTAGCAAAGGGATTTTTTTTATGCATTGAATAGTTTTGGAGGGATAGGTATAGCAGTGATAGGATGTGGAGATCCTATCAAGTGGGGGGATTAATAGGGTTAGGAAATCTGGTGATGGAAGCAGATTCTCGGAGAGACTTTTTTATGGAGTAAATTATCTCTTCCTCCTTTTTTTCCTAATTTTTAAAGATTCTAGCATTTCTTTCCTTCCAGATGGCCCAACAAGTAATTCCCGTCACAAGATTCAATTCTAGATTAATAAGAGGTTGATTGGAGAAGGAGGTGCACTAGTGGTCAAAGGAATTGATAATGGAGGAGGGGTCCCCGTTCGAGGAGTTAAAGACAAGGAAGGTCCAATTCTAGATGATGGAGGCAAAGTGGCATCCATTTAACAGATGATGTGTAGTTTCACCAGCCCTTTTACAGATCATAAAAATTGAAGGGATGATGAAGCCTTTCTTGATTAGATTCTTCGAGGTTAGATTTTTTTTATGCATCACTAGCCAAAGAAAGAGTGATATTTTGGGCCAATTTTTGCGGTTCCAAAGAGTTCGTCATTTGCTTTTAGTGGGGTTGGGATTGGGGTGGGTTAAGTAACCATAGGAATATTTTATGTTGAACTGGCTAGAAACATTAAAACCCATCTAAGCTTGTCCTTCTCATCCATTTGAATTTTCCTTTTTCCTAGCTCTTCTACTATATTCTTCCATTATTTAGGGTGGTTTTTTTAAACCCATCCCAGGGCCTCTTTCCATTTCCTCCATCTAGTTGTTTCGTCATTTTTACATAATTCTATGAAAAGCCTTTTTTTTTTGTTGCCCATATGAATTTTTATTTGTTTCAGTTGGTCTTGATTGAGATGAGGGCTTTGATCCCAAGCGTCATCCTAGAACAATGGCGTTCCTCCATTTATTATTTCCCAAAATCAATGTTTTTGAATTGTTGCTTTGTTCCCCCATGCTTGGTTCCATATCGCGGAACCCTTAATGTTACCACAGAGCCTTATGAGAGTCTCCTCGTGGTGAGATGGGGCATACTTTTTGCTCCAGAACATTTCCCAAAAGTTTTGAGGGCAGGCAATCCACCTCCACCAGGTTTTGGCTCCCAGCATTTTACCCAGCATATCTGGGTCTCTGAGGCCAATACCTCCTTCATTTTTGGGTCTACAGATTTTTTACCAAGCCACAAGGGCCTATTTTACTTTATTTTTTTGTCTTTCCATAATAAATCTCTTTGGATGGTTTTAAGTTGATTGGAAATGGATTTAGGGGTAGCAATGGTTGAGTAATGGTATTGCCAGATGGCTTGTAGAACTGAATTGGCGAGGACTAGTCAGCCTGCAAGATTCATCGATCTAAAGGTCCAATTGGAAATCTTTATTTTTTTAGTTTAGTGACTAGATATTCCCAGTTATTGTTAGCAAGAGGTCTATCAATTAAGGGAACTCCTAGGTACTTGGAGGGGAAGGAGCTAAGCTAGAAACCCAAAATTCTTGCACTGTTGAGTTGAATGGGTTGGGAGGTGTTTAGGAGAAATATTTTAGATTTGGCTATGTTAATGGAAGTGCGAGAAGCTTAGGAAAAATCATCAAGAATGTTCTGAAAGGCTAGGGCTTCTTTGGCAGTGGGAGAGCCCATGAGCAGGGTGTCATCAACAAATTTTTGGTAAGTGGAAGGGCTAAAGTTTAATACCTGATATGTTTCCATTTGAGGAGGTTGCTAGTATGGAACAGATGAGGCCTTCTACCACGATGACAAAAATGAAAGGTGAGAGGGGATCGCCTTGCCCAATTCCTCAGGAAGGGTTGATGATGGAGGAGGGGGAACCATTTAGAAGAATGGAGAATAAGGCTCTTGAAACCATGGCCATAATCCATTTTATGCATTCCTTATTAAAATGGAAAGCTTCCAGCACCTTTATGATATAATTATAGTTAAATTTATCAAAAGCCTTGGATATGTTCAATTGAATGGTCATGACTGGCTTCTTTTTCTCCTTAAGAGAGTGAATGAATTCCTATGAGACGATAATGTTGTCCAAAAATTTTCTGCCTTCCACATACCCTGTTTGCTGGGGGGAGATGAGGTGGGATAGAATGTTTTTGATATGATTAGCCCAAACCTTGGAGATGATTTTGTAAACAACATTACATATGGAAATAGGCCTGAATTGGTCAAAGTAGTCAACATTTTCTGATTTGGGGATGAGGGTGAGGAATGTAGCATTGAGGGATTTTAAGACATAATTTTGTATGTAGGATTCTTCCACCAGATCATGAACCTCAGTCTTAAGCAGAGGCCAGCAAGCTTGGAAGAAGTCGATGGTCAAACTATCTTGTCTTGGGGGTTTTCCATTGAGCATTGATTACTTCTTCAACTCCACTAAGATAAAATTTCCTTATAATAATTTGTTGTGCTCCTTTGTTAAGATAGTGGGGATTTTTCTAGTGATTTTTTATATTTCTTACCCATTGGCCTTGTTAGGTTCAGTGAGGATGTCTCCAGAATACTGGTTGAGCTCCTCTTCTATTTCTTTGTGAGTGTTGAGGATGTTGCATTGTTGAGTTTTCAGGCTCAATATTCTATTGTGTTTCTGATGTTGGATCATAGAACAGTGGAAGAATCATCTGTTCTTCTCTCCCTCTTTGAGCCAGCTAACCCTGGATTTTTGGCACCACAAGGTTTCCTCTTGGGCAGCCCTTTCCTCCCAAATTTTTTTGTAGCTTTAATTACTCTTTCTTTATTTGTTCAGTCATCACATTTTGGATGATGGTTTTTTGTAGGGCTTCCATTTTGATTTCAATCAATTTCTTATCCTCTATCATGTCTGCAAAGGTTTTCTTATTCAAGAATCTGAGTTCGTATTTGATTAATTTCAGTTTCTGTTGGAAATTGTACATTTTTTTTCCCTGGGTGGGTTGGGGGGTGAACCACCATTCTTTCATTTTTTCCATGAATTCAGGATGAGTGATCCAGAAGGCTTCAAACCTAAAAGGCTTGTTTTTGGGACCTTCAAGTAACTAAAATTTTAAAACAATGGGCCAGTGATCTAAGCCCATTTGAGGGGCTATGCTTGCCTCCATTTCCAAGGAACTGAGGTACAGGTCCTCAAAGAGGAGGAATCTATCGAGCTTGGAGGCTATCTATCTATCCCCACCTCTCTGTTGTTCCAAGTAAAAGAGAAATTTTTGGTGGGGGTATCTATAAGTCTAAGAGCATCAATAAGGTCCTGGAAGGCAGCTGAGTCTTTGTCTAGTTTTTTGAGTCCACCTCTCTTCTCCCCAAGATTGATTATCATGTTAAAGTCTCCTGTTGTGATGTTGAGGGGATGTTTGAAAGATCTGAGGTGATTTTTTAAGCTGATTAACCAAGAAATTCTTTCGGTGAGAGAGTGAGTGTAAATATTGGTGATATGAATGTTGTCTCTAGTGCCAATGATTCAAAGAATTGTGGTGAGAGAATTTTTGGAAGTAGAAGATTCAGAGAGGTGAAAGCGGGAGTCCTTCAAAAAGGTAGACAAACCTCTGACAACACCGAAGGCTGAGATGGAAAAATTGCCGTAATGGTTTTTGAAGCAGTATTGTTGTAGTGATTCCAATAAGTTTAGATCACTTTTGGTTTCTTGGAACAGGACAATGTCCTGTTTATCAGAAGCTATTCTAGATTTTAGAATTATTTTCTTACTAGGACTATTCAGTCCTTTAATATTCCAGGATGTACAAATCATTGAAACATTTTGGGGGGTAGGGTGAATGCTCTTACCTTTCCTTCATTGATGAGGTGAGCTCCTAACTCCTGGAGGAGTTGGGCTGTGGAATTTCAGCCTCACTTCCTATTCTGCACTTTTGGAAAATTTTTCCCTGTGTTTAGGTTGACCACTATTCTGCTTTCTATGCCTTTGCCCTTATTTTGGTGCTCTTGGTTCCGGTGCATTTTTTCTTGTAGCAGGTAAGCCTCTTCAATTTTTCGATGTGCTCCCTGGGTATGGATTATATTCCATTTTTTTCCATTATTTTGCTATTTTTTGAAGATCCATTCCCATTAGGACTTATTCAATCTCAGTTTCCTCTAGGGTGGGTGCATCATGTATTTGCTCCATGTCAGTATCCTCTTGGTATTGGGTGCTCTCTTGTGTGAGTTTTTTTTGGCTTCCGTTTCCCTGCTATTGTTTTCCATTGAGTTTTCTTGCTGGATATTTGCTTCATTCCTTGTGCTTTGTTGTCTTGTCTCCTCCTAAATTATGTTTAGAGCTTCGAACTTGTTTTTTTGGGACAACGTGGGAGGGTATTTATTTGTGTATACTCTTTTTTCTCCTTGTATTTGTTTCCTACCCTGGTGTATCCTTGGTCATATTTCTTCCCTGCTTGATCTTCTTTTCTAGGAGCCTTTTTTTGGGGACAGTCTCGAAAGAGATGTCCATTCTCATGGAATTTCCTACATCGGAAAGGTATATGCTCATAGTTGATGTTTTCAAACCATATGTCATCACTATAGTTTAATTTTATTTCTTCCTCTAAGGCCCCTGAGACATCTAAGTAGGCACATATCCTGGCGTAGGAGATGTAGTGTTCGTTCTTGGAGCCCTTTGAAATTTTTATGTACTCTCCTAGCTCATCTCCTATTGCCTTCAAAAATAATGGTGCCCAGTAGTCTGTAGGGAAAGAGTATAGCTGGATCCAAACTGGAACCATAGTAAAGTATTCTTTTTCTGAGTTGAATTTTTCCTTCCAGAATCTCATGCATAATCTTAGCAAGTTGAAGAAGTAAGGCCCCCCTTCAAATATTCTGTCATGATCCTCCAGGAGGTTGAATACTACTGTGAAGAAGCCCTTGGAGCCAAGTTGTAGATCAATCTCTCCTTTTGGGTTCCATTTGGCATGAATCCATCCCTTTAGTGCTCGTTTAGTGGGCCAAATGCCCATAAATTTGTAGATAATTTCATGTTATTGCATGCATTCTTTGTAGATTGCCACATCTGTGTAATACCCAAAAATTGGGAGAGCAACAATATTGAACAAAATAAAGGAAAAAAAAAAGTAAATACCAATACACCAATATATGGGACGACTGTAGAGCCATATTATTAAACATATCACCCACAATGAGCATAAGGTCTTAAGGATCAAGTCACTCAAGCAATACAATATAAGCCTCCACTAAGAAAATATTCGAATACATGAACTATAGCTGCTATACAAATGCCATGAGCCAAGACAACATAGTTTTAGTGAGTAAACTACTGCAAGAAAAGTATAACAATATAGATCTATTGTTATATAGCTCAAAAGGTGCTAGGGATAGAGATCTATGCTCCCAAGCACATTTTCAAGACAACCGAGAAAGGGCTTTCGAAAATACCCAAAATACAAAAATGTTGGAATACAGCCCTAGGGATGAATAACAACTAGAGTTGAATACTGGAAGGAGGTGGTTGAAACTGATATATAAATTTATATATCTCCTCCAATAGATCCTCCAAGTGAAATTTTGATCCCTTCCTTGAATATCTCACCCTCCAAATCAAACAATGAATCCTCCACTACAAATGCTCACTAAAATAACGCAGTCTATGAGGCGATCTATGATGTAGGTGATGGAAATAGGTTGGTATGGTGCAAAAATATGAAATAAATTCCAAGGACCTTCCTTGTTGACCTCCCAATTGAAATAATTCTTCCTCCACTAAAACCTAGCTCATAAAATGGCCTTGTCAAACCCTCCACTACAACACCCTACAACAAAACACAACTTTGAACAGAAACTACATTGTAGCTGAAGACTAAAGCTTGGCATAATTCCGGAATATGGATATGAATCTCAATAATAACTCTCCTGAGTAGGGACTCAAAGTCCCCCGAGGATGAGTGTGGGATTCCCACTTGGGAACACTCTTGTACTAAACAGTACAAAAGACTCTGCTAAACAACAAAAGCATGCATAGATATATCACCTGACAAAGCTAGATATAAAATCAATAATAAATCAACATGCCCTCTATGGATTCCTTTCCCTTCCTTATATGTATTTTCAGCATTCTCACCTTGGGTCCAACTCATTAAAGCCACTACTCTCATGGAGACTTTATCCCATTAACAATGCATTGTCTTCGGTTAATGATCCACTCTCTCCATACTAACACTATTTATTTGGTCAACATTGACCTTTTCCACATACCTTAGCCCCTGTTCACACATGGAGGTGCTTTATCCAGCTATTAAGATGATCCATTTTCTCATTAAGAGGGATTTTATTCCTACTAAAGAGATTTATTGCTCTCCCCACCCACTTATTTATTTATCTAAATGAAAAAATAAAAAATTAATATTCCAATTAGCTACATGCTAATTTTGGAATATTATAGTCCTCCCCTCCCAAATGTTGCTTGTCCTCAAGCAACTGCAAGGATAGAACTGAATATACTTCTCTCCTCCTCCTATAGCATCCTCATATGATAAGTTTCTCAACTGAAAAAGATTATATTTCATCAATATGTCCCCTATTTTCTCCTCCCAAGTGTACAAGTTAGCCTTTGGTGAGAGATATAAATGGTTATCATCATGAAGAAGTGGGATATCCATGGAGGCAACTATATATTGTCTAGAGGCCTTCTTGAGCCATGGGCTCTGCAAAATATGTGGAACCTTCATCCCCATGTGAAGCTCCAAACGCCAAGCTATCATCCACACAAAATGAATCACCATCCAAAATGGTAATTCATAGAAAAAATCTTCCACCTTTGGCTCCTGCAATGTAGGTGGGTTGTATGACTGAACATGATAGACCAAATTTTCTATCCCATGTTGTCTCTCTCTCCACTTACGATAAGTATAGAGCTGCTGTTGATATTGGGCTACAATAATGTTGCTTTCAAGAGGAAAAAAGGCAATTGGATCTTCAAATACCCCCTATTTAGTTCTTGCCCAAACCATCCCATATAAAGTTGATAGAACATCATCACAATATGGGATCCAAATGAGAGAGATACTGAAGGTTATGTGTAATGCTAGATGGTACCAATATTTTCCCAAGTGGTTACAACGCAATTTTTCTAACTTTTGTTTCACAACATAACATGGCAAGTTGTCTCCCAACAATTTGCTAGTTGTGCATGTTATCTCATCTACTAGGAAATAGTAAATGGCATTGTGAATCAACTGAGCATACAAAGAATAGTAAAATACTTGCCCAAGGCCATACCAGAGATGGCTATCTCGATCACTGATGTTGGTCCTGAAATGACCATGAAGCCCAAATAAAAAATTTCCCTCTTATGGAGCAATGCACTGAATATAGATGGTAAGAGAATGCAAATAATTTTTAAGATGATCAATAAGTGAAAAAAAAAAAATTCTTACCATGTATTGAGAGTAGGATGATAATGAGATCCATGAATGATCTCTCCATAGTGATCTGATATGTCTCTATGAGACCTTGGTGAATGGAAATGAAGGAACCAAGTAGTGCATGTAAGGCCTTCTTCTCATGCTTGTAGATCCAAGTCAAGAAGATCATATCATGGTAATAGATGTCTCCATCCACCACTCCATCACTCTCATTTGTTACTTTCCCATCAAGTGCATCATATGTGAAGTGATCCTTGGAACACTCCATCAATAAATCCAAACTCCCAAGTGACAGCGTTATGGGAATTTGTGATAAGGCTCCTGTCACCTCATAAATTCCCTCTTTGACATGCCCAATGCCAAAGTCACATAGCATAATGATGCTATATGTGGGAGATTCCTTCCTATGTAGAAGTACCTCCTGGTCCTCCAAATCTAAGGAGTAGCGCCTTTGCAAGATGAATGTGCCACGCTCTACTCCTGAAATGTCATGCAAAGTATGGGAGAAAATCATCCCATACTCTCCCAAGGGTATCCAAAGCAACAAAAACTCTTGTTTCCTCCTCATCTCATCATCATACAAGTCATGGAGTAACATCATGATATTTGACTTGTAGAATGCCCCATACAACCAAATATTTTGTTGCCATAACATATGGCTGCCATGCAACGACTCAATCAACATACCCTTTGAGATAGGATATGTCACATGATGGCGAAACTTTTTCAAGAGTAGCCAACACAGCCATGCCTCCTGATGCCTTGTGTCATAGATCTGAAAGTGGCTCACCAACCTCTTTCTCACCATCCTCACCCATCCATCCAATTGTGGGTGTCTCCTCTCATGCTCCAAATTGGTATCCCTCCAATGGAGAAAACCATCCTCCCAAACCAAATCACTATATTTGTACTTCATGGGATGTTGAAGTACAACCTCCGGGAGATCTCCACATGAAGACCACTAATCAATGACCAAGTTGAACCCATAAGGATCCAAATATGTTGAAGGAAAATACTTCTCATTGAGCTTTGAAGTGCTCATCAAGAAGGATCCATCATAATAATGGGAGATGTCATCCATCATAAAATGTCTTCCATTAACCATCTTCCTATCCAGTGATACACAAGTTTAATGGTCATTTGAATGTACCAATAATAGCTGGGACCCCAACTCATCACTGCTGCTCAATGATAGCGCTTCCGATCTCCATGATGGTGCATTTGTTGTCTAAATATCATGCACAATGCTAAACATACAGTTCTACATTGGATTGATTAGGATAATGCTCATCCTATCCTCCAAAAATCTACACTCCAACCCAAAGTGTTGTGTGCAACTCAAAAATGACATACCAGGATGAATATATATCCCCTCGTGCCATTCAAGGGTCCTCTGTGCAGTTATAGTCTGCTACTCCAAATCAGCAGTGTGCTTTAACCCTAGGTCATGCAATTTCCCTGATGGCATGTCCCCACAACTCTCCATATGATGTACTAAAATAACATGCGGTGGAATTATTTTCATACCTTCGTAAAGCTTGGGAACATCTTGTATTGCTACGAGGGTTCCTCACTCTCATGTGATGACTCCTCCAACTACTGGTGATGATGATGGCTACTCTTCTACTGATGCACCAGCTCTGGTATAAGTCTCCTCCTCCTCATTCATCTCATGAAAAATGCATGGGACCCCAAGTGTCAAGAGATCAAGACCACTTTGCAATGATGCAAGTGTCCCTCCACCTGATGCAAGTACTCCTGCACTAAGTGGTGGTGGAAGTTTCTCTTCCTCCAGAATAATAATACAACCATCTTCACTTGGCTTCTCTAGTTTTTTCTTATCAAACTTCTTGATCAACCTTTGAGTAAAATCTGCATATGAAGTCACTCTTTCGTGTCTCAAAAGGTTGAAGCACCAAATGTTTTCTTCACCCTCAAGGGGCAGTGCTGCAATCTCAACAACTTCTCTCTCTGCTACTGGATGTAGCAGGAATAATGAATCTAACTCCCTTCAACAATACCTTGTTGCCCATGTGGATGACCCATCAAATGTAGACAATAGAAAACTATTGTGCTTTCTCCTTCTATCCTTGAAAGCCCTTGATTGAGACTTGTACTCTACAAGATAATCACTTAGAATCTCATGGTCTAAGTTTCATCCATCTCCATGTCTTTCACTTTCCTCCAAAGAAAGTGTACCTAATGGATCTTTTTGGAGCTCTATGAAATACTAGTTTTCTCTGTTGCTGATAGGAAGTGCATGGACCGTCCTCATCTTGAAACCCTCTAGAGGTCTCATTGCATCTCTTCATTCTCAGTTGCTTGACCTCCTTGGAGAGGTTCTTCATAGATCTGAAAATATATGAGGCGAAGCTCATTCCTTACATAATTTTAGATCTCTTATTCTTCTTCCACTTCTTCTTCTTGTTCTCTTGATATCATATTGGCTGAAACTCACAGGTTGAGCCAAGATTATGCTTTGATACCACGGTAATATCCCAAAATTGGGAGAGCAAAAATATTGAACATAATAAAGGAAAAATAGCAGTACAACCACCGATATAGGAGACAAATGTACAACCATATTATTAAACATATCATACATAATGAGCATAATATATTGAGGATCAAGTCACTCAAGTAATACAATACAAGCCTCCACTAAGAAAATATGCCAATACATGAACTATAGCTACTATACAAATGTCATGAGCCAAGAAAACACAGTTTTAGTCAGTAAACTGCTACAATAAAAGTATAACAATATATATATATATGATTTTATATAGATCAAAAGGTGCTAGGGATAGAGATCTATGCTCCCAAGCACATTTCCAAGACAACCTAGAAAGGGTTTTCGGAAATACCCAAAATACAAAAATGTCGGAATGCAGCCCTAAGGCCAAATAACAATTGCAACTGAATACTGGAAGGAGGTGGCTAAAACTGATATAGAAATGTATATATCTCCTCCAATATATCCTCCAAGTGAAAGGTTGATCCCTTTCTTGAATATCTCACCATCCACATCAAGCACTGAATCCTCCACTGCAAATGCTCACTAAAATAACGCAGTTTATGAGGGGATCTGTGCTATAGGTGATGGAAATAAGTTGGTCTGGTGCCAAAATATGAAATAAATCCCAAAGACCTTCCTTTTTTTCCTCCCATTGGAAATAATGCTTCCTCCACTAGAAACTAGCTCAGAAAATGGCCCTATCAATCCCTCCACTGCAACACCCTGCAACAAAACACAACTTTGAACAGAAACTATGTGGTAGCTGAAGACTAAAGCTTGGTCCAATGGCAGAATGTGGATATGCAGCTCAATAATAACTCTCCTGAGTAGGCACTCGAAGTCCCTCGAGGATGAGTGTGGGATTCCTGCTCGGGAAAACCCTTGTACTAAATAGTGCAACAGACTCTGCTAAATAGCAAAATCACACATAAATATGTCACCTAAAAAAATATAGATCTAACATTAATAATCAACAAAAATTCCCTCTATGGTTGCCTTGCCCTTCCTTATATTCATTGTGAGCCTTCTCACCTTGGTTACCACTCATTAAAGCACTACTCTCATCAAGACTTTCTCCCATTAACACTATGTTATCTCTCATTAACAATTCACTCTCTCCATACCAGCGTTGTTGATTTGCTCAGCATTAACCTTGTCCACATACTTTAGTACCTGTTCACACATGGAGGTGATTTATTGAGATGTTAAAATGATCCCTTTTCTCATTAAGAGGGATTTTATTCCTAATAAGGAGATTTATGGGTCTCCCTACCCACTTATTCATCTATCTAAATGACAAAAGAGAAAATTAATATTCCAATTACCTGCATGCTAATTTTGGAATATTACAATCTCAACCCTGGATAATTATTTCTAGAATTTTCCTTGCTTTTGGGTTACATAATTTTTTCTTCTTTGTTTCTTCTATGGAGGTTGTATCTTCTTTCGCTTCTTCTTCAGCCTCATCCTAGGGAAGAGGGGTCTGGTTGTTCTTTGTAGCTATTACCGCTGAGGTATCCATTGCATCCTTTCCACAATTTTTCTAGGGCGCTGCAGAAGCCAGATCCCGGTTTGGTTGGGCGAATGTTGAGGTAGAGGTAAGGTGGGTAAAGAATGATATGTTGCTTTTGGAGGTGATTCCTATAATGATATTTCAATAGGATGGAGCCAGCGGGCCTCCATCCTGCTCCATTGAAGAAGCTTAGGATAAGCTCATGTAGGGCCTGTGGTGGTAGCGACCACGGCCTCTGAGCAAAAATACGCTGACTGAGAGGGTCAGAGTGGCAGTCTAGGTCAGAGCACCATTTTCATCTTAATCAAACTAACATGTTCTTAAGATGATTCAATTATTTAACTTATTGTTGATATAATAACATATCTTTATTTATTATAAAAAATATTATTTCATTAGGAATGAAAAAGTTTATAATATATTGTTTAGCTTATAGAAAATAATAATAGTTTATTGTTACATTTCTTAATAATTTTATATCATAAATTTTCATATATATATATATATATATAATATGTAATATGACTATTTTAAATTTTGTTTTTCCTAATTTATTATGAATGTCAAATCTACAATTTGTTCAGAGTAAAATTATTATTTATAGAATATTTTAATTTTTTTGTAATAAAAATGTGTCATTTTTATTACAAAGATTTTTTATGGTTCAAAATAAAAATTAACACACATATCCAAATCTATAATAGCTCTATAAATTGCATCTAAACATTTGAAGCCTAGTGTAATGTTAAAGTTGTAGTGACTAGTTTTATCCGAATATGTTCTACAACTTAGGAATCATTGCAACCAATTTTATTGCATTCAATGTTAACAACAATAAGAATATGCTACATTTATTTAATAAAAGGAAGTTTGACATTTAACTTTTAAAGACCTAATTTAGATTTACTATTGTGGATTTTAATTATAGTTAGAAGGCTAGATTCTAACTTATAAGCAAAATCATAAATAATAATTAAATACAATGTTAATCTCATTCTTTTTGGGTCATCACAATATCTCTTAAAATGATCCATATTTCTCTTAAAATATAGAGACCTTGATAAATAATACTAATTTAAAATTATAATTATAAATGATTCTTTTGTAAAATTATATAAATTTTTAAATAGTTTAAAAAAAAATTATGGAAAAAAATGAAAATGAACAAAGTTACTTTCATTAAAAGGAAAAATTTGACTGGTAGATTTTCCTCTTCTAAATGTTAAAAAATTTCTTTCTATGTTTTGTGGAGATATACATGTGCTTATTTTTTTTAGTGCTAGAAATTTATTTAAAATTTTTCCTTTAAATTTATAAAGCCTAGATTTATAAAAGTAATTTCTCATAAAAAAAGATAAATATCAAAACACTTACCTTATGAAACATATTGGATTGGAAATGTTTAAGAAAAAAACAATGAATATTAACTATCTCATAAATTCACTATATAAATTTATATATATAAGATAAATTCATTGTGCTTATGTGACTCACCCTTAGGAGGTGCCGACACTTGCTCAATACTTCCATCTATTGAATCTAGGGATATGACAATTAATGAAGGATTCAATGAAATAAATGGGAAAAGGATAAGACCATGAAAGTTTATTCTAAATTTGCTTGCTGGTTGCTGACAGGTAATTTGGTGGGCCAAGCAGGTCAAACAGATCCAGGAAGAGATGGTTGTAGGTTTGGGAGGGTGACATGTGTTTGGTGGGCCATGAAGCAGGACAAACAGATCCAAGAAGAGGTGGTTGCATGGTTGAAGGTTTGTGAGGAGATGGTCAAAATATTTCAAGATACCTTCAATGCAGGCAAAAGCCTATAATTTGAGAATGCTTAAGGTGGATCTGAATGAGAGTAGTTTAAAAAAAAAATACAAATTAGTTTGGAAAATAATAGAATTGAGGTAAGATTATGATAAAATTAGATAGAAATTTTTGAAAATCTAAGATACAGTTATCCAATTTTTCAAAATTTTATATGAAAATCCATTTTCATCCTAAACTAAAAAAATCCTAATTTTTTAATTTTTTTTTCCAAATTCAGAAAAAAAAAAAGTCATTCAAGCTATTATGTAACACGGACAGACAACCCTCCAAAATCAAGCGGGGCTCAACCCCAACAACGTGAGCAACGGTGATGTTATTCCTTCTAGGGAATCACCCAGTCCACATTGCATATGCAGGAGGGATCGGATTTGTTCTCTATGTGGGCTCATTTAAAAGGATTTGGTCAAAATACATTTGGTGGGAGACTTATGACTGACCATTCATTGGGCCCATTGAAGCCGCCCCCTTCGGAAAGACGAGACTCCATTGAGGCCTTCGTAGACATCTCTTTGTCGCATGTAATGTAATCCTCTAGGCAGGGAACTAATCTATTATGGACAGAGTTATGAAAACCAAGGTATTGAAAAGCCGAAAGATGGAACATATATATATATATATATATATATATATATACATTTTCTGAAAAAGATTCCGAAGTCATTTTATATTACAGTTACTGAAATTATATTGTAAAAAGAACATAGCAGTACTGAAATAAATATGAACCATTGATCCATCCCATAAATATTCCAATTTTTTTTTATATAAATAAATAAAAATGCTACCTATCAACCCAATGTACGTATCAACCTGATAATACCAACAAATATCTTATATGACATTTTCGGAAAACATATCAATTTCGGAATGTTTAAATTTTATCTTCACCCTCTTCGTTGCTCCTCGCTTCGTTGACTTCATCCGTGAGGCTCTCCATTACACCCAACCTAAACAGGCTCGCTTCGAAACAGTCAGCACTCTGCCGCATTCCTAAATTGCCCAATTTTTGCCAGCAATGACGTGACATATCACAAACCCACATTTTTATGCGTGTCTTCCATTCTTCGACCCAGAAGAATCCTGGGCCTGCCCCCACACGATAATCTCTTCCATCGGTAATCGGTGATGGGATGAACTCTACCGGTCCCAAAACTTTGTGTTCCATATCAAACTTCCATAGCCCAAATTTCATCTTTTGTTCCTCGTATGCTTTGCTTAGAACACAAAGTTGTTTTTCATATTGAGCCGTGCAAATAAAAGACCCTTTACCCAGAGGAATTGGCTCCTTCCACATCTCTTCTTCCACATCAAACACCAACACCGTGTTTAAAGATGAATTGAAGTCAGTGCAGAGCCAGCACAAGAACCGCTCGTTCACGAGCTGAGCACCACCCCGAATAAAGGAATTTTTACCACTTCCATTGCTGCATTCTGTTATCTTTTCCCATGTACTTTCTTTGAAGTTATAAACAAAAGTCATAACTCTGTCACCTTCTTTGAAGTTATTATCTAAAGTCGGCCTCAATCCGTCACCTTCTTTGATAAGTATGTAATTCTGTGAGAGGCTGCACCAAATGATGAGCTTGCAACCGCCATTTTTTCGGTCGAAGGCGACCGCTGTATACAAGTTCCTCCCGTCGCCAGATGGGTCAGGCAGGGTCAAAATCTTGGAGTCATGGGGAAAGAGAGGGTTAAAAACCAATAACTTATACTTCTCGCTGCACAAAGTCGTTAAGAGCCCTTTGAAACACACGAACCCATCGCCGTGACTACATAACCACCAGCGGGATCTGTGCAAATGATCGAACAACGGGCTTTTCCATGGAAACAGTCCATTCGTTCCTTGCTGCCAAATAACGGAGTTTAAAACCGTCATGTTCTGCATCTGCTGCTCAAGGTAAAGTGAAGCAAAAAGGAAAGTAGGATGTGTGAGGCGGTGACGGTCATAGTGAATAGCAAAAGATGGATCTGATAATAAAAAGTGGAAGTACTTGCAGGTGAACGAAAGTCTACGTAAATCCAATGGGGAAAGCCATAGCAGCACTCGAATTTGCAGATGAACCAGCAGCTTAGCCCACAGCGTACTTTCCATAGTCTTCTTGAATGGAGTTACAGAAGTGAGCAAATGTTGATCGAAAAGCATTAAAGCATGGAAAGTATCATGTAAGCTGCGACCGAAAAGGACACGGAATGGATAGGTAAGATAGACAAAGGAAAATAAGAACAATCTTAGATCTGCGCACAGAGGAGTTTCTTTTCACTGTATTATAAGGGAGATCGTATTAGAAGGGTGTTTATTTATAAATACGTATGAGCGTTTTCTAATTACTAGGATTTTTTTAGGGGTTTTGGTTAGAAATGGGCCAAATCTCGATTTCCGTTGTTTAAATTAAATTCCAAGAAATCCGTAACCGGAAAATTTCCAAAACCTTTAGCAGATAAACTACGGCATATTTATGTGGACTGATGTTTGAACGATCCATCACGATCTTAATCTAATAAATATTTCTGTGAACTGAGATTTAGAGGATCCATCACAATCCTAAACCAATAAATATTATTTCTGAGGGCTGGATCACGATCCTAAACTAATAAATATTTCTGAGGACTTGTTCATGTTAATTCAGTTTTAAATTGTACGTTCCATTAAACTAACTCAACGAACCAGCATTAAGAAGTGACACTTTGAAAGGATTTTTTTGGACTGGTAGATTCATTTTCCTATTAACGGATCGTGGATATCGGGTATGGCGTTCATTGAGATTTGGTTGGGTGCTGTTTTGGATTTGTCTGGGACATCGTGGATTCTTCTTCCTATTAACGGATTGTGGATATCGGGTATAGGTTTGGTTGGTGTTGTATTTTGTTTTTGCGAGTCTGGTTCCTCATCATGTAAATATATATATTTTTTTTCAATCAATAGGTTTGTTGTTTATTTTATGGGAATTTTTGTTTTTTTGAATAATTATATGGAAATTATGAAACTATAAATCAAATCAAATTAAATATAATAAATTCATATATTAGATTTGTGAATATAGGAATTTCTATGTATGGTGTTATGAGAGAGTTTTTTAAACTATAAATCAAATCAAATTAAATATAATAAATTAATATATTAGATTTGTGAACATAGGAATTTTTATGTATGGTCGTTATAAGAGAGTTTTTTATACATATTTATAGTTATGAGTCTTTTCTTATTAGTTTTTCAGACCTTGTTCTTTTAAGGTGAATTTTTTTTGGTCAATTTTTTGTTCTCTTTTTTTAATTGTACTTTTATTATTGCTTATATGGATTCAATATTTTAAAAGATTTTTAAAAACAATTAAATTGTGGAGAGTTTATAACCTAAGTTTGTGATTCAAACAAGTTAGTTATCAAAAAAATAAACTCAAAAATTTTAGAAAACCTTAGTAGATAAACTAAAACATAGCTATGTGAAGTGAGATTCAAAAAATCAAATTTCATTGCCATCATAAATTAATAAATATTTTAAAAAAAGTAGTTGATAAAATATTAATTTCCATTAAGAAGGAACACCTCCAAAGGATTCCTTTGCAGACTAGTTGATTCTTCTTAGCATTAAGGGATTGTGCATATCAAATATGGGTTCATTGAGCTTTTTTTATTTTATGTTTTTGGGAGTGATGTGTAGTGTCTTATAACTTGAACACAAGACATATTTTTTTAAATAGGTCTGTTTTTTTTCTTATCATATGAGAGTTTTTTGGTTTTTTTGTTTTTTATAAAAATGGATAAAAATTATCAGTAATATATATATATATATATATATATATATATATTATGATGATAATGATATTTATGGCACTTCCACTGAGACCAATCAATCTTTCGTGTGTGTGTGTGTATATATATATATATATAACATTTGGACCATTATCATCATGATTGATAAGTTCAAGTGAATTTGAACATGTAATTTGTATTCACATTTACTTTATATTTTCACATATTTAGTAATTGAAATTTCCCCAAAACACTATTGAGATGGAAACTAAGAATATATAAATCAACCCTGGATGTGGGTGTTTAAGGGGCTCTGTACGTTGGCGCATGGTGAGATTTGGTGGGATGGTGTGTGGACTTGTGCCACTGTCACCTAGCTCACTGCGCATCCCTGCATTAATAATATTGCTTTCAACTTCAATGTTGTATTAACACAACGTGTCCTCCCAAGCCAGCCTCACCGCATTACTATCATGGCGCTTCATTCTCGATTCATTTCTGCACCTCCTTTGCAGGCAAGTTGTTCCAAGGCGGCAAAAGAACCTTGGTCTCGGTCTAGCATTGGTAAGAGATGCGCTCTTGTCTGCTGCATTGACTTGAAGTCGGATATCCACTTTACTCACAGCCCTCTTTGCAACTTCTGGTCCTTTTCGCATTTTGATTGTGACTCTGCTCCTCCTGCTGATATTCCCCGGCCTTCTTCTGAGGTCCGTGCTTCCTGCCTTTGCTCAGACGATTCACACTACGCCTTGACAACCAATTGCAATATGCCTAGAATCCGTCATCGTTTGAGGTCCAGAAGAGGCGCAAGTCGTGGGCAGATAGCCCACCAGCCTTCCTCCTCCAACTCTGGCTCGACCTCTCATTCCTCAGAGTTCCTCTTAGGACGTTATCCTGCCACTAGGAGTGGTCGCGGCCAGAGGTTTGAGCATTTCTCTTTTTCCCGGGGCTCCTCCCCAACCTGGCCCTCTCTTTCTTCCCTCCCTGTTCATTCTCATAGTGCCCAAATCCACTTTCCTTGTGCTCACTGTCACGCCACCATGACTGCCAATATCACCTTTGATATACATGATGACTCTGGGCATGAGCATGTCCAGGCTTTGGGTGAGCTAAAGGAGACGGGCAGGAAAGCTATTCATTCCACACCCCTTTTCTATAGCCTGAAGCGGGCGGATCTCTGCAGCAGCGTGGCTCCAGGCAGAAGCAGCCCTGGTGGCTCGAGCATACCGAGTGTGGAGGCTCTATGGACACCGTAGATCTACAGGAGAAGTATGAAGACCCCCAAGACTATGGGTACTGCATCACCGAAGAAAAGTCATCCGACTAACTGGACTCCTGAACGCGCCTCCACCTTCAGGTTTTTGACTCATATTCGACTGTTTGGGCTTGATTTTGTTTGCCTCGGTCCTTTAGTTTTTCCAACTGTTATCTCTGTTCCTATGTCAAATAGTCGGTTTCCCCTGCGTGGGCGACTTTTCAATGCTTGTCAGTCTCTAAAAAGGGTTATAGGTCCAGCTTTTGAAAATTTTTGGTTAGTTATCAGCTTTTTAATTGACAGAATGCCGCTTCACTAGGCAAGAACTTTGGAGGCTGACACCTCTCTGTAATTTTTGTATCAATAATAGGAGTAGACCAATTCAGAAAAAAAGAAGAAGAAAAGAATATATAAATCAAATTAGATTAAAGATAATAAATTAATATATTATATTTTCTCACAAAGGTGTCACTATATTATAAGGGAGTTTATTTAACATAGCTATGACACTTTTAAAATTATTATATTTTTTGGGGATTTCTAGTTCGAGATTGGTTAATTTTTTTTTGTTAAATCTTGATTTGTGTTTTCTAAGCTCAGTTTTGTAGACTATAGTTATGTGAAAGGTTTAATTATTTCTAAATTTATATAATAATTATTTCTAAATTTATATTACAATTATTAAAAAATTATATTTTGATAATCCATTGGGTTTATACCATATATATAACTGTTCATTTTTAAAATAATTTTATATCATAAATTTTAATTGATATATAATTTTTTTTATAACTAATGAGGATTTTTATTATTATTTTGCTTATAAGTATGAGAATATATCAAATCTAGACTTTTTAAGTAAATTTATTGTTTATAAGCTTAATTTCTCTATAATAAAACTAAGTTTTCTTTACTACAAATATTTTTCATGGTTCATAATAAAAATTATCAATACTCGAACACAGACATATAATAAGCCTATAAAATGTATATAAACATTTAAAACTGAGTGGAGTGTTTAATTTATGTCATGTATGCTAGGTTTTACAAATTGTATTGCATTATAAGAAATAAATACATTTATTTAATAAAAGGAAGTTTGAAATTTAACTTTTAGAGACCTAATTTATAATCGCTATTGTAGATTTTAACTATAGTTCAAAGGTTACATGCTAACTTATAATAAAAACAATAAATCTTAATTAAATACATTGTTAATATCATTCTTCTTGAATCATCACAAAATATCAATTGAGATGTAAGAATGTTTTTTTTTTCTAAGTAAAACTAATTCTATTATGTATAAAATTACTGGTACAAAACTGCCACAATGTCAGCTGTGAAAGCCTGACCACTAGGCTTGATAAACAAGCTAGTCATAGAGAGTCTGGACCGCCCTGAATGGGAAACCGGTCCTTTTAATAGAAATGTCTTGGCTGCTCAAGTGAGGGAAACTAGCCTTGAGTTCATACATGACAAAATAACATAGAAACGAGTGCTAAAATTAACCATCAGCCTTATCAGCTGAATTTTGAGGCAAGAAAGCAAAAAATTCCTGAAGGAATTGAGCAGAAAGACCTGGAGAGATTGACAGTCACGGTTCATGAGCCAGGGACAAAGGTTCCTCGATAATCCTGCATCCAAAGTCATAATTGTTGTCGTCCTTTCCTGCATTGAGAGCGTCTTCCATGCCTGAATGTTCATCCTCCTTGTTCAGCACGTTCTGGGGGGGAAGATCGGATGCAGCCGGTAAAACCATCTCGCCTGGGAAGCTCGAAACCTGAGGAGGCAGGGGAGCAGAAAAGTGAGTCGGAGCAGGGTTGGGGATCTCTTCATGGAGGGTTAGAGTGATAAAAGCAGTAAGAATGGGTCGGTTCGAGGAGCATTCGAACCGAAGTTCAGCTCACTGGGAGGTTTTCCGGAAGGTGGGACGCACAGTCTCATGAGAGACAAGAGGTGGAGCATTGCTGGAGGGAAAGGAAGCTGAGTGAGGGGAGGCTGGAGAAGCTCCGACATTATCCTGGAGACGACCCCTTCCTCTTCCTCTGCCGCCTTGCCGGGTTTGAGACTGAACATGCTCCTCGTCAGCAGAGGAAGAACCAGAGGAAGCGCTGAGAGAAGGGCGTCGAGAATTGACAAGGCCCCTGCTGATACCTCACTGGCACCGCATTCTCTGGCGGAGTCGAGGCATGGAGACAGGAGCTGGGCGACAGAGAATAGAGCCAAAAGGACGAGCAGAGACCAAGGGAGCCCGAAGAGTGGAGTTGACACCGCTGAGAGTTGCCGAATGAGCCCAAACAAGAGGGTCTAGGCCAGCACAATGATCAGTCCAAACACTGTGAAGAGGAATAGCGCTGCAGAGGGGAATGTGAGAGAAGTGGAACCCGGGAAGAGGCTCAAAACAAGAAAGTAAGGAACAGTGTCGTCCAGTCTGCGTTCTCGCGCTGGAGTCTACAAAACCTAGGGGACAATCACCGCGGAGAGGAGACGGAGATCCGCCACTGCAAGCACCGACATTCGAACTGTCTCGAATTAATGCCATGACCAAGAGGACCGCCATATGAAGATGAGCAATGAGCTGATCAATGAAATTAACTTCAATTCGAGCTGGCGAGTAATTGCGCTCATAAATGCTGGAGCAAGGAGTCATATGGGCTTCCCATGAGAGCTCCTTTGGGAGCTGCGCAGGGACACTTGTCCCATCAAACCACTTAAACATCCGCATCCGGAAGAGATGTAAGAATGTTGACTAGGAAGGAAAATTTTAATAATCCACTTTTATGTTAAAAAGTAGAAAGTTATATGTATTTTACTAATTCTTAAAATTACGATTATAAATGTTTTTTTTTAATTAATCAAATAGTTTATATAGTTTTTTTAAAAATGATAAATTTATTTTATCCTATTGAATTTAAAAAAATCATTTTGGAATAATTAAATGAAAACAGATCAAGAAGTTTTTATTAGAAGGAAAAAACATGAAAAATGAATCTATTAATGAAATTTACTATCTAATATTTTTTGAGGTTACTACTAGGAAATATTAGAAATTATGAGAGCAGAGATGCATAGGAATAACACATGAATAATTGATCGTATTGTGTACAATAAACAGAGATACATATAGTTGGAGTGAGATCTAACTAATTCCAATCTTGTAGAGAGAAGTTGAGAGATTCTCTCAACTTCCTCAACAAACCGAAACCAAACCCCAAACTTAGCATACAACATTAAAGTGAGAATTATCTCAAACACTCCCCCTTAATGCGTACATTACAGAAAACTTAAAATATTGAGATCACAATTACAAAATTTGTATTTTTTTTGGTTTGGCTAGTCTTCATCAGCAACTCTACCCACTCTGCGGTCTTCTGGATTCGCTCTTTCTTTCTTCACATCTTCGAGCTCACCTTTCAACCCATTTAAAGTACACCTGCTTCTGACCATCAATGCTGAATTTGTAAGATTAAAGATTCTTGACACCCCCGAAGAAGTGTCTCGACACTGAACTACCCTATGGAGATATTTCCATCTGTGAAATAACCCCAAAGAATAAACTTCAACATTCTATAGGAAAATATTCTAGGTACAGAATATGATCAGTGATCAATCCTACAAAGTGACCTTTACACCCAAGGATCTCATTGTATAACCTGTAACCGATGCTCTTGAAGCCCGAAGCACAACAAGACCCATCAACATATAACAGATTCTCACAATCAGATTAATGATATATTCTCTCGGCACCGAAGAACGTCGAGAATCACTAATCTAGATTATGATAATGTTCATTGATTGGCTCTGCAATGTAAAAACTTTACGATCACAATACATACACATTAATTAATATAGCTTCCCTTCTTTTCTTTTTTTACTTCAATCCAGTAAATAAGAGGTTTTCCAAGGACAAACATGCTTTATACAAAAAATGGCGAATGGAAGCCTTTACTCACGTCTGGTTTCGTATCGAGACTGCTACTAAGGTGCATTTGCCTTTCTCTTCCTTAACTATGCGTTATAATTTAAATTATGTCATTGTAAATGCTATCTTAGGCGTATGGACACACACATTTAATTCAAACTATCTTTAGCGAGTAAACTTTGCCCTGCATATACAATCCCAAATTTAAAGGATTAAAATTCTCTCTCTCTCTCTCTCTCTCTCTCTCTCTCTCTCTCTCTCTCTCTCTCTCTCTATATATATATATATATATATATATATATATATATAACTTAAACTGTATATACTCCCCCTTTGTTCACTTTTACTGCTTTCTTTTCACGTTGCAACTCTGCTGTTGAATCCGAACGGTTTGATTTGCTGCCAAACTGTTTACCATGGGATTGCAACGCATTAATGTGAGCATTATCTCAAACAAGAAAAAATAGATTAAAAACTCAAGTGGAGACTTTTGGTCTTCTTAATGTTAAATAAAGTCTTCAGATGATGTGTGGAGATATACATGTGCCTTTGTAACAAATTGGTTAGAGTTTGTTTTTTAAATTTATAAAATCTAGATTTATGAAGCCAATTGTTCAGTCTATGCTATAACTACATAAATAAAATCTCTGGTAAAATGGAATAAGCATCAAAACAGAAAACTTGAAAAAAACAATAATAATTAACCAATTCAATTTTATTTGAAAATTTTATAATAATTATTATTAATCAATAAAAAAATTAATAATTGAGTTAAATATATATAAATCCAAAAAAACACGTAATAATATTTAACTAGACACATTGTCTTTTATTTTATCATCCGTATTCTTAATTTGTAAATATTCTTTATAACAAAACTACGAGAGAATATTATAATTTCCTAATACCATATGATAAAAAACAATAGATCATATTCATATAACATAATTTTTTATTAATATCAATTTTTAATGTGCAACTATCATTAAAAATATATTAAAATATTTCATAGATTTTAATTCTTTACCATCTACATCTAGATTCATAATAAAACATGACTAAAATTAAAAAAATTTAAAAAATAATTTACTTTTGACTTATTTTAAATTATTATTAATATCATTGTTATAAAAGTGGATAAAAAGAAAGAATTCATTGCAGGTCACGAGTCAGAGGTGCTGACAATTGAGTTCAATACTTCCATGGTTTGGATGTCGTCTAGCCTAGAGGATTCAACGAAAGAATGGGGAAATTTTTTTGGGTCAAATCTCGATTTCCTTTATTTAAAATGAAGTCCAAGAAATCTCGTTGTTTAGATTAAATTCCAAGCATTAATCACGGAGACCCACACATGATTCAAAAGCTTACTTTAAATAATACATTTCATTAAAGGATGAAAATTGTATTAAAACTATTTCCGAAAAAAAAAGGAATTTGTATTAAAACTACCTTAACGAAGGAACAAGCATTCAGAAGGGACACCTCCAAAGCATTTTTTTTGCGACTCTTCCTATTAACGGATAGTGGATATCGGTTATGGCATTAATTGAGTTTTCGTTCGCTGTTGTTTGAATTTTTTTCTGGAATTTTGTTTTTTTAATATAAATAATTTATTGGTATGAATTATTATTATTAGTTTTTTTTTCCCTGTGATTTGATATAGATATTAGGAAAATATAAATTAAATTAAATATAATAGGTTATTTTATTATGATTGTACATAAAAGAATTTATATTGCATATTGTATTAAGGAAGTTCATTTATATATAATTATAGTAGTGGGTTTTTTATAATTATTAGATTTTTAGATTTTTGTATTTTTAGTTAGAATTGGGTGAAATTTTTCTTTACTAAAAATTTATTTGTGTTTTTTTAACTAAATTTTTTTTATTACATATATAAATTTAACATCCTCAAATATCTCTAAAACACTTGAATTGTGAAAAACTTATAACACAAACTTACGTTTCTAACAATTTTTCATAAAATAAAACCTGACCAACAATCATGGAAAGCCTTTGCCACTTTTACCATATAAACTAAAACATAAAATATAATTATGTGAACTTAGGGTTAAAGGATCAAATTTCGTCACCATAAAAAAAACTAGCGTTAATTACCTAGATGATGGAAATAGTATTACTGGCATTAATTACCTAGACCCACACATGATCCAATACGTTCAATTAAATAATGGAAATAGTATTAAAGCTAACTCAACAAACGAACAGTAAGAAGGGGCACCTCTCTACCATTATCTAGGGGACTCGTGGATTCTACTTCATATTAATGGATCATGCGTATCTTTTTTGTTTTTGGGAGTGATGTGAGGTATTCTTTTTTAAGGGATTTGTTGCTTTTTTTGGTATGAGAATTTTTTTTTAATATTAAATGTTTATTAAAATATATAAAAATATATTGGTTATATATATATATATATATATAAAACATTTGGATTATTATCACTATGATTTATAAGTTAAGTTATAAGTTAGATATTTCAAGGAATTTTAACATGTAATTTGTACTCATATTTACTTTATATTTTCGCATATTTACTAACTGAAACTTCCCAAATGAAAATATAAATCAAACTAAAATAAATATAATAAATTATTGTATTATATGACAATTTATTTAACATAGCTACTACATTTTTCAATTATAATATTTTTGGGGAAATTAAGTGAAACATTTTTTGGTCAAATCTTGATTTCTGTTTTTCAAAATGTGTTTTTGATTTCATATATGGATTAAATACTTTGAAAAATCCTTAAAACAATTGTATTGTGGAGAGATCTTAAGCAAAATTTGTGATTTCAACAATTCTCTCACCAAAGAAATAAGTTGGAAAACGTTTACTAGATGAAACTACCTTGTTACTTGGACCAAGGCTCAAACGATCACATTCCAACATGATCATAAATTAATAAATATTTCTAAAAACTTAATTATCTAGCATTAATCACCAAGACCCATGTGATATGTTTAATGCGTATGTTCCATTAACTGATAAAGATTGTTTTGAAACTAACTCAATGGACACCTCCAAAGGAGATTTTTGGGCAATCAAGGTCTCTAGTACTACTTGATTCTTCCTCTAATTAACAACTCATGGCTATCGAATATGGAGGCTCAGTGAGTTTTCTTTTTGGTGTGATGTTCCTTATATTTTGAATGTAAGAATTTTGTTGTGTTTTTGTTAGGTTTTTTTGTTTATCTTTTGGTTATTGGAGTTTTTATCTCATATAAAAATAATGTACTCTATCATAAATTTATTTTCTTTTGGAATAAGCAACATTCACATTCATATCACTATGATTTATAGGTTTACTCCATTTCATTACGTAGTAGATATTTCTAGGAATTTTAATATGTATAATGTAACTTGAATTCACATTTATTTTTCATTTTCACATTTTTACAAATTGAACTCCTCTAAGAAGACTATTGATATGGAAACTATGAAAATATAAATCAAATTTATTAATATATTTTAATCAAATTAATAAATCAATAACTATTTATGAATTTTTAGTAAATATGTTTTATTATGGGGAGGAAAGAGCAGGGACCTAGTAATTTATCACCCCGAATAACAAATAGAGACACAATTTGCCTAGGTATTAGGAAGAGAAACTAGTAATCCAGCGCAACCTCTTCCTTTATGGCAAGGATTGGAAGTGGAAATTGAAAAAGATATTACCTATTTGAATGTCTTTGAGGACTCCATAATTGTAATTCAAAGTTAGCAAACCCACATAAATTGATCTCACTTCAATGACTCTCATAATCCAGATGCAAGTTCATAAATTTGAAAAGGTCGAGTTTTATCATATCAAAAGGTACCATAACCAAACTCCAGATTCACTAGCTAAAACAGGTGCAACCCTTGAACGATGTTTCTCAAACTATAGTATAATGTGTTAATAATGAAGGATGGTTCTAAAATTATAGTTGATATGCCATGAATACAAATCATATCTTGATATGGGATATGATATCCCAATCCATACAAATTTTGATACTTAATTACATTTAATTAGAGTTTGTGAGGACATTGTTTATCTGCTTGAATGATTCGGATCTTGGGGGGAGGCCCACAACATATAAAAAATTGAAATAGATATGGAAAGATATGCAAAATTAGAATGTGAGAAGACAAAAAAATAGAACACATAGTAAATAAAACCACAAATTTCCATGATGAACAAAGATCCGAGGATAGATATACCCTATAATTTTTGTGACAAACTGTGATACTGATAGTACGCGACCTGGAAAACATACTTCAATGAAGTGTGGGTTTGTGGATGACCCATAACAATGAAAAATGAAGACTCGAGGATAGACCTACCTTGTAATGCTTGTGACCAATTGTGATGTTACAGTCCGCAGCTAAGCAAATGGAATTCAATGAATTATGGGTTTTCGATGACCCAGAACCATGAAAAATGAATATCCAAGGATAGAGATACCCAATAATGTGTGTGACCAACTATAACACTAACAATGTGAAGCCTAGCAAATGGACTTTGATGAGAAGGATTTTTTTTGGTTGACCCATAACTGTGATGATGACTGTTGATGAAGTAGTAGGTGCCTACATAGCCTGGTTGGGAGGGCACGTCTCCAAATAACCAAAGCCGAATGTTTATATTCTAAAACTGATGAATGTGAAGCAAGTTCCTACTAAAGTGGGGTGGGAGGGCATATCTCCAAAGGGAAACCGCTCTGAATTCTTCTCTAGATTTAAAATGGGCATAAATTGGTCAATATAACTCAGAATATTTATTACAATATGTTTTTGGAAATAGAACTATCATTATGCAGTTGTCCATGTGTTTGAAATCACTATTTGGAAACTCTAGAAACTCATATTTGCGCTGTAATTTTTTTGCCATCCCAAAATTTCTGAAAACGATAGTTGATTTTAAATTAGCGATAACTCGCTCACCCAGACTCTGATTCTACAAATTTTTCTTTTGAAATTGGGTTGTTTTTCAAGGGGAGATTGGATCTATAATAATTTCTTTGAAATTGTTCTTTGAAAACAAGAGAAAATTACGGAAGAGCTATTGCCCACAATTTTTTGTCAGAAAAATTACTACAATGCCATTAATTTTAAATCAGTGATATCTCCCTCATTCGAATACCGATTCAACTGTTTTTTTTTTTAAATTGGCTATTTTTTCACAAGGAATCCAGATATTCTGTTTGTTTCTTAAATTTGTGCACTAATATGTTAATATTTTCTCTATAAACTCACCGCCCAAAATATTACTGCAAAAAAATGAAAAAAAAAATGTTTCTTCCCACTTTTCCCAAGAAAGTGCTCCATCGAGGTCATGGAACATGCATGGAGTTTGATAAATGTGGACTCAAAATGTTGAAATTTAAATATGCTTCAAAACATTATTCCCATGGATTCGTAGCCTAAATCTAATACTATTGATCCGGATCTTGGGGAGAGGACCCCAAGATATAAAAATTTTAAATGGATCTCGCAAGATCTGAAAAATTAGAATGCGAGAAAAAAAGAGAGAACACACAGTAAATAAAACCACAAATATTTTTTTGTTGAAACATAGAATAATTGTAGAAGCTACATTTTGATGGACTTATCTGAAATGGGTGGCAGAATTGTAATGCTTTGCAAGCACCTCCCACTAAGTTGAAAAAATTAAGATCTTGCTTATACTTGACAGTGCGGAAATGAATACTTGAATTAGGTGTATGTGTTTTAAATTGTTTTAAGGATTTATGTATAAGGAATTAAACATTTTTTTTTGCTGATAATAAGAATGTATAGAAATCATAAATTATCGAATTACTCATCAACAAATAACAACAAATTTAATAAAGGATTTCACCTGAATTTCATGGGCTACATCCCCTGGAGCCTTTCTCAATTGACTTGGCTCTTTAGGATTATGATGGAAAGTTTCTTTTACAAGTTTCTACTTAAGTCCAATGGTTATTTTAACTGTACCAATGGGTTTAGAATACCATCATACCCCTGGAATGACTGCTAACTCTCTAGAAATGGACGTAGGCTCCCTTTGACTTGACCTCTACTATCGGTGCCCTTAAGCTTCCATGAGATTATCTGTGGTAAAATCTCCACTAGAAGTTATTTTCCATCCCTAACACCTTTTTTACTATCTTGAGCATATATCAGACATCCAAAATAGACTGTTCATTTGCTCCAAATGAGCTCTGGCTCCACAATCTAGGTCTCCAACTCCTGTTGGCCCTAGGCTTCCCAGAACTTTCCTGTGGCTTATTAGGCTCTATAAGTCTCCAAATGGCTCTGAGAATCCATCCATTGGATTTATAATGTCCAAAATAGTTAGAATATTTACAAATTTATTAATAATGATATTATTACCAGATCGTCGTGATCTAACAAATTAATCTTATGTTAAATACAAAATCCTTCCACTTAATTCTTTGCAGAAATTAAATCTCCAATTGCAAAACTTATCAAGAAAATCAATCACACATAAACACAATTTTTTAATGGGAAAGCTTAAAGCTAAAAACCCCAACTATCATATATTATGTATATTAATGGAATCATGTAACAATCTCATACAAATCTTAGTACATCAAGCTCTCAGTACAATCAACAATCATTACACACTGTCATGCAGAAGTTTGCATATCTATGCACCAATTTCTTGCCTCATGACAGCCTGCCTCCATTGCACAATTCCTACTGAAGAAGACCTCTGAATGAATTCGAATTGGCATTGCCTTGACTACACAATCCTCATTGGCATCTCCAATGTGTGTTAAATGCATTGAATGAATAAATATAGTCACGACAGATATTCTATCTCACCCTTTCACCTATCTCTCCACTGGGTCTCCACTAGAACTGACATGAAAGTAGTTACCTGTTGTATTTGTTCAATTGCAAGTGAGTCTCTAGTTATGAATTAATTAAATAATTAATTCACTAAACTCTTACTAGTGTGTCTTTTAGTTAGACTAGATACAACTAGCTCAACTGAGTTTAACTCACTTGAATAAGTTAAACTAAATAACAACTCCTGTAACTACTCTTCCAACTCTTTCATAACTTTTCCACTTCAGTTCTAACTGAATCCTCCATGCATCAGTCACAATCAATCCCTAGGAATTGCATAATTCCTTCAACCCACTGATTTTCCAAATATTTTCATTGAAATAAAGTGCTTCAAGAGAATAAGTTGATATTTATTGTCGGATTATTATTAAGGGCTAATAATAATCGACATGCATCTATATTTAGATTGACGATCTATAAATAGACTTCGCCCAATATTCTAAAAATATAATTTCATGTATTTTTCACATTTGATCAACCATCTACAAATAGCATCCTGTAACTTATAGAATATGCTCACCATGTCTAAAAATAGACATAGACCTAAAAATATCTTGTGTGCCCCACTTACTGAAGGTGCTTACTTTTCACTAAGCTCATCATATTGTTGAATCTCAACACTCCCTCTCAAAAAGATAGGGATTAGCCTTTACCTCGATCCTACCTCTATGGTATTTGAATTTTCTCTTACTGAGCACCTTCGTCAGAATATATACATCTCGATCTTCCATAGGAATGTACTGAAGCAACATGATCTTTCGTTGCACACAATATTTGATATGATGATACCAGATATCAATATGTTTAGATCTATCATGAAACACATGATTAATCGAGATTTTAATGCAACTCTAATTATCACAATGTATCGCTATAGGATCTAAATGAGAACCGAATAAACCAACCAAGATCTTCCTCATCCAGATAGCCTCACATGCAGCTTGACTTGCTACCATGTATTCTGCTCCTACTGAACAGAGTGCCACGGATCTTTGTTTCTCACTATACCAAGAAAATATTGTAGATCCAATACTGAAAACACCTCCTCATGTGCTCTTTCTGTCCATTGGGTTGCCTACCCAATCTGCATCAGTGAAGCCATGCAACTTCACTTCATCCATCTATCTGTACCATAAGACATACTCAGATGTGCCCCTAAGATATCTGAGGACATACTTGCCTCCCTTCCAAAAGATCTTGTTAGGCTTAATCATCGCTTGACTAAGCTGGTTCACCGCATAGCATATGTCTGGTCTTGTATTAACTAAATACATGAGAAAACCCACCAACTGTCGATAAAAAGTGGCATCCACTACCTCTGCCAATGTAGTTTCCTCTTTACTCCAATTTCCTGGAAGAGGAGTATCCATGGGCTTGCAATCCTCCATGTGAAACTTTCCAAGCATCTCCCAATCATACTTGGCTTGAGACACAAACAATTCACCTTCTCGCTTCCATATTTCTAATTCAAGGAAATAATGAAGGAGGCCTAAATCCTTCATCTGAAACTCCTTTGCAAGATCTTCCTTGCATGAGTGTATCAACTACTCATCACTCATTAGTATTAAATCATCAACATAGAGAAAAATGATTAAAAGCTTACCCTCCACCACAATTTGGTACAATTTTGCATCCACCTCACTCTTGCTGAAGCTGAGTCTGGTGAAATAGCTATCGATCTGAGTGTACCAAGCACGTGGTGCTTGCTTCAGTCCATACAATGCTCTTTTGGGTCTGCACACATGCGAATCACTGCTGGAGATCTCAAATCCTTCAGGCTGCTCAATCTACACCTCTTCCACAATGATCCCATTAAGGAATGCAGTCTTGACATCCATCTGATGAATGTGCCAACCCATCTGCACTGAGAGAGAAAGGATGATCCTTACAGAAGAATACTACGAAACATGTGCAAAAGTTTCTTCATAATCAATCCCCTTGATCTGTGAGAAGCCTTGGTCAAAAAATCTTGCCTTATACTTCTCAACGCTCCATTCAACAGCTTGATTTACCTTGTAGATCCATCTTAAACCTACCACTGACTTACCCACCTACCTTGGAACAATCTCCCAAGCACTATTTCTGACAATGGAGTCATACTCCTCCACCATGGAATCTACCCATGTGGGCTTCTACACTTCTTCTTCAGAAGAAGATGGCTATGTCACAATACACTTTCTCATAAGAGCCATGTATCTAGTAAATCGGTCAGGTGATTATCTTTGTTTGTGCTGTGATGTAGGGACTCCTACATTTTGTGTCACATCAAGCTTCAGTCTCTCAGCTTCTGTGGTATGCTTTATACATGTTTTGATGTTTGGTTCTACATGAGTAGACTCCTCCACTCGATGAATATCCTCCTATGTATGATCCACATCTATAGGCTCACATTTGGGAACAAGTAGCTCCTCCTCTGCATGCAAGTGTAGCTCCCTTTCAAGTGATAACTTCATGGTCTTCACCTTATTAAATTTTATATCCCTTCGCACCACAGTCATTCGACTGTTTGGAAAATACATATAATAATTATGCGGTGTTTCTATGTACCCCACAAATATCACAACTTTTGCAGCTGGCTCCAGCTTCTTCTTGGTGTCCTTTGTCACATGAATGTAACCAGATGAGTCAAAAATCTTCAAATGAGAAATATCAGGCTTCTTACCAGTAAAATATTCTTCAGTTTTACTCATGCCAAGTACTGTACGAGGAAACTGATTTTTCACATAAATTGCGGTCTTGCATGCTTCCACCCACAAGTCCATCAGTAGGCCCTGGTCATGTAACATAGCTCATGCAGCACCCACGATATTTTTGTTCTTCCTCTCCACGACCCCATTCTGCTGTGGGTTATGAGGTGCTATGAGTTCTCTTTGAATTCCTTCTTTGCTACAAAATTATTTAAATTCTTTCGCGATATATTCACCACCATTGTCGCTTTGCAAAGCCTTCATTTGCTTCCCCGACTCCTTCTCCACCAATGATTTAAACTCATAGAACTTTGAGAATGTTTCCCTCTTCTTCTGCATGAAGAAGATCCATCATCTACAAGAATATTCATCAACAAATATAACATAATACCTCTTTTTTGTTATTGAAGCAACCGAGAAAGGTCCACACACGTCTGTGTGAATTCTCTCCAGGATCAACAAAGCACGGTTCTCCTTCTTATGAAATGTGGTCTTCACAAACTTACCCATAGTACATCCCTTGCACTGATCTGACTACGTAAGAGTACCCTTGGGAAGTCCTGTATAAATATGTTGCAAAATATTCAAGGTGCCATGGTGAATATCACCCAATATTTTGTGCCATAATTTGCCCTCATCCCGGTTCACCACTTCTTCTACTTTGCCCATCATTGCAGCATAGCCATCTACCTCCAGCTTGTATATATTCTTAACTCGAACCCCTATCCTCTTGGTTTGACCCATTTTTTTATGTTGCAGGAAAGATTTTCCCTTGCTAAAAACAATGTCATAACCTCTGTCCTCCAATGTTGTGGCCGAGATCAAGTTCTTCTTCGGACCTGGAACATGCATAAAATATTTCAACATAAATGGTTTACCTTATTCCCTCTCAAAGGTAATGGTTCCAATTCCAGTCACATTGTATCTACCATCATCGCCCATCTCTATATGCATTTGGAGATACTTCTCCTCCAAGTCACTAAACAACTTCTTATCTCTCGTCATATCAAAGGAAGCACCACTATCAAGATACCAAACCAATCCCATTGTGCTTGAAACCAAGCATGCAATCAAAGAGAAATGAATTTCAAATTGAGAGGCTAAGGCCTCACCCACTGTAGCTCCAGCAACCTTCTTGTTTTTATTTTTATGTGGGCAGTTAGTGGCAAGATGCCCATGTTCGTGACAATGAAAACACTTCACTTTGGAAAAATCCAACTTCTTTTCTTTAGCCTCAGATTTTGGATGGGATTTCTTCCCATTCCCTCGCCTTGAATTGGTAGCCAAAGCACAATTCTCTTCATCATCATTCTTCGATGAATAGCCATCCCTTGTATTCCGCCTTAAGATCCGACCAAAGTCGCTCCCAATTCGGCAATTTCTCCTGTCCATTGACAGAGTCTTCGTAGCTATGCCAACTCTTCGAAAGCCCAAGGAGAGCCAAGCTCACCAAGTGATCATCCGCAACTGTAATTCCCACACTCCCCAACTCATGCATACACTGGACAAACTTTGTGAGATATTTTGGAATACTGTCGCCCTTCTCCATTTTTATTTTTCTAAGCTTATCTTTCAGCGCTAACTTCCTATGGTCGCTGCTACTTTGGAAAATATTTTTAAAATCCTTCCACATTGAAAATGGAGTGGCTTTCCTGTGAAGGCTTGACACAATATGGTATTTCATACCTTCCAATAGAATTCTTCTTGTCTTTTCTACCTTCTTTTTCCATGCATCAAGTACTATAGCATTAGCAAAAGTAGGCTTAGGAACATCGCTATCGATGAACTCCTTCAGGCCATTATCTTCAAGCACCACCTCCATCTTGTCCTTCCAGGCTATGTAGTTATAGCTACCCTTAAGGGCGTACTCCAACTGCAACCCATTGAAATACATTTGAATGAATACTCAACTTTCATACCAAGAAATTTCTGCAGCAAATTCGAATTGTCCACTAGCACAAAACTCATGACATCTTCACTATTGCAATCTCCATTGATTAAAACTTCTTCGATAACGTGTAGAAATTTATTATTACGGATAGTATTAATGGATCCTCCTTATATAACAAATTAATATTATGTTAAATACAAAATCCTTCCACTTAATTCTTTACGGAAATTAAATCGCCAATTGCAAAACTCGTGAAGAAAATCAATTGCACACAAACACAGTTGTTTAATGGGAAAGCTTAAAGCTAAATACCTGAACTATCATATATTATTTATATCAATGGAATCATGTAATAATCTCATAAAAGTCTTAGTACATCAAGATCTCAGTACAATCAACAATCATTACACATTCTCATGCAGAAATTTGCATATCTATGCACCAATTTCTTACCTCCTGACAGCCTGCCTCCACTGCGCAATCCCTGCTGAAGAAGACCTCTGAATGAATTCGAGTTGGCCTTGACTTGATTTTGAAATCCTCATTGGCATCTCCAATGTGTGCCAAATGCACTGAATGCATCACTATAGTAACAACAGATAGTCCATCTCACCCTTTCACCTATATCTCCACTGAGTCTCCACTAGAACTGACATGCAAGTAGTTAACTGCTGTATTTGTTCAGTTGCAAGTGAGTCTCTAGTTATGGATTAATTAAATAATTAATTCACTAAACTCTCACTAGTGTATCTTTTAGTTGGACTAGATACAACTAGCTCAACTGAGTTTAACTCACTTAACTAAGTTAAACTAAATAACAACTCCTGTAACTACTCTTCCAACTCTATCATAACTTTTCCACTTTAGTTCTAACTAATTCCTCCATGCATGAGTCACGATCAAACCCTAGGAATTGTGTAGTTTCTTCAGCCCACTGATTTTTCAAATCTGTTCACTGAAATAAAGTGCCCGAAGAGAATAAGTTGATATTTATTGTTGGATTATTATTAAGGGATAATAATAATTGACATGCATCTATATTTAGATTGAAGATCTATAAATAGACTTTGCCCAATATTCTAAAAATATAATTTCATCTATTTTTCACATTTGATCAACCATCTACAAATAACATACTGCAACTTATAGAATATGCTCACCATCTCTAAAAAAAAATATACACCTAAAAATAGCTTGTGGGCCCTGTTATCACTCTAGTAAATTTTCTATCAGAAATATTTAAAACTTTGTAACTTACTAGAGGTAACCAAGAACCTCTTTTAGAATTCAGGATCTATCCTTCCTGAGTTCCAGAGAGGGATCTCTCCTTAAGATTTAGCTTTTTTTTGGTAATGGATATTAGGCTATCTATGAGTGAACAATTTGATTTGTTTTATAAAGTTTGGTGGGAATAAAGGATTACAAAGAAAACCATAAAAATATCTATCTAACCATTAGGCAATGGAGTCAAATTTCTAGCTAACAAGACTTGAAAATCAAGGTCAAACGATGCAAATATGCTAAGGGCAAGTTAGATAACTTCCAGAGGGTTTGAAAGGCTAATTTGATAAAATGATGTGATTATGGAATAAGGGAAATTAAGAATCCTTAGATCACAGAAAGGAAGAGGGAAAGGAGAGGATCAAACATGGACATAGAGAAATTAAGAATTCTATAGTCCACTTATCAAGCAGAAAACATAATAATTCCAACTAGTTAAAAACAGGGAGATTTTTATCACTAATCTTGTCTAAATTCTCCTAGTTCATCATTTAAGAAGGAAAAAAAATATGGTATATCAATGAAACTTCAAGAAGTAAAAAATGAAAATGAGAAAAGACTGTACTCATCTGTTTATCTCATGAATCCTTAACTATGATGTCTTTCGCTTTAGTTTCCAGCTTGTTGCTTCAATTTAACTCACAAAAGTCCAAATGTTTCGACCAAATAATTCTATAGTAATATTCAAAATTTATTCCACACAAAATAATTCAAAGAGTGAAGTATTTATAGAAATTCTAAACTAAAATATCCTGAAAAAATATCAAGATTGGTTCACAAATCTCTCCAACTATTTTACATAAATAGAACTTAATTAAAGGACACTCAAAAGTAATGCATCTATTTGGCACTATTTTTAATGGATAGGTGATGAAAAAGAGGAGAATTCTAATTTGATCCAACTCTTAGTTGATGATGAGGCATCCAAGTCACTAACTATTTCCTTTCTTTGTGCATTCTGCTCCAACAATTCTGCAAAATTGTGGTCCAATGATACCTTTCTATTTATCAATACGAAATAGATATGTAAAACATGAAAGAGGTTATTTTATATCAATATGTTGGTGAGATAAACCTCTTTCAGTTTCCTAAAATTCCTCTCCAGCGGTGCACAATAGGCTCTACAAAAATATGTGTAAAATAGAGTTTTAGAAAGTCTGAAAAATAGCCTGTAAAGATGTGCATGTATCTCTCATTCTGAAATGGCTGTGCAAATAGTGAGATATTTTTTTTAGATAGTTCTCGTAGGAACAAAAACCTCCTTTAGTTTTGTAAAATGTATTTCTGATTGGCCACAATCTTCTCTGCAAAATGATGACCTAATAGGAATTTTCTACAAAAAGTGCTTTCCAATATTGTTTAATATTTCCAAAACCATAATAGCTACTAGAAAAGTGAGAGAGGTTTTTGTGGCTGGACATCTTATGAACATAAACCTCCTTTAGTTTTTTAAAATTCATTTTATATTGGTCACAATAGTTTCTGCAAAACAATGACTTAAACATGGAATTTCTGCAAAACATTTCCTTCTTGTTATGTTTTTCATCTTTTCACTTTTTTGTTCTTTTGACTATTTTACTTTCACTTTAGACAACATTCAATGTTGGTGAAAGTATTTTCATCTATTTTTACTATTACTAGCTCCATATTTACTTTTATTGTTTACCTTTGACTACTCTGTAACTTTGTTTTAACTTTCACTCTGACTTTTACCTGATACACTTTAACCATTGATACTCTTTGACTGTTATGTTTTCAGTGTCATTGTGAGTTTTGATTTCAATTTTACCATTTACTATGAAAACTTCATCATTCCAATCTCTCTCTAACTTGATTTTGTTCTTTCTTTGTATGAAAATTGTTTGTTGAATGAAGATATTGAGTTAAAATATGAGAATTTGGAGCAAACAATTTTGTCAACTAGTATTGAAATTGTTGGCCCAAATCCATATTCTGATAATAACCTACAAGAATGCAGGGAGGTGTTTAAAGGTTTTTTGAAAGTCTTGTGGAATGAGATCAGTCTGTGGAGGTTTAAATCTATTTTTTAGGCATTTTGGGTAGCTATTGCAATATTATGTTGTTTTCTGGAGTTATTCACTTTAACAGAGATGAAACTGAGCAATTAAGGATGGCTTATTTTGGGCTTTCTTTGCTCAAATCAGGCTTCTAAGAGATGAAAACTGGGCTAAGACAGGAAATAGGGTTTCTTGAATGGTACAAATGTGGAAAATAATTCTTTTCATTAATCTATGTTCAGAATTTGTTTTCCAAAAGAGACTACAAAATGAGGATTATGGATTTTATATTCAAATTGGTTTAATATTGTTCTTAGGAATTAAGAATTCGCAAGTCGGATTATTGAAAAATAACCTGAACAGGTATGGTTTCAGTTGAAGAGGGTTGCAGGTCTGCAAAAATATTCAATTTTTTTGAATTTGGCTGGCAAAGGTTGTGGAGATTCTCGGGAACAACTTTCAGAGTAAAAATGATTTATAGGTATAGAGAAGACTCGAAAATGGCGTCAGGAGGCTCTGCAAAGGGTTCTCAGTAGTTTGAATGATGAATGCGTGAAATATGATGAAAATAGTGTAAAACTAATTCATAAAACCTTAAGTCTAATCAAAATTTAATCATATTTATTGCAGGAATGCTATAATGGCGAGAGTGGTTTTAATTTGGACCGGGCGGTTTTCGCGCAGCTTTGAGGTGGTAAGCGGAAATTTACTTTTTGCATGCAATCCAATTATATTTAGAGACGTCGGCAAGGGGCGGTTTGGGAAAACAACCTGTATCACGTAACTTTTATAAAACATGGGTCAGACACTTTATTTTTGAGATATAAGTTTCGGGTCGTCAGATCTGACATCGGAAAGTTAACGGTCAGGATTTAATGGAAATATGCGGGAAATGTGAAGTGGGAAAGGTGGGGGTATGAGGTTGGTGATCGCGTTCAATTTGAATCGTTTGATTTGCAAGGGATGATCGGATGGTTAAAATGCAGCACGATGGGGAATGGTAAGGGGCTGGGAAGTTTTCATCGCTTTTGTTTGGAGCCATAGGATTAGTGAAGTGTTGGGGATCGGGCGGTGCAGATTTGATCTGAGAGGGTGGAGGAATTTATGAGGATTTATGTATAAATCAGACTTTATAAAATGAAAAAGGTGGTCGAGAGGGGTAAAAGGGCTTTAAACCAAGGTTAATATTTTCAGAGATGGGATATATATCATGGAGAAATGGTTAGGTTATAGTTTTAACCTTGGTTAAAGGGAGTCAAGAAATAAGCAAAGGGATGGGTTTTCAAGTTTAGTTTAAACAAAACTTCGATATTTTTGTTTTAAACACATAATAAAACATGTTTAAAGGTCTTTCACATATTTTTATTATATATTAAATTAAATCAAAGTGATTTAACTACCATAGGGGTGAGATATTTATATAACGATATATTTAGCCAAAGGGGGTTTATTTTGGGTATTATTAAAACATGTGGGGATAATAAACTTTGGCTAAAGTTATAATAAGTGGGTTTTGGGGCGATTATATAAAAAAGAGTTATATAGTATAGGAAAAGGTCATTTCTATAGGGAATTAATGCATAAGTCAAAATTAATATGGAAATGGGATAATGTATACTCAAAATACATAAACATAACAAGCAAAGTGAAGTTTAAAAGACAATTTGCATTAATCTTATCACTGTAACTTATGATATAATGTAATTTTGAGGGTTTAATGTTTGTCATGTGATGATGGAAATTAGTCAGATGGGGATTATAATGTCTTTAAGTAAAAATGAGGTTTTACTTATGATTATTCAGGGGGATGAATGCATGAAATGGAATAATGATGTGAGTTTAGGGATTAATATAGACATTTTACACTTTCGACTAATCAGCCATAGAGCCTTGGGTCCGGTCCCAACAGAAGTTAAGGAAATTCCTTGAGCCTTTCTGACTGATAGTTTAGAATGATAAATGGCTATGGGGAAGGGAAGTTAGTTATTTGTAGCCTTGGTGAATAATATTTACAATGGTGCTTCTCACCTTCTTCTACCTACCCAAATTACCATGCTAACATTTTTTTCTTCCATTTGATGAGGTGCATTTGAGCTAGCAACCTTTACAACAATTATTTTACTTGAAAGCAATAAAACTATCTAATTCTACATTTATTTCATCCATGAATCCAGATTAAGCTATTGGATTAACTTTATTTCTCTACCTAACTACTGAATTTGTCATGATTAAACTATATGACAATTCCTTATTCTCTATCTACAACATTTGAAATTGGAAAGTGACAAGTCAAGATTAAGTTGTTCAACTCATCATGGACTATGGAATTTATTGACACTCTACCATAGTCAAAAGGTAAAATTAGTGGAATTTATACTTGCACACTTTCATGTTTTATTCATTTTTCTTTTGGGGTCTTTTATTTTTTCGAAGTCCTTTTATTGTTCTTTTAGGACTTTTTACCCTTTTTTGATTTTTTGATTTTTTTGATTTTTTTACAAAATATGTGAATAGAACTTGTAGAAGCCAAAGTATGTACATATTTACAAGATTACCATCAGTCAAGTCAAAATTATGAATCCTATATTTATAGGTTCCTAACATGCCCCACTTAGTGAAGGTGCTTATTTTTCACTAAGCTCATCATCTTGTCGAATCTCAATAGAATAGTATATTCACTTGTTGAAATTGGCCTCTGGCTTCTCTGGTTAAGCCCCCAACACATAGTGGCACCCTCTAGTTCTAGGCTCATTGAAAAATTACCTGAAGCATTTCAACCTTCAAAAGTCTTCAAACGTTTCTCCAAATCCTTCCAATGGATTCATAAGGTTCAAAATAGTCAAAATAGACTATTGGTTTGCTTAGAATAGTCAATGGCTACTCTGGATTGGCCTCATTATCATGTTGGCCGCTTGTGGTCCTAGTGGCCCTTATAACTTATTTGTAGCAAAAACACACTCACAATTCCTCAGTTGGATTTGAAAACCTCACCAATGGCTCCATAATGTCTGAAACATCTAAAAATTACTATTTCTTTCCTTGGTATGGCCTCTAGCTGCCCTGGTTAGGCCTCATTCTGCTGTTGGCTCCTGGTGGCCCTTATGGCCCTTGGAACTTCTCTGAAGCAAAATAACACTTAGAAGTTCTCTAATGGATCTGAAACCCCCAGAAATGGCTCCAAAACATTCCAAATAGCTAATAATGACCCTCTGTTTACTCGTAATAGTCGAAAATTGAGTCTCCAACTCATTTTCCCAGTTACACGTAGGAAAGCTCCACCAAAAGTCAAGGACTCCACTTAACAGGTGTTAGTTTGCCAATTTATGTGACATAAAATGCGCTCTAAATCTCCTACCATACTTAACTGCCAAGAGAACTATTAGAATTAAAATTTTAATGGTTGGGTGGCCACATGCCAACCGAAACCATGGCCTAACCATTGAAGGTTAGCGGAACTCTAAGATTGAAACACGCGGATAAGATTTTAGCTAGAGTTTAAATCGTGGATTAATCAAAACTGGTGAAGATATAACTATGAACATGTGAACACACGCAGATAACGTCGATGGTTGTGGGTGGTTAATGTTTGTACCGGTGGTTTAGCCCTTGGGTCCTAGCCATGATCCTATGGGGGAGGGGTTGGCCCAATGGGCTGGCCCCTCCACTCCCCCGCATACAAAATATTTAACATTCAAATATGTCATCGGTCCTATACCTTGTAAGAACCATTGTGTGGCATGTTGACACATAGGCACACTAGCTGGGGGGGTGGTCGGGGATTCAAGCCCCGCCTCCCAAACAAAATTTTGCTACCAGCTGTTGGGCCCATGTGATGACATCCAAGCTTGCCACGTGGTGCTCTTTGATTTGCCCACAAATTCATACGTCCAATAAAAATGTGACAATTTTCCTCCTGCAATTTTCGCGAAAGGAATATTCCATGGAATTCTGGGGAATATTCCGAGGAATATTCGAGTAATATTCCCTAGAATATTATTATTTGCTGACCATACCTTTGCCTAGCCAACCCTGGTCAGATGTCAAATTTTGCAGTTTACTGGACTTTTCAAATCGAGATAACTTCCTCATACAGTGTCGGTTTTCCTTACTGTTCATGGTGTCGCAATCGGGGAGATGAGATATATCTGGCCACTCACGTTCGACACATTTTTGAATAATTTAAAATTTGAGCTATCACTTAGGTCCTGATTCAAATGTGATCACTCCTCCCCATTGGGAATCTTTTGGACCCTAAAATACTTGAATACTTGTTCAGTAGCTGAGAGTACATCTCCCTCACCTTTCCAACCTCCATTCACTTTTCCTTGCTTGGCTTAGCTCCTTTGAGCCCAAACTTGAAGGTAGTCAACACATCCCCTCTTGATGCTCTTGTCCTCCTGTCAAGAATTGTATCTTTCTTGAACTCATCCAGAAATTTCTGGCAAGAAATCTTTAGTAGAGGGTTGATGAACATCACTTTCTTGATCATCGATCAAAGATGGCTCATACAAATGTAAGTTTTCAACAGAAATACATGAACACATGACTTAAATTTTTATATGTACAAATCAATGTATGTATTACTAGGTGAAGAAGTCAAACCACTTCTTACCAGGCCACTTCCATGGTGATTTTTCTTGTTGATAATCTTCTTCTAGTGAATCATTTGGACTCACATCGATGATGGAATCTTTGGTTCCATTCACGCTAGTATTTTTATCCCCTTGCTTCAAATTCTTGGGATGATTGGTTGGATGCAGTGTCCAACATTGGGCAATGACATGTCCCTTCTTCTGGCAATGTGTGCAAGTATTTTGCACCTTTTGATCAACTTGCCTTCACTTCGACTGTTTCTTGTATGCCTTCATCCTCTTCCAGCATTTTGCAACTTCTTGGTTACACAAACCACAATAGGAAAAACAACTATTTCTTCCATTATGCATGCATATTTTCCATGCTTAACATTAACATAATCAACTTGACTATGGGAAGAATTATACCTCAATTTTTTCTTTGCATGTCCATCTTTTTTACCTTCTTGAGGAGATGAATTTGAAGAGATTCTAGCTCTCGTTTGAACACCAACATCAATGTTCATGTCTTGATAGCTATCATAACTCTCTTGCTGGCCATAAGCTGGATGTACATTAACATCTTGCTGCAACATAGGCTTCAAACAATGGCATTCATGTTGAAAAAAAACTTGAAAAGTTTGTGGGTTTGAACTTGCAAAAAAATTTCTTCTTGGAGTTGTCTCAAATGCCTTCATGGCTCTAGAGTTTTCTCCATAAGATTGAACATATCCTAGACCAAACATCTTAGGCCTTTCCTCAACCATAATAGGCTCAAACATGCCTTGTGCATGTTTCCCTAGACCCTTGCCTTCATAGCCCATTTTTAATGTCAATTTGGACCCTATACCTCGACTGTGCTTTTAAAATGAACCTACAGATCTATCTGAAAAGGAATTTAAAGACAAATTTGAGTAATTTATCTATCCTTCAAGCATGTGTTTGGTTAAGGCCTCTTGGGCATGATGGACCTGTGTCTCCATCTCATGCATTATTTGAAGAAGTACTTATTTCTCTTGATTCATAGCAACCAATTTCTCATGAAGTCTAGTGCTTTCCCTTCCATCTTCATACAGACTTTGCACCATATCCTTCAGGATGTAGAAGTCCTGCTTCATCTCTTCATCAAAGAGTCTTGTGAAGGTAGAGGATTTAGAAACCTCACTTTAAGAAGTTGTCATCATTATGTAAATCAATTAAATAACTTCAATAATAATTCAAAAATATTCAAAAAAAATTAATAAAGCTTCTTAATAATATGACTGTAGATTTAAGCTCTTTTCTTCATCTTGTATGTCTTCTTCAAGCAACTTATTTTTGCAAACAATCCCTCTTGTGCTTCAAGGGTTTCCTTAAGGTCCTTTGGGTAAGGAGGATTATTTCAACCTTCTTGCTTGTCCTCTTCTAGACTTAGCTAATAGTAGCTCCCCTTCACCTCTAGAAAAATCAAACTTGTAAGCATCAGTCAATTTGCAAACAGTTAAATTATTTGCAATGTTAAACACCTTTCAAGTCAAAAAAGCATCCTAGTGCTCTTTCAAGCAAGAAACCTAGTGCTCTATCAAGAAAGCAAACTAGTGCTCTATCAAGCAAGAAACCTAGTTCTTTGATACCACCTGATCTAAAATGGGTGCATAAATTTTTATGCTTTGCAAGAAACTCATACTCAGTTAAAGAAATTAAGATGTCACTTATACTTGATGGTGCAGAATTGAATACTTGAATCAGGTATATGTGTTTTAAATTGTTTTAAGGCTTTATATATGAGGAATTAAACTTTTTTTTTGCTGATAGTAAGCATGTATAGGAAGCATAAATTACATAATATTAATCATCAACACATAACAAAAAATTTAATAAAGGAGTTCACCCAAATGTCATGGGATACGTCTCCTTGAGCCTTTGTCAATTGTTTTGTCTCTTTGGGATTATGATGGAAAAATTATTTTAAAAGTTTATACTTAAATCCAATGGTTATTTGAACTTTACCAATGGGTTTAGAATACCATCATAGCTCTGGAATGACTGCTAACTATCTGGAAATGGACATAGGCTCCCTTTGAATTGACCTCTGTTGTCGGTGCCCTTAAGCTTCCTTGATATTATCTATGGCATAAAATCCATTAGAAGTAATTTTATATCACTAAATCCTTTTATACATTCTCCATCATATATCATACATCCAAAATAGACTGTTCATTTTCTCCAAATGAGCTCTGGCTCCCCAATCTAGGCCTCCAACTCCTGTTGGCCCTCAGCTTCCCAAAAATTCCTAGTGGCTTCTTCCACTATAGAAGTATCCAAATGGCTAAAAGAATACCTCCATTGTATTTATAATGTACAAAGTAGTTATAATAGACTACTCACTTTCTGAAATTGGCCTCTGGCTGCTTCGGTGAAGCCCCCAACACCTAGTGGCACCCTGTTGCTCTAGGCCCACTGAAAATTTCCCTGAAGAATATTGGCCTTCAAAAGTCTCAAAAAGTTTCTAAAAATCCTTCCAATGGATTCAAAAGGTTCAAGATATACAAAATAAACTATTTTTTTGCTGAGAATGGTCATTGGCTGCTCTGGATAGGCCTCATTCTCCTACTGACCCTTGGTGGCCCTTAGAACTTCTTTGAAGCAAAAAAATGCTCATAATTCCTCATATGGCTATGAAAACCTCACGAATTCCTCCATAATGTCTGAAAAATTGAAAAATCACTATTTCTTTCCTGAGTATGGGTTCTAGATTCCCTAGCTAGGCCTCATTCTGTTTTGCTGCCTCTTGCTAGCCATGGTGGCCCTTCAAACTTCTCTGAAGAAAACTCATGCTCACAAGTTCTATGATGGCTCTAAAACCCTCAAAAATGGCTCCAGAACATTCCAATTATCTATTAATCACCCTCTATTCACTCAGAATGGTTGAAAAGTGAGTCTCCAACTCATTTTCCTAGTTAGACCTAGGAAAGCTCCACCAAAAGTGGAGGACTCCACTTAACTAGAGTTAGTTTGGAAATTTTTTCCACATAAAATGTTCTCTAAACCCACTTCCATACTCAACCACCAAGAAAAAAATTAGCATTAAACTGTTAGTGGTTGGGTGGCCACTTTCCAACCCAAACCATGGCCTAACCACTGAATGTTAGTGGAACTCTAGGCTTGAACCATGGGGATATGGTTTCAAATGGAATTTGAATCGCAGGTTAATCAAAACCGGTAGAGAGATTACTATGAACATGTAAACACATGTAGATAATGCCAATGTTTGTGGGTGGTTAATTTTTATACCGGTGGTTTTTCCCTTGGTTCATGGGCATGATCCTATGGGGGAGGGGCTGGCCCGAGCACTCCCCCGCATACAAAATATTTAACATTCAAATATGCCATCAGTCCTATACCTTGTAAGAACCATCATGTGGCGTGTTTACACGCGGGTGCGATATTCGGGGGGGAGGTCATGGGTTTGAGCCTTGTATCCCAAATAAAATGTTGCTACAAGCTATTGGGCTCACGTGGCAGCCTCCAAGCTTGCCACCTGGCATTCTTTGATTGGCCCAAAAATTCATACGTCCAATAAGAATGTAAGACTTTTCCTTCTATAGTTTGCCTGAAAGGAATATTTTAGGGAATATTCTAAGGAATATTCTAGGAATATTCCTTGGAATATTCTTTTTTTCTAACTATACCTTTGCCTAGTCAACCCTGGTCAAATGTCAAAATGTGTAGTTTACTGGTCTTTTCAAATCATAATAACTTCTTCATACAGTGTTGGTTTTTCGAATTGTTCATGGTGCCATAATCAGGAAGACGAGATCTATCCAGTCGCTTAGGTTTGAAACACTTTTGAACACTTTTAAATTTCAGCTATCACTTAGGTCCTTATTCAAATCTGATCATGGACAATGTCTCCTTTTACAAGATGTGACTTGTTACTTATAGAATTTTTTAGTTACAATACCATAGGTAAATTCCATGGGTGGGTAAATACCATGGGTGAATTAATACTATGGGTGAATGAATACCATGGCCAGACGTCACTTACAATACCATGGGTTGATAAATGCCATGGGTAAATTCCATTTTTGGATGATTACCATGGGTGGATACATACCATGGCTCAATGAATACCATAGATAGATCTCACTTACAATACCATGGGCAGATAAATACCATGGGTGGATGAAATCTATAGGTGTAGGTCATTTTCCATTCGGATCAATGAAGACTAACCCAAAATTCTGGAGATGCTAGCTTAAAGTCTTGTTTTATTAAAACGAAGTTCACTTTAGTTGTACCATGGAGGAGGAAGGCCCCATGCTCCTTTCCAGGTTGATGATTTGGCTCTCTTTTTTATATATTGTGCTATGACCAACTTAGTTCGCATGCAACAAGACTTGAATTCATTAATTTCATTTAAGACTATGCACAACCAAGGTTATTTAGTGATGGAAAATCTTGTCAAAAAATTGTAGAGCCAGGAATAAGGAATTGAATGCAAGAAAATTGTTGGAGATAGATGTGGTGGGAGAGATATGGTTTATAAATGGAGACTCCTAGTCCTTGAAATCTCATTAAAATAATTCAATTATGGAAATTCATGCACAATGGAGTGCTCGACTCAGTCGCAAAGTGGATTAGACCCAAAGGTTCATATAGAGTCAAGTTTTTCATTTTAGGCATCCCTCATATATGAGTAGGACGATAATGCTTCCATGAAGGCTTTCTCTCATTTGGCATTAATTTTTTAAAACTTCAGTTGTTTAAGGATGATGTAGACTGCTTGTAGATGACTATGGATAGGTTGGCCATCAAAGTGGAACATATTTGACCCACTATGGAAACAACAAAATTTGACTCACTATGGAGAATTCATAACCAAATTTGTGATTCCAACAAATATCTCACCCAAAAATAAGTCCAAAATTCTTGGAAAACCTTTACTAGAGGAAACAACATAGTTACGTGGACTAAGGTTCAAAGGATTAGATTCCATCACGATCATAAGATAATAAATATTTCTAAGGACTTGATAATTGAGCATTAGTCATCGATACCCACACATGATCCATTTAATAAGTATGTTCCATTAAATGATAGAAATTGTATTGAAACTAACTCAACTAGAGAGCCTTAAGAAGGGACACCTCCAAAAGATTTTTTTGGGCAATCGAGGGCTTGGTGACTTGATTCTTCCTCCAATTAATGAATCAAAGATATCATGTATGGTGGTACATTTATTCTTATTTTTAGAGTAATGCTCCCTATACTAGGAATATTATATCTTTATTTTCAATAGGTTTTGTTTTTTATCTTATGGTTATTAGAGTTTTTTTTTATAATATAAAAATAATGTATTGTATCATAATATCTTTTATTTTTATACTGGGATAAGAAACATTCATAGTCCTATTACTATGATTTATAGGTTTGTGCCATTCAATTAGGTATAAATGGGTTAGATATTTTTAGGAATTTGAATATATAACTTGTAGTCACATTTACTTTACATTTTTACATGTTTACCAATTGAACTTTTTAAAAAGGAATATTGATATAGAAATTACAAATATATAAATCAAATTAATTAATATATTTTAATAAATGTGATAAATAAATGTTAAGAATTAAGAAATATTTATTATTTTTTAAGTAAATGTATTTTATTATGTGGAGGAAGGAGGGAGAGGTGCAATTTGTCACCCCGAGGAAGAAATAGAGACACACTTCGCCTAGGGATTAGGAAGAGAGTCTGATAATAAAGCAATGCTTATTTTTTTATGGTGTGGATTGGGAAGGTCAATTGAAAATATATTACTCACTTAGAAGTCTTCAAAGGATCCATAATTTTAAGTCAAATATTCCTTAAAGTTATAGAGGCTCCATAATTTGATCTCCCTTCAATGATTCTCAAAATATAGATGCAAGCTTAGAAAAATTAAAAGGTTGAGTTTTATCATATCAAAGGTCACCATAAACAAGTTACAGATTTGAGAGATAAAAAAGGTAAAACCCTTGAACAAGGTGTTTTAATATTGAACGATGGTTCTCCAACTATATTATACAACACATGAATAAAAACCATATGTGGATATGAGATATAATATTCTAATCCATATATAGATTTTGATATTCATTAATATTGAATTAAAGTTTGTGAGGAAATTAAATATCTGCATGAATACTAACTCCTTGAAAGTATGGAGATGACAACTTGAAATCTTGTTGAATTACAATGGAGTTCACTCTAGTTGTGCCATCCAGGAGGAAGACCCCAACCTCTTTTCTTGGTGGAGGATTTGGCTACTCTTTTCTATATATTGTATTACGAACAAGTTAATTATCATGTAACAACCTTAATTTAGTTTATCCCATTCACAACCGAGGTGACTTACTGATGGCCAATATTCTTAAACAATTGCAGAACTAGGAAGAATGAATTGAATGCGAGAAAAGTGTTGGAGGTAGATTTATTTGACGAGATATGGTTTATAAACATAAATTGTTTATCCTTGAAATATCATTAAGAAAGTGAAATTATGGAAATTTATGAATGATGGAGTGCTCATCTCAGTCACAAAGTGGGGTAGGCCTGAAGGTTCACCTGGAGTTGAGTCTTTCATTTTTGGAATACCTCCTATCTAAGCAGGATGATAAATTTGACATAACGGATCCCTCTTGTTTCGCATTAGTTTCTCAATAATTTGATTCATTGAAGGCTACTGTACAATAATTGTAGATGACTACGGATAGGTTGGCCTTCAAAGTGGAACACATTGTTCAAACTCACTGTCGAAAAAAAAACATTCGGCATCCTTAAGGTAGTTTTCATGATAGAGGAAATACCAGCTCAATGCACACGATTAGGGAAACACCGAGACGAACTTCTAGACCAACCTATTCATGAGGATCCACCCCATCATGAGGATATTGTTCATCCATAAGAAAAAGGAAATTATGAATATGGGCAAGATGGTAGTGGTTAAGTTTTTTGGTTTATATGCTCCGCAAATATATAGTGTATAATGGATTCCTTTAAAGACTATAAAATAAATTATGCTATGAGTTTAGATAGTAATTGGCTAGGTAGAAGCGAGACCTTTTTTGGTGAAATTCTAAAACAATGAAGATGTATTTTTTTCACTGAATGTAAAGGCGTAGGCTTGTTTTCCAGTTGAATTAATATAAAATACCATATATATATATATATATATATATATATATATATATATATATATTATTAATTAATTATTAATAATTATTATTATTATTTGTAATATTGTTCAAATAATGTAGGGAGGGATATGAGCAGTGGTATTTACAACCTTTTATTTCTTTGATCAAAATTGGTTATAGTAAGAATAATATTATTCCCATTTTTTTGTTGAGAACTTTATTTATGAAATTTTATACTTATAGGTTTTGTAAATTTTAAAGTAATTCATTATATTTATTTAAAGTTAATGGGTTCATTTTTCTTTAATAGTAATAAGAAAATATGATATTTTAATTAATTGAAAAAAAAATCTTCGCTAAAAATGGAGAGAATTTAATGCTATATATAGTGCCTATATATCAATCCTTATATATTTCATTTTCTCTTTTATAACATTGTCTAACTCTTTGTAGATATCGGTACATCGATTCATCCTTCATGAGCTAAAAAATGTTGGCTATGGGATGCCTCAATTGATGTATACCAAATTTTTGTTTCTTTCCTTATTACAATTTTTTTCATACATTATTTATCTTCAAATAGTTTTTAAAATTATAAAAAAATATTATGACAATCATGGATTTCAATTGTGAAAGAAATCGAAACTATGGAAGCTTTTTTATGCCCATTGGGACCATACTCTCTAGCTTTTCATGGAAACCAAAACATGTTGGAACTTCCTTAGTCTCAAGGTCACCATTGATTCTTCGATAGTGTAGTTTAAATGTTGTATTTTTTTACCAACCTAGAGGTGAATTTTCGTATTAGGTTTGCCAAAAATATAGAAAAAAATGGTTGGAATGACAAATTTAAGTGTTAATTCTATACACATTGAGTACCTCACGGGTCTTTTGAAGATCATAAGCTTGCTTATGAACTCAAAAATGCATTTGAAGAAACTAGAAATAGTGATGCCACCAACAATTATATCATTGTATTCTAAATGAAAAAGGTCAACACATATAATAAATATTATTTTCCTGCTTCAGTCAGTGATAACAATTTGAAATGTGAGTAAATACCCTTGGCAAAGGGATGCACATTTCAATTAGGACGATGCCATCAATATACATAGGGGAATAACTATAGAGAATATTTATATGTAATGTTGTTATGTATAGTTGTAGGAATAACATACACTACAAGGGAAATACACTCTAGCAAAGGTTATAGAGGAGGTTTTTAGTGCTATAAATCTGGCCAAAATTGTCAAAAAAAAATCTCTACAACATCCATTTTTTGTAATGGAGGTTTTGACGAAGCTTCTAATGGAACTTCAACACAACTAAACAAAACTGGGTGGTCAGAGGTTTTTACGGATGTGCTTCTCATCCATGCGCACATCATGTGTGAACGCACCGGTGTGTTTTAACCTGTATGCATCGATAATTTAAACATACGAAGCATTAGGAGGGAAAACAAATTTCACAAGCCTCGTGGTGTTTAGCAACTTCCCGGTGCCTGTCACCCACACATACACACCGGGCTGATAGAAGGTGCATACATCAGTGCCCTTAAGGTGAAAAAACACAAGGGGTCGTTAAGGCGTTAAAACACATCAGGTCGTTAGGTTATAAAAATGCACCGGTGTGTTAAAGGAAAAAAATACCAGTGCATGCAACACCTATCTGATCAGGTCGTAGTCGTCAACAAAGCACACTGAGAGTTCAAATTGGTATTGGTATTTGGTGAGATGCTCATAGGTTGTATAAAAACTGTTGAAATTTTCAACAAGAAACAGTGAAATTGGCATCCAGAAACAACATGACAGCACACACAGTAGTGTGTTACCACAAGGCATGTAGTGATGTGTCCTAGTAATACATTAGTGTGCAAGCCAATTTATTAAATAATTTGGAAATGTGTCTAATTTAATTATCCCTTAATTAAATTGGACAATAAATTGTAATCTTCTTTCATAAACACTTGTAATAGTTAACTAAGTGTGATAGAATCAATTAGCTCATGAAATTCGAGTTGAGGGTACTTGGTGAGGCATGTAGAGTGATTCTACTTGTTTTAGAGTCCAATTTGCAGTTAGTGCATTTGTTTTAATGCATGAGAAATCAATTAAATAAATTGAGTGAGTTAAAGTCATTTTAACTAGTTGTAATTGATTGTTGCACTAGTGAGAGGTCTAGTGAATTAAATCAAATTTAATTCACATGTAGTGATCTTTCAAGTGACTAATGATTTACTATTAATATTTTCATGCATGGAAGTTCTGATGAAGACCTAGTTGAGACAGAGGTTAAACGGAAGTTAACTATCACTTGTATTTTTGGAAAACTTCCCAGATGTAGTTAAAACAACATAGGTTTTCCCGTGATGTTTGTGCAGTCAAGGAAGGCTAAAGTTCCTAAATAATAGGGATTTCATTCCACATGAATTCTGTGAGAAAGGAAAGATGAAGACAGGCTGAGAATTGGCTAAGTGTTCGACCAATTTTTCCTGGATCAATGTGAGACAGTCAGGATAGTGCAACAGACTCTTCTGAGAAGAGTGCATTATATTGTTTCATGATTCCTTGGCTCATTATACAATAGATATAGAGGGGTTTTGAGAAAAAATCTTTCCTTAGGAAAAATATATGTGTTGTGGATTTATTTTCTTCTTTATTTTACTTGGTGTGATTGTGTGATCATGTTTATTTTCCACATAATTAATTGTAGAAGGATTTAGTTTCTCGCTTTAGTAAATTGCATGATCAGATTGAATCCATTGGAATACATATTTTTTGTATAATTTCTACATGGTATTCGAGCACAGGAAATCACTATAGTGAAGAAGAAATTGATTTTGTGCTGAATAGCATTAGAATTTGTAGAAATATTTTTTCGTGTGACAAGAGGATCAAGATGGATTTCAATGTCTTGAGATTTGAATATGCACTTGAGGGAAGTTCTAATTATATTGCGTGGAAAGATAGGATGGAGGTAGTTATGGAGAACAAGAGGTTGCAAGAATGCATTGATAATGATATTCCCAAGCCCACAACATCATACATCGCTCTTCTTTGATGCTTGGAAAAAGAAGGTAGAAAGGGCAAGGAGGGTCTTATTAGAGGGAGTTAGAGATCACATTGTCTTGAGTCTCCATGGAAACGAGAATCCACATGAAATTTGAAAGGCCTTGACATACATGTTTTAGAACAGCATCAACCAAAGGAAGTTGGCGCTGAGGGACAAGCTCAGGAAAATTAAGGAGGAGGGTGAGATGGTACCAACATACTTGGCCAATATCACTAAATGTTGAGATGAGCTTGGAATTGTTGGTGTGACCATATCATATGATGACTTAGTGAACCTAGTACTTATAGGCCTTACTAAGAGTTAACATAGTTATCGAGACTCGGTGAATAGGAGGGAAAAGTTACCAGATTGGGAGAAACTTTGGTCAGATTTGGTACAAAAAGAATTTAGGCAGAATACTGGGGACGGATCCTCATCTAAGACTAATGAAAAGGAGTATTGTGCCTTGGAAATTAAGGCAAGGAAGGCTAAGGGAAATAAATCACAAGGAGAATCAGGCAAGAAAGACTTGTCCAAGATCAAATGCTTTCACTATCATGAGCATGGGCATTATGCTATAGATTGTGCACAGAAGAAAAGTAAGAAGGAGCCTGTAGTTGTAGCAAGTGAAGCATTGGCTTCACAGTTTGAGCTTGATTTTACTCTCATTGCATGCATGGCTGGCACTGTAATGGGATGCATGTGGTATTTAGACAGTGGTGACTCTTTCCATATGATGGGGAATAGATATCTGTTCAGTGACTTGGAGGAGAAGGACCTCTAGTACAGCATAGAGTTTGGAGATGACGAGAGCTATAACGCTAGTGGAATACATACAATTACCTTTCAGAGGGAGAATGGATCCCATCTCACACTAGTATATTTTTTTCATGTTCCAGGCCTAAGGAAGAATCATGTCTCTATAGCGGTATTGGAAGAACGTGGTTATGAATTAATGTTAGAAAAGGAAAGTTTTTCCTTAAACACATAGCTACAAGACAAGTGAAGAAAATTAGTGTAAGAGTTAAGAACTTGCATGCTCTCAAGGTTGAGGATGCATGGAAGGCTTTGAGGATCAATGTAGTGGTTAATGACTTGGTGGTTGAGAGGGAGAAATTATCTCTCAACAGGCAACCTCATAAGTAGTCTTCAAAGGTTGTGGAGGAGCCACAATTAGAGAAGCAGAGATGAGACCAAGTGGAAGAGTTTACTCAAGCAGAGACCTCCATGAGAGGGAAATTTTGAGCAAGGAGGGAAGAGGGAGTACATTTAGCTATACCTCCAGGTGTAAGGTGGGGCGATGTGAAAAATTAATCCCAAGAAGAAATTTGGGCAGGATTCATTGAGATGGTATATCTCATGGATCGGACCTGGCTACGAGGAGCCCATAGTACAACAGTGTTGAGATTGCAACAAGATGATGAGCTTAGTGGAAAGAAGTCGCCTTCACTAACTAGGCCCGCAGGCTATTTTTGGCGCAAGTCTATTTTTAGACATGTTGATCATATTCTATGAGTTGCAGGATGCTATTTGTGGATGGTTGGTCAAGTTGGAAAAATACATGGAATTCTATTCTTAGACATATTGGGTAGAATCTATTTTTAGATTGCCAGTCTAAAAATAGATATGTCGAATATTATTAGCTCTTAATAATATTTGGACTATAAACATTATCTTATTCTCTTGGAGCACTTTAGTTAAGTGCACAGATGTGGCACAGGAGTTGACAAAAGGAATTATGCTATTCCTGAGGGTTAAGTAGATATATTCCATGGATACTTCAGTTAGAACTCATGTGACAGAGTTTGGTGGAGTTATTGAGCTAGTTGATGGAGTTGTGTTTAGTTTAACTAAGTTAAACATAGTTGAGATAGTTGTATCTAGTCTAACGGATTGATACAGTAGTGAGAGTGGTGTGAATTAATTATTAATTAATTAAATAATTATTAACTCATTAATCAACTAAAGAATAGATCATCTAACTATAGTGCATGGACAGTTTCAGTGGAGGCCAGTGAAGAGGTAGGTGAAAGAGCAGTCTGACTATCAGTTGCAACTATACTATTGCATGATTTGCAACAACCAATGATTGGAGATGCCAATGCGGATTGCGTGAGCAAGGCTGGACCAATTTGAGTTCATTCAGAGCCATTCTTCAGCAATGATTGCACAGTAGAGTCAGGCTATCAGGTGGCAGTGATTGGAGCATATGATTTGCTAGATCGGGCTTGATTAGTGTGTAGAAATTGGAGATTGTACTGAGAGCTTGTGAGGATATTTGTATAATGATTGTTACATGATCTCTATGAAATATAATATATAGATATTTGGGGGTTTTCAGCTTTAATATTTCCCATAAAATACTGTGTTCATATGTGTGATTATTTATGGTTTTAATGTGCACATGCGATTGTTTTATTTCCGCAATTAATGATCAATGGTAGAAGAAATTCTATATTGTGCATGAAGTTAAAATAGTGTGTGATCAAGAGAGTATCGGTGAATAATATATATCAGTTATTCAAATTTCTACATGGTATCAGAGTGATATTGATCATTGGAACAATTGCAAAACATTGAAGCGGTTGAGTTTTGTGCTAGTGGAATTCGAATTTGCAGCAGTGTTTTCTTGGTGTCAAAGTTGAGATGTCTTTCAATGGATTGTGATTGGAGTATTCCCTTGAGGTCAGCTCGAATTATATTGCATGGAAGGATAGGAGGGAGGTAGTGCTGGATGACAATGGGTTGAAGGAGTTCATATATGTAGAAATTTCAAAACCTGCTTCTAGCAATGCTACCGCACTTGACGCATGGCAAAAGAAGACAGTAAAGTGTCGAAGAATTCTACTGGAAGGTGTAAAGGATCACATAGTGTCCAACCTTCATGGTAATTATTCTCCATTCTTGATGTGGAAAGTGTTGACGACTTATTCCAAAGCAAGAGCGACCAGAGGAAGTCGACGCTCAAGGATAAACTCAGGAACATAAAAATGGAGAAAGGCGATAGTATGCCCAAGTACCTCACGAAGTTCATCCAATGCAGGGATGAGATGGGAAATGCGGGAGTGACTGTATATGACGAGGACTTGGTGAGCTTGGCTCTCCTTGGGCTTCCGAAGAGTTGGCATTCCTATCAAGACTCTATCAATGGTCGGGAGAAATTGCCAGGATGGGAGCGACTTTGGTCGGATCTTGTGCAAGAGGAGATAAGGCGAAGTACCAGGGATAGATCTTCATCAAAGAAATTAGATGAATAAAATTTCACTTTGGCTGCCAAAGAAAGGAAGGGGAAGAGCAAGAAAAATTCTTCTCAATCCGGTGTGAAAGGCAAGAAGTAGGACATGTCCAAGGTGAAGTGATTTCACTGTCACCGACACGGACATTACACCACTAATTGTCCACAGAAGAAGAAAAATAAGCAGGTTGCTGGATCTGCAGCTGGAGAGGCCTTAGCCTCATAGTTTGATATGGATTCTTCACTGATCACATGCTTGGTCTCAAGTGTGATGGGTTCAGTGTGGTTTCTTGACAGTGATGCGTCTTTTCATATGAGCGAAGACAAATATTTGTTTACTGATCTGGATGAGAAAGATCTTGGAGTGCACATCAATATGGGCGATGATGGTAGATACAGTGAGACCAGTATCAGTACCATTTCCTTTGAGAGGGATTCTGGTAAACCCTTCGTATTGAAGGAAGTGATGCATGTTCCAGGATTGAAGAAGAATCTTATCTCTGTGGCGATGTTAGAAGACAAGGGATATGATGTTTTCTTTAGCGAGGGAAAGGCTTTCCTGTGCAGTAAGGCAACTGGTGAGACTCGGAGGATAGGGGTTCGAGTTAAGAACCTTTATCAATTGTAGGTAGATGGCTGCGCAGCAATGGCAGGCAAGGCAGAAGGAGTGGTGAGCCGGGATGATGGCGAGTTGTGGCACCGGAGATTGGGCCACCTTCACCATGGAGATTTGAAGATACTCGCATTTCATTGGCTTCCTGCGTGTTCTCAAGGCACGACTGCAAGGGACGCCCACTCTTTGTAAAAACCTGTATGAATAATCTTCCACGAAGAAGAGGCTTTACCACACCTCGTATATTTCAGACATAGACAGGGACCTTTCGTATTTCCTGATAAAGAAAATCACAAAATATGGGGATCTTTTTGGAACTTTTCTAAAGTGCTGGATCTTCTTCATGCAGAAGAAGAGCGAGATATACTCAATGTTCTGTGAGTTCAAGGCACTGGTTGAGAAAGAATTGGGGAAGCAGGTGAAGGCTCTTAGGAGTGACAATGGTAGTGAATTCATCTCTGGCGAATTCAAGGACTTTTGCAGCACATAAGGAATTCGAAGAGAGCTCATAGCACCTCATAACCCACAGCAGAATGGGGTTGTTGAGTGGAAGAACAGAATGATCGTGGGTGCTGCATAGACGATGTTGCATGATCAGGGCCTTCCAATACACTTGTGGGCTGAGGCATGCAATACTGCAGTATATGTGCAAAATTGTTGTCCTCACAGGATACATGGCATGAGTACACCCAAGGAGGCTTTTTCTGGTAAGAAGCCTGATATTTCCTATTTGAGGATTTTTGGTTCACCTGTTTACATTCATGTGACTAAGGATGCTAGGAAGAAGCTGGAGCTGACTGCAGAGGTTGTGATATTTGTGGGGTATAATGATACACCCCACACCTATCGTGTGTATTTTCTAGACATTCGAAAGACTGTTGTGTGATGGGATATCAAATTTCATGAGGAGAAAGCCATGAAGTGTTCGCTTGAGAGGGAGGCACACTTGCATGTAGATGAGGAGCTATTAGTTCCTAAGTATGAGCCTCAAGATGTGGATCAGCCATAAGAGGAGGTTCATGGAGTGGAAGAGACCACTCATGCAGTGCCAACCATCTAAGGGTGGAAGTGCACTACAGAAGCTGAGCGACTGGCTCAAGATGCAGAGAAGGTTGTAGGAGCACCTACATCACATCGCAGATAGAGACAGTCACCTAATCGGTACACTAGATACATGGCTCTTATGAGCAAGTATATTGTGACAGAGCCATCCTCTTTCGACGAAGCTATGGAGGATCCCATATGGGTAGATTCCATGGTGGAAGAGTATGATTCGATTGTCAGAAACAGTGCATGGGAGATTGTCCCAAGGTCGGAATGGAAATCAGTCGTGGGTTCGAGATGGATCTACAAAGTGAAGCAAGCAGCTGATGGGAGTGTGGAGAAGTACAAGGTAAGATTTGCTGCCCTAGGCTTCTCACAGATTAAGGGGATCGATTATGAGGAAACCTTTGCACTTGTCACAAGGTATTCTTCCATAAGGACGATTCTTTCTCTCTCAGCGCAGATGGGGTAGCACATTCATCAGATGGATGTGAAGACTGCATTCCTCAACAAAGTGATTGAGGAGGAGGTGTACATAGAGCATCCCGAAGGTTTTGAGATCTTCAACAGTGAGTCACATGTGTGTAGGCTCAAGAGAGCGCTGTATGGGTTGAAACAAGCACCTCGTGCTTGGTACACATGGATAGACAGTTATTTCACCGGACTTGGATTCTCCAAGAGTGAGGCAGATCTTAACCTATACCAGATTGTGGTGGAGGGTAAGATGTTGATCATTGTACTTTATGTAGATGATTTGATTTTGATAGGTGATGGACTGTTGATACTCTCATGCAAGGCTGATCTTGCAAAAGAGTTTGAGATGAAGGACTTGGGCCTCCTTCATTATTTCTTGGGATTGGAAATTTGGCAGCGCAGTGATGGATTGTTTGTTTCTCAAGGCAGGTTCCTGAGAGATACTCAAGAAGTTCAACATGCATGGCTGCAAGCCTATTGACACTCCTCTTCCTGGTGGATGGAGGAAAGAGGATGCTACATTGGCATAGGTAGTGGATGCCACTTTTTATCGACAGTTGGTGGGGTCGCTTATGTATCTGGTCAATACACGACCCGACATATGCTATGCTATTAACCAGCTTTCACAAGCTATGGTTAAGCCTACCAAGCTCTACTAGAAGGCATGCAAGTGTGTATTGAGATATCTCAGAGGCACACCAGGATATTGATTATGGTATAGACAGTTGGATGAGGTGAAGCTGTGTGGCTTCATGGATGCAGATTGGGCAGGGAGCCCAATAGACGAAAAGAGCACATATGGAGGGATTTTTAGTATCGGTTCAACAACAGTTTCTTGGTACAACAGGAAGCAGATCTCAGGGTGAATACCTGGCCGCAGTGAGGCCGAGTATATGGTACCAGTTTGCCTGTAATAGCCATATGGATGAGGGGTCAGGTTGTTCGGTTCACACTTAGAGCCTACTGTGATTTATTGTGATAATTAGAGTTGCATCAAACTCTCATTTAATCCAGTATTTCATGATAGATCTAAACACGTTGACATCCGCCGACATCACTCACACTGTAGGACGGCAGTGAAGATCATGCCTTCTATACATCTCGGCGGAGGATCAGGATGCCGACATCCTGACGAAGGCGCTCACCAGGAGCAAGTTTGATTTCCACAGAGGCAGGATAGGGGTTGCAGATAATCCATATCTTGCTGAGAGGGAGTATTGAAAATGCAGCAAGGTGATGGAGCTTAGTGAAATGAATTCACCTTCACTAAGTGGGCCCGCAGGCAAATTCTGGCGCAAAGTCTATTTTTAGACTATGTCTATTTTTAGACATGCCGATCATATTCTATGAGTTGCAGGATGCTATTTGTGGATGGTTGGTCAAGTTGGAAAAATAGATGGACTTCTATTTTTAGACATACTGGGCATAATCTATTTTTAGATTGCTAGTCTAAAAATAGATATGTCGAATATTATTAGCTCTTAATAATATTTGGACTATAAACATTATCTTATTCTCTTGGAGCACTTCAGTTAAGTGCACAGATGTGGCACAGGAGTTGACAGAAGGAATTACACTATTCCTAAGGGTTAAGTGGAGATATTGCATGGATACTTCAGTTAGAACTGATGTGACAGAGTTTGGTGGAGTTATTGAGCTAGTTGATGGAGTTGTGTTCATTTTATCTAAGTTAAACATAGTTGAGTTAGTTGTATCTAGTCTGACTGATTGATACACTAGTGAGAGTGGTGTGAATTAATTATTAATTAATTCACTAATTATTAACTCATTAATCAACTAAGGAATACATCAGTTAACTACAGTGCATGGACAGTTTCAGTGGAGACTAGTGAAGAGGTAGGTGAAAGAGCAGTGTGACTATCAGTTGTGACTATATTGTTGCATGATTTGCAACAACTAGTGATTGGAGATTCCAATGAGGATTACATGAGCAAGGCTGGAAAAATTTGATTTCATTCAGAGCCATTCTTCAGTAGTGATTGCATAGTAGAGGAAGGCTATCAGGTGGCAGAGATTGGAGCATGTGATTTGGTAGATCGGGCTTGATTAGTGTGTAGCAATTGGAGATCATACTGAGAGCTTGTGAGGAGATTTGTATAATGATTGTTACATGATCTATATGACTTATAATATATATATAGTTGGGGGTTTTCAGCTTTAATCTTTCCCATAAAATATTGTGTTGATATGTGTGAATGTTTATGGTTTTAATGTGCGCATGCGATTGTTTTATTTCCGAAATTAATGATCAATGGTAGAAGAGATTCTAAATTGTGCATGAAGTTAAAATAGTGTGTGATCAGGATAATATCGGTGAATAATATATCAGTTATTCAAATTTATACAAATAGTAGCAGGAGGGATTGGTTATATTGATGCAATCATATGCGAGGAAGACAAAAATCATAATGACATGTGTTGGATACTGGAGCACAGATCAAAGTTGGAAACAATGCAAAGTGCATGGATGCAAATGTTAGAAGCGTAGAGAGTCTAGTATACATGTGAGGTAGGATGCGGCAGTAGTAATAATTTGATAAGAGATGCATTATATTGGATCAATTATTTGGATGCTATTCAATTTTAGAAGTTTTTCATGCAAAAGTTTTATGTTTGAACAACACTAGAGAAGTGTTGCATGTGCAAACAACAATAGAGAAGTGTTTCATGCAAGAGTTGCATGTGAAAAAAACACTAGATATGTGTTGCATGCAAGAGTTGCATGTGCACATGAAAGTACATTCAGAATTACATAGATTAGGACAGATTGATTCCTTTCTTGTTGAGAGGGATTGTTGAAATTTACAACAAGAAACTATGAAATTGGCATCCAAAAAAAAACATGACAACACACACACTAGTGTAGGACCATAGGTCATGTAGTGATAGGTCCTATCGATACATTAGTGTGCAAGAAAATTTATTAAATAAATTGTAAATGTTTCTAATTTAATTATCCCTTAATTAAATTAGACGATAAATTGTAATCTTATCTCATAAACACTTATAATAGTTATCTAAGTGTGATAGAATCAGTTAGCTCATGAAATTTGAGTTGAGGGTGGTTAGTGAGGAATGTAGAGTGATTCTATATGTTTTAGATTCCAAGTTTCAGTTAGTGCATTAGTTTTAATTCGTGATAAATCAATTAACTCAATTAAGTGACTTAAAGTCAGTCTAACTAGTTGTAACTGATTGTTGCACTAGAGAGAGGTAAAGTGAATTAAATCAAATTTAATTCAAACGCATTGATCTCTCAAGTGACTGATGATTTACTATTATTAGTTGCATTCATGTCAGTTCAGATGAAGACCCATTTGAGACAGAGGTTAAAGGGAAGTTAACTATCAGTTGTATTTTTAGCAAATTTCCCATATGCAGTTAAAACACCATAGGATTTCCCATGATGTTTAAGTAGTCAAGGAAGACTAAAATTCATAACTAATAGGGATTTCATTACACGTGAATTGTGTGAGAAAGGTAGGTTAAGGACAGGCTGAGAATTGGCTAAGTCTTGGACCAATTTTTCTTGGATCATTGTGAGACAGTCAGGATAGTACAACAGACTCTTGTGAGAAGAGTGCATTGTATTATTTCATGATTCCTTGGTTCATTGTACAATAGAGATAGAGGGGTTTTGAGAAACAAGCTTTCCCCAGGAAAAATATCTATGTTGTGGATTGATTTTCTTCTTTCTTTTACTTGGTGTGATTGTGCGAACATGTTTAATTTCCACAGAATTAATTGTAGAAGGATTCAGTATCTTGCTTTAGTACATTACATGATCCTATAGAATCCATTGTAATACATATTGTTTGTATAATTTCTACAAACACATAGGTACGTAGTATCATACAAAAGCATCGTTATGTAGTATCATACACCGATGTTAATTTTCTATTTTATAGAAACATCGACCTGTGACAGTGTAATTATTGTGATTTTTAAAAATTCATTATTCATCAAAAGTCGACACATATCTTATAAAAATAGTCATATCAATTAAATTTTTATTTGTTCATTTGAATGTGATGTTTGGATGAATTTATTATATCATATCATAAGATTTTTCATCTCTTCATTCTAATATTTAATCGTCCATATATTTAATTAGTTGTGTAACATTTCATGGCGACAATGGAAAACACCATATAATAAATTTAAACATATTTTATTATATATATATATATGTAATATACTCTTTGTCATATAAAATGGGACATTTATTGGTATCATTTGTCTTTCGATTCGGACAATATGTTCATTACATTAAACAAAATTTCTGATTTTACAGACAAATGTTTCAAAAAATACAATGCCTTTCTTTAATATCCAAACATGTTGATCATCATTCTTCGCGGGAACTGCTATCACTGCTCAAGCTACTTCCATGACTTGGGTTATTTGGAGGAATGTTTTTTTCATTGTGTTGATTGTTTTCTTCTTCTTAAAGTTCCATCTAAAAACATAAAATTAAGTTTAATGAGTGTATATACATTGGTGAGAATAATGAAAATTGCAATATTAAATAATATAAATCAATGTAAATCTAAAATAAATGTACCACAGCAAGAATTGTCTCGTGAACCATACACATTCTTTCAAAAACAAATTTAATGCCATCTTTCATTATTTCATTTGTTGGCACAGCTCCATACTTTGTTTCCTGCAAGTTTTATACTCTACAACAAATCATAGATTGAATACAAAATATTTTTTTATTCTATTAGTTATAGAAGGAGCTAAGTAAAACAAGATAGATACTTACAAATTCCACAATTAATTTATTATATGGAAAAATATACTGACAACCCATATTTAACCCAATGTCAATCAATTCTATTGATTGTTGTTCTTTGTATGTTAGAACCTCTTTGAAGATATTCAATGATGATTGCTGTAAAAAAACTTAAAATATACAAAGCTAAAATATATTTAAGTTTTTGTAAGGAAGTAACAATTACTCATGCACATAGGTATCAACCCTTTTGTTCCTTGTCATCTGATTTTTAAGTTGAATGAGTTCCATTTTCTTTTTTTCTGCAAGAAAATAATTGAAAATTAATATTTAATGCTAAATTATTTATTTATTCTACCTAATTGAAAAATTCAATGATTACATATTACATTTGAAGCACGTTTTTGTTGAGATGGCTTCTCTTGCCTTGCAATTATGTCCATTTCTTTGACCATCTCCTTGTACACCTTTTTGGACATTACTACTGGCATATTTCTGATATCAACTCGTTCATCCTTTGAGATTTTCATAATCTCCCTGAAAATGTAACATGACAATAAACTATTTAATTTTTATATTGATATATGAAACTAAATATAATAAAAGTGATATTAATAAATGATTTATTTGTAGTAATATATACATACAATTATAGAAAAGCATTTAAAGGAATAATAATTTTTCAATCCTTCATTTTTATTGTTGTACATTTTTTCTATTAAAAGTTTGACATGTCTCATTGACCAATTCTCTAGAAACTCTTCCTATACTTTAAATAATTTTTTCCTCTTCGAATCATCGGATTTAATTTTGCATATAAAGTTTAAATAGCATTTATACATTCGTTTCACTATATCCCTTAATTTTTTGTAAAGGTTTTTCCCCCTTTCGTTAACCTCTGACAGCACTCCAAATGAGCTAAGGAGAAATTCATTTTCATTTGCATGTTCTATTTATTTTCTTTTTTTAGGACAACATTCCTTTTCTTCAGCATTATTCCTTGTAGAATATAATATTCCTAAATTAGTATGTAGCTAATTGGAAAATTAATTTTTCTCTTAACATGTACTTATATGAATAAATGGGTAGGGAGGTCTACAAATCTTTTAGTAGGCATAAAATCCCTCTTAATGTGAAAGGGATCATATTCATAGCTGGATAAAGCACCCTCATGTGTGAACAGGGGCTAATGCATGAAGACAAGGTCAAGTTTGACCAAGTCAACAAAGCTGAAATGGAGGGAGTGAATCATCAATAGAGATAACCCAATATGAATGTGGATTAGTTTAGATAGTCATATAAAATATGGATTGAAGACCCTTAGGTGTGGAAAAGTGTTGGAGTGGGTTGAAGAGGTCAAATTTGACCAAATCAAAGATCATTGTTATGGAGGAGTGGCATTAATGATGGGACAATGCAGTATTGGAGGGAGATTGATTGTGTGATGGTGGAAACCCGAATGAGTGGGACCTAAGGTGAGAAGGCTCACATTTTTTATAAGCAAGAGGATGGAAGTCATATGGGGTTAGCTTATGATTATTATTTTGATATTTCTGTTTAGAATTTTTCTCTCTTTATTTGTTTAGCTAAGATTGCTAGTGTTGTTTAGCACAGGGTGTTACCGGTCGGGAATCCCACCTCTTCCCATTGAGTAGCTCTTGGGAGAGTCCTAATATATCATTCCACATATCCGGCATTGTGGACAAACTTAAGTCTTCAACTACAACACAGTTTCTATAGAATATTGTGTTTTTTTGCAGGGTGTTGCAGTGGAGGGTTGAGAAACCCACTTTCTGAGTTGGCTTTTCATAGGAGGAATGATTCCTGCTCTTGGGATATTAGCATGGAGGGATTTTGAGCACATTTCAGATTTTTGGTACTAGGAAAACCTATTTCCATCATTTATAGTGCAGTTTCAGTCTGGAATTGTGTTATTCTGGAGTGCAGCTTAAGGAGAGGGTCTTGTGGCTCTTCTCGAGCATTTTCCTAAGGTTGAAGGGTTCAACCTTTCATTGGAGGAGACCTTTGAGGAGATCTACATTAGATATACATTATTTCAGCCTTATATTTCATGAGCTTCACTTTGCAGTGACTCTTTAGACCTAGGGTTGTAGATCACCATTTGTATTTGTGTGTATTTCCAGAAACCCTTGCCCAGTTCTCTTGGATTGGTGTAAAAGAGACTAGATCTTAGTTTTTGAGCATTATTGATTAATATATCATCAGATCCATTTGTCTCTATAATTTTGGAGTATAAACCCTCATTAGATATCATTTTCACTTGTTGCAGTATTTTTGTGTTGCAGTAGCCTTGGGGTTGCATTTCTTTTGGGCTATTATAGGTGTGGGAGACTTGTTTAACTCCTCTATCATGATTTTTTTTTTTATCTTCTTTTTTATTTGGTTACCATAATGTATAAACGAATGGATCCGTGGATTTTTATGAGTTATTATAGCATAAATTTATAAAGAATGTGTTTTTATTGCATGTATTGCTGATTTTCCCATTTGGGAATATTACAGTGGTATCAGAGCATAATCCTGGCTCAACTTATGATTTTCAGCCAATATGCTATAAGAAGAAGAAGAGAAGGAGAGAGAGATTATAATGATGGAGATAATGAGCTTTGACTCATCACTTTTCAGATCTATGAAGAACCTCTCCATGGACTTTAAGCAAATGAAAGAGGAGAGATACAATGAAACCTCTAGAGGGTTACAAGAAGAGGAATATTTATGTACTTCCTATTATCAGAAGAAACAATCAGTGTTGCAGAGATCTCTAAAGTAATACACTATGCCCTTTCCTTTTGAGGAAGAAGACAAGAGGGATGGAGAAGGGGGCACTTGGAACATGAGATCCTAAGTGGATACCTGGTAGAATATAAGTCTCAACCTAGATATTTCAAGGAGACGCTAACTGTCCCATAGTTCATTCATATTGAAGAAGAAATAAGACCTTGTAGCAAAAGGAGAATAAAGCGCAATAGATTTCTATTGTCTACTTTTGATGGGTAATCCACATGTATAGCAAGGGCTTGGGTAATGAAGCTAGATGCATTATTCCTACTATATCCAATGATAGAAAGAGAGGCTCTTGTGATTGCATCATTTCACCTTGAGGGTGAAGCAAACATTTGGTGGTTCAGCCATTTGAGTCATGCAATAGTGATTGCATTTGTAGATTTTACTCAAAGGTTGATAAAAAAAATTGACAATAAGAAATCAGAGGAGGAGAAGCTTCACCACCACTTGAGGAGACTTGTACCAGCGCTGATACGACTATGGAAGAGCAACCATCACCATCAGTAGTTAGATGAGCCATCACATTGGAGGAAGGAACCCTTGTAGCAATACAAGATGTTCCCAAGCTTTACCAAGGTATGCATAAGTTTCCACTCTCTGTTATTTCAGCACATCTTATGGAGGGTTTTGGAAAAATTCCATTACATGACAAAGGGTCAAAAAATATTGCTAATTTGGATCAGCAGACTTTCACCTTGCTATGCAGCCTTGCGTTGTTCAAGGAAAGGGTAAAAAATCCTCCTGACTATTCATTATTGAGTTGCACACAACTCCGCGGGTTGGGGTGTGGATTTTTGGAGGATAGGATAAGAATTGTACAACCCTATGAGGAGGTTTTACCTTCAACATGCTTTGATACTTATCGATTCAATATGGTCATTGGTGAGGGGTTTTCACTGGGATATTTCCAAGAGATTGCATTTCAACATCCCATGAAATGAAAGGGTAGAAATCTGATACGGGAGGATGGTGTTCTCCATTGGAGGAATACCAAGATGGGGCATGGTAGGAGACACCCACATTTGGATGGAAGGGCATGGATGGTAAGCAAGAGGTTGGTGAGTCACCTACATATCTATGACAGAGGGCAGTAGGAGGCATGGCTGTGTTGGCTACTCTTGAAAGAGTTTGAACATCATGTGACATATCCTCCTTCCAATGGTATGTTGGTGGGGGGAAGTTGGTAGGGCAGTTGCATCATATGGTAGCAAGGAGTTTGGGTTCATTGTGTTGATATGACATCTTTCATGTCAATCATCATATTTTCACCTCATGATTTGCATGATGGATGTGTGAGGGGGAAGCAAGAGCTATTGTTTCTTTGGCTACTCTTGGGAGAGTATGGGTTGTATTTTTCCCATACTTTGCAGCATGTTTCAAGAGAAAGGGATGGCACAATCAAAGTAAAAAGAGGCTACCCTTCAGCATTGGAGGATCAGGAGATACATTCCCACAGGAAGGTGACTCCCACACATACCAGCATGATGGTGGATGAATTTGGCATATGGAATGTCAAATCATGGAGTCATGGAGTGGCACGAGCCTTATCACTGAGGCCAACAACGTTGTCAATTGGGAGTATGCATCTATTGATGGAGTGTTCCAAGGTGAGTATGCATCCCTTCATTTTGCAGACCTTTTTGAGGAGATTCTCTTGGGAGAGTTCATCTATGGACCTCACTTTTAGCCTACTCACCATGCATGGTAATAAATGTATTTTCGTAATTATTGATAATCTCATGAAGTATTTTCATCTTCTCACCATCTATGTACAATGCATTTCTCTACAAGAGGGCAAGATTATTTTTGGGTTTCATGGTCATTCTAGGACCAAAATTTATGATAGAGACAACCCTTCTCTGCATGGCTTTGGGAAAGTGTGGTTTTATTCTTATTATGCTCAAATAATATATAATGCCATTTACTACCTCATACTAGATGAGAAAACATGCATAACTAGTATCTTGTTGGAGAACAACTTGCCACATGATGTTCTAAAAAAATAGTTGGAAAGATTGCGTTGCATCCACTAGAGAGGCCTTTAGTATCATCCAGACTTGCACATAACCTTCAACATTTTCCTGATTTGGATACCATATGGTGATGATGTACTATTCACTTTGTATGGGATGGTTTGGGCAAGCATGATTCATGACACTAGAGAGAGGATCATTGAAGATCCAGTTTTCTTCTTGCCTATTGATGACAACATAATTGTAGTCCAAAATCAACAACTTCTCCACACTTATCATAAGTGGAGAGAGAGACAATAAAAAAAAAGAACACAAAGAGAATAAAACCACAAATAAACTTGTTTTATTAAAACAAAGAATAACTAAAGAAGCTACATTGTGGTGGAAAATCTCCCCTTTTACAAACTAAGGCTTGTTATTTATAGCCTTTTTTCAGTTACAATACCATATGTAGATACTATAGGTGGATACCATGGGTCAAAACCATGGTTCAATACCATGGGTAGATACCACTTACAATACCACGGGTAGATACAACTTACAATACCATGGGTAAGTTCCATGTGTAGATGAATACCATGTGTGGATACATACCATGGGTGGATGAATATAATGGATAGATGCCACTTACAATACCATGGGCGAATAAATACAATGGGTGGATGAATACCTTGGGTCGATGAAATTTACAATACCATGGGTAAATTTCATGGGTGGATGGATAACATGGGTAGATGAATACCATGGGTGGATGCCATTTTCCATTTGGATCAGGGGTAGGCTATTTTTTCTACTATGATTAGTTATGCAACCCACCTACATTGCAGGATCCAAAGGTGGAGGAGAATTTTCATGAGTTACAATTTTGTAGGGCGGCTCATTTTGTATGGATGATAGCTTGGGGATGGGAGATTCACATGGGGATTATAGTTCCAAAAATATCTTGGATTCCATGCTTCAAGGAGGCCTCTAGATAGCACATTGTAGCCTCCATGGGTGTTTTACTTCTACATGATGATAGTTATTTGGGATGGTCACAAAAATATAGCTTGCATACTTGGGAGGAGCAACTTGGATATGTATTGATGAGACATCATCTTGTTCCCTGGAGGAGTCTATCATATGAGGATGCTATAGGAGGAGGATAGGAGGCTCTTCAATTCTATTCTTGTAGTTGCTTGAGGACAAGCAACATTTGGGAGGGGAGGACTATAATATTCCTAAATTAGCATGTAGCTAATTGGAATATTAATTTTTCTCTTAACATGTAGTTAGATGAATAAATGGGTAGGGAGGCCCATACATAATTTTAGTAGGCACAAAATCCCTCTTAATGTGAAAAGGGATCATATTCATAGCTGGATAAAGCATCCTCATGTGTGAACAAGGGCTAATGCATGAAGACAAGGTCAAGTTTGACCAAGTCAACAGAGCTGAAATGGAGGGAGTGAATCATCAATAGAGATAGATGAGTATGAATGTGGATTAGTTTATATAGTCATATAAAATATAGATTGAAGACCCTTAGGTGTGAAAAAGGGATGGATTAGGTTGAAGAGGTCAACTTTGACGAAATAAAAAAACACTATTATGGAGGAGTGGCATTAATGATGGAACATTGCAGTTTTGGAGGGAGATTGATTGTGTGATGGTGTAAACCCTAATGACTGGGACCCAAGGTGAGAAGGCTCAAATTTCTTATAAGGAAGAGGATGATAGTCATATGGGGTTATCTTATGATTATTATTTTGATATGTCTGTTTAGACTTTTGCTCTCTTCAGTTGTTTAGCTAAGATTGTTGGTGTTGTTTAGCACAGGGTGTTTCCAGTCAGGAATCCCACCTCTTCCCATTGAGTAGCTCTTGTGAGAGTCCCGATCTATCATTCCATATATGCGACATTATGGAAAATATTTAGTCTTCATCTACATCGTTATTTCTACAAAATATTGTGTTACGTTGGAGGGTTCCTAGGAGGAAGGATTCCTTCTCTTGGGAGATCAGAAAGCAGGGACTCTGAGCACATTTCATATCTTTGGCACTAGGTCATCCAATTTCCATCATTTATAATGTAGTCACAGTCTGGAATTGCATTATTTTGGAGGGCAGCTTCAGGAGAGGGTCTTGTGGCTCTTCTAGAGCGTTTTCCTATGGTTGAAGGGTTCATGCTTCCATTGGAGGAGACCTTTGAGGAGATCTACATCAGATCTACATTATTTAAGCCTTCTATTTCATGAGATTTAGTTTTCAGTGACTCTTCAGTCCTAGAGCTGTAGATCATCATTTGTATTTGGGTGTATTTCTGGAAACCCTTCCCTGGTTCTCTTGGATTGTTGTAAAAGAGAGTAGATCTTAGATTTTCATCATTATTGATTAATATATCAGTAAATCCATTTGTCTCTATAATTTTGGAGTATAAACCCCCATTATACTACACTGTTACTTGTTGTAGCAATTCTCTGTTGTAGTAGTCTTGGAGTTGCATTGTTTTTGGGCTATTACGGGTGTGGGAGACTTGTTTAACTCATCTATCATGATTTTTTTTTAATCTCCTTTTGTATTTGGTTAAAATAATGTATAAAACAATGGATACATGGGTTTTTATGAGTTATTATAGCATAAGTTTCTGAAGAATGCATTTTTAGTGCATGTATTGCTGATTTTCCCATTTGGGAATATTATATAGAACATTAAACATATATGAATTAATGGATTGTTTGAAACATTTTATATAATTTTTTTAAGAATATTATTTATTAAAATTCAAAAGGACACTCATATTGGATCGATAGTTATTTTTTTCATTCACCTGATTCATGCTTCTACAATTTTTCCGTCAAGCTTTTACACTCTTCAGGTGTTAGATTAGAAAGAATCTTATCAAGATTTGTCATTTTGTGGCTCTTCTTGATACACACTAAAAAATACATATTAGTTAAACTTTCATATAGTTCAAAAATAATAATTTTTGTAAAGAATTTACAAAGTACTTGCCTTTTTTTCTCTTCTGGATGTGCTATTAGTATTTTTATTACTTGCACTCTTGTTAGCCATTTAATTATCAATATAAAATCTATACCATTCATTAATATATTTTATAAATAAATCACATACTTTTCAGGTAAAAAATAAAAATTCAAAGCAGTGCATCTATCTAAATTAGATGCCGGTGTGACTTTCGCAACTTACGCACCGAAAATGGTGCGATAGGTTCTTATAAATGCATCGCCAATATAGTAGAAACACCATCCAGTGCTCCTTGTCAACAGGAGACCCGATGCATTATATTAATACCGGAGCACCGATTAACATAAACAGTGATTAATAAAAAAATCATCAAAGAGTTTTTTTTTTCAATACGCACTCGGTGCGCTATAATAACATCATGCATCGGTGTGCTATTTTAAATAGTGTGCACTGATTAACAAAGTTTTTTTTTTCATCGTACAAGTGCCAACAAGGATTGGGATCCAACTTTTTAAGTGGTCTTGTAGGTTAGATGTGATATGCCTATATATATAGTAATAAAAAACCTATAAATTGAAAATTAAAAGCCTTAATTGTGAATTCACATAAACAAGAAGAAGCAAGGGCTTGATGTAAGAATGGATTTTTTTGTTTTTTGTTTTTTTTCCTGAATTTTAATTAAATGTAAATATCAATAGAGATTGTAAAATATTTCATTAGTAAAATGCACAGTAAAATTAAATTTTTAACTATGCATGTGTTAAATCTAAGAGAAACTGTAAAAAGACAAATTCCAGTAAATTTTAACAATTTTACTATACTACAGGGGTTTTGTGTGAATCACTAGATGTTTCAAATTATTATTCTTTGAATAGTTCTATTATTAAAAATTATTTTGCTTCTCCATGGTGCTCTTGTTCTCTCTTGCTCCAGGTATGTCTCTTGTGCAAATCACTCCCAAAAAATTTTGCAAAAATAATGAAATAATGAATAGATTTTTACTATTTAAAGAAGTTTTTAAGGAAATTCATTGCAAAAAATCATTTGATGCTCCTTTTTCGTTTAGCGCTTTATTTTCACTTCAAAAAAAATAAAGTTTTCTTTTTTTTCCTCATATTTGTTGTGTTTGTTAACTAATAGCACCCCTGCATTCGATAATAAAACCACACCGGTGTGGTTAATAGTAAATTAGAACCGATAACAATAACTCCTTTTTTAAGGCACCAAAATTAATTTTAGGCATGCGCACAAAAATTTATTGTTGATTTTTCTCAAATGTAAGGAGAAAATATCATAATTATATCAAATGGACAATTCTTTAAAATCCATCTCGTTGCATAATATTTCTCAAAGTCCATTCCAGAGTTCTCCTTAGCCATCTCCAGATGTAATTACTTTAGATTTCATTTATATTTTCATTATCTAATTGAATTTAATTGTTTTATTGATGCCAATCAGTTGAATAAAATTAATTTATACAAATTTGCAGGTTCATGTAGATTCAGAATCGAGTTCAGATGCAAAAAATATTCAAGCAGTTCCAAAATTTCATAATCTCTTATCAGGAGTAGCATATCGTAAGGCGTAGTTGGTAGATGAAAATGAACAACTGTTTCACCCTGCCAATTATAACAGGCAATATTCTAGCCACAATCCTGAGACAATGATGGTAGTAATTGTTTTCTTTAATATGATTATTTCAACATCAAACCAATCAGTCATGCATTGAAATGCTTACTAATGGATATCCTCGATTTTTTACTAGCCATGTTAAAATATATATTTTTAAATTATTAGGATTTTAGTGATGATGAGCAATGTACCTACCATCTTCAGTTGCACCCCACGACAATATCAAATAGAGAGAAGCCTAAATTAAGGGAAAAAATTGGAGAGGAACGATACCAAGAATGGTTGAATCAACCACCTATTCAATTCCCACTACGTCCATATTCACCAATTAGGAATGGCTACAACAATAGTAGTTATTCACAAGCTGGAAATGGAGGCAATCAAATAGAGGTTGGTATGGACGATTACTTAAGGGATATGACTGCCATGGAGACAATGTTGTTAGGTGCATTCCCGAAGGATGATAAACTAGGGTATGGATCTAGATTTATACAAGAACACAACAGAATACACATATAACCATAAATATAAATATGCAGTAGAGATAACACTTCATTTCATTAATATCAAAGAACTAAAATCTATTTACAGATAGAATGGGAAGAAACTAGCTAGGGCGATGGTCGCTTATCTCGGAGAAGAGATGTGGTGTGTATAGGCCTCTAAAATATCTATTAAAATGAGGCTCGAAGGCCTATATATTATTTAGAAACAATGGAAAACCATAAAAATCCAAAAACCTAACCCTAGGAGATGAAAAGCAAGAATATGGGGCCCATCGGGGTAAAATGATACATCAATTTCCCGAGTTCGTAACTTTGGCATATTATATCCGTTTGATGCATGTGATACATCGTTAGAAATTTCTATCCAAGGAGTATAAATTTTGAAAAGGAATCATGGTCACAATACATGTGATGCTTAAAAAAATTCGTTTAGGGCGTCAAAATGGCTCCGAAAGTTCAAGACTCAAAAAACTGCTAAAAATAGTAGAATGTGTTATTATTAATGAAATTGAAAAACTAAAAGAAACAACGGTGGGGCCCCAAGTAGAATATGCGGGTTTCCACCAATATCCACCAGGATCATTCCTCCCGTCTTAGGAAGCAATTTTCCCCATTGCGTGGAGTTCGTCCATGAGATGAGGAAACTTTTTGTAAACTTGGTCCCTAGTTAACCACTTGTGGTGGTGTAGGAGTTGGCCAAATTTGACCACCTAATACAGTTGGATCTTCTGCTGGAAAGTGTTCTTGATTTGCATGTCCATGATACAATTTGTGGTGGCATGTTCCATGTGGTATGGGTTTAACGCTGCTGCTGTGAGTTGTTATGCAATGTCAGAGGTGTTCAATAGAGGTGGGAAATAGGGTCGAAGGTGGTACACATTGAATACTAGGTGCAGACCAAGGAATGATGGAATACTGAGCTTGAAGACATTGTTCCCTATAAACTTGGTGATGGTGTATAGCCCATATTGGATAGGATTTGTAGTACTTAAGGAAGGTCAAAAAATTTTCAGTTATAAACCCCACTTCCATCACTGGAACTTGGATGTTGGATCATGTCCTATTAAATTCATCTCATGTTCACCCTAGCAGGCTTGTGAAAGTGGGTAATTATGGGAGGAGGTGGTTACAATATTCTTGAATGTTTGTTGTATATGATTTCATGATCGTATACTTTGGGTGAACTATTTCGTTAGGTTACTAATGATTCTATGATATTTTGGTGTGTCTTTTTTAGGATAATACTATTACTTTTCTTTCAAAGAATCTCTTTATTTTACATTTCATGAAAGAACCATCACACACTTCACAATTGAATACATCAAGAGGCTAACATACTCGCTTATCTCAGAAGTATGTGTTTCCCTTGTGTCATTTAATTGCATCGAATAAAAATATTTAATATAATGGAAACTATCCATACTTTCTAGTTTGGGCTCCTAATCCAAACAACATGAAGTCTAATTACGATTTCATATCAATAAGACCACCTTATTGTTGGCAGAATCTAGAACCACCAATATTGTCTTACGTTATAAGGACGGTAGCCATTTTTTTACTGAAATTTCACCTCATCCTAAGAAAAAATCTTCCATGCAAGCTCATAATGATCTGATTTCAACTCCAACTCTCACACCTCAAAGAGAAAATTTCTTTCATATTGGTCCATAACAATATTTTTAGGTCACTTATGTTACAAACTAGATATATTAACTTTAAACTAAATGGCTCTCCAGGTGAGAACCTGGAGAGTGTACACACACATATACAAGCACTTCCTATTGAGTCAGACTAGCCTCAAATATATAGGCTTTCACACTAGCGAGATGGTTTCAACCACTCCCTAGTGTTGGCAATATGATGCAGAAGTGTTGTCCTTGATGGCAACCCACTTGATGAAGATGATGGCAACCTACTTGATGAAGTTGTCCTTGATGGAAATCTACTTGATGAGTTGCCTCTGATAAGCAACCTATGTGCTAAAGATGTAAGAATGATGTATCTTCAGATCAGTTCAGATGTGGCAGAGAAAATAATTCCAGTAAGTGCCAGAAAAATGATAAATATAATATGTCACAATTTATACGCTACTTTTGTGAAGGAAACCCGCGTATATACTCTACTTTTGTGAAGGGAACCCACGTATACATTCAGGGTTAGCATATACACAGATTTTATGAGGCTAAGTTGCGTATACATGCGGAAACGAATGCTAAAAGTCGCGTATGCCCTTTTTCAAGTATGATACCAAGGGGCTTTACCATGGTATTGACCCATTGTATTGAGCGCTAGACTATCTATTTGATCCTGTCTAGGAATACCATTGGAAATAATGTGGTTTTGGCTCATGGTATTGAAAAAGGGTAAACCTATATAAGGAGTAGAAAATCATTGTGCAAAGTGGGTGCATGAGTCTAGGTCTGAATGAGTACTTCATTATGAAGTATGGAAAGGGTAACAGTTTGATGATCTGAATCTGTGATGCACCTATGAAGAAAATGATGAAGAAGTGAATCTAGATATGAAATGTATTTGTATCTTCTATATTTGTTTATGGAATGTTCTGATCTGAGATGAGGCGAACATGTTTCTGAAGTAAAGGGTAATATCTGAGCTATGCATCTTTTTTGAAGAATTGCGCTAAAATGTCTGAAGAAGTATACGCTGGTTCGTTTCGGTAAAAGCGCGTGTATATGTGGATCTGATGAAGGAAAGCGCGTATGATAAACTAGGGTTTGCTGAAGTTGTGAGATGTCTGATCTGTTCTGCTGTCTTGCTGATATCTGTTTCTGATGTGTACTGCTATGTGTCAATGTTGATCTAGGTAGTTCGAATATTGATTATGCTACTATAGAAATTTTTTTTGAATTGATGAATGTTCCTTGAGCTTAATTGTGTGGGTTGGATCCAGTGTGAAAATTGATGAAACGTGGTCCATAGAGGTGCTGAGGGTTGTAGCCTTCAGTAAGGGGGTTGTAGCTCCCTTCTAGGTGAGGCTGGTAAATGAGAGCAGGGGGTCGTAGCTCCCTTCCAGGAGAGCCTGGTAAATGAGAGCAGGGGGTCGGTGCTCCCTTCCAGGAGAGGCTGGTAAACGAGCGTAGGTGGGTGCTTGCGTGTTGGTAGGAGTCTGCACCAACACATTGTTGTAAGATGTTTTCTCTATAATAAAATATTGAAGGCTGAGACAACGGCAGTGGTGGTTTTCTCCCGACTTGGGTTTCCACCTAAAATCCTGGTGTTCATGTGTGACGCTTATGTGTGATGATTTATTCTGTTGTTACTGCACATGTTTACTATTAATTAAACATCAGAAGAATGAATGTTGCATAGATCTAAGTAAAGATTTAATTGCATAATAATATCTCTATGTATACGCGAGTTTAATGAAGGAGATCCGCGTGTATATGCTAGTTGGCTTCAGCAAAGTAGCATATGGGTTTTGAAGTAAGGAAAAGTAAAAAGTTTTGAGTATGCCCTAAATACTGATTCACCCCCCCTCTCAATATTTTTCCCAACACCTAGATATTAGGATATGAGGTCTAAGATTATATTCTCAAACATATCATCACCATAACAAAAATCTAAGTTTAGGTTTCTCCATTACTTCCAACACTCCCTATTAATGGAGAAAGGGTACTAAACAGTAAGATACGCCTACTCGTCTAGTATCAGCTATGCTTACAATAAAGAACATGAAAATCTTGGTAGCAGAGGTTTTCATTTTTATCTTTATGCTCATGATTCCATACTTGTTCATTCTGAGGTGAGGCTTCATCTTCACTTTTCTTGCCGTGAGGTAGTGATGTATTTTTGCCTCATTTATTCCCTAATGATGGAAATCTTGAATTCTTCTTCTTGCCCCTCTCAAAATTACGATACGTTGGATAGGAGAATTTTCCCTCTCACTATTTCTGGTGTCAACCATCTAAACGTCAACGATAATGTGTTCATTACTTATTTATGCAACTTTTGTATTGATTTCATAAAGACATGGTGTTTCAAGCCATGCTTCAAGAAACTTCAAATATTCTTCAAACTTCATTTCTTTTTCCCTGTTGTTGTTGCTAACATCTTCACACATAGAAATATTCATGATATCATCACAATTTGAATTATCTCCAACTTTTTCTTCTTTTGCCACGTCTTTGCAATCAGCTTCGTCTGGCTCGTCCAATTGATCTTCACCAATTTATTCCTCTTTAATCCCTTCCTCAGGAATGACTATTGGGTCTTCTTGATCTTCAACCATATGTTCCTCTCTACATTATTCCTATGGAACAACTTGTGAGTCTTCAATCTCACACTGTTGCAGAACATATAGTATTTCTCGATAATTGTGGTCATTAATAAAACCACCAAGCCTCATGAAGAAAATATCATCAGGGTCAAATATGTCCAAAAGTGCAACCATATTAGAAAACTCTAGCTTTTTCTTTCTTCCAGATTTATTTTCGACTCGACTCAGTCCTCTAATGAGCTCTAAAAACCCCGTTACCACACAGGTGGGAAAATTCTCTCTTTGACAACTCTTCAATTGTAGAACCTTGTAGACTGTGGCTTCTATGCCACACAACCAAATATGAAGCAAATCACTGATGCAACCTCACTCGAGTGGACCCTTAAATAATATTTGTAGCTCCTTTAACCCAATCAACCACCAAACATGGCCTTCACAATGCCATTAAATAGTTCTCCAAGCTTAGCCTTCACGACCTCCTCACAAGCCTAGCAAAAAAATGTCAACAACCTTGATCAATTTTCACATGTCAGTGTTCCTCCTTCTATAGGTCGAGGATAATTCACGTGGAGTAGCGCCTCTTCAATAAAAAATTTGGCACTGAGGAGGATTCTTCGATTTGATCTGCGATCAATCCAACTTGTTCAACACGAGCAAAGGATGCAACTTCCAGTGTTCAACACGACGCCCACGTGCTCCACGTGATCAAATGCTAAGAAGGAACAACGTGCTCTAGCCGATCTTCTCTCGTTTCACCACACTGTATGAGGGATCATGTTGTTTACAGTGACTTCATACTCAAGTCATGCACCAGAAATTTAGAATTAGGCCTTCTATGAAAGATAATGATAACGTCATCGATGAGAGCTCGATAACACATCTGAGCACGCTAATTATTTGGAATCAATATCAATGTGGAAATTCTTAGCATTAATATTGAATTCTGTAATCATTAATGCAAGTGCATAGCCAACAGTGAAAGGAAAAAAAAACAACGATCAAGCGAAAGAGAGGAAATGATCAAGGCTAGGCTTTCCAATGCGGCTTTAAAAAAAAACAGAACAAAAGTTTCTACGGGTGCTCCGATGAAGGTGCATAGAGAGAAGCTAAGCGAACGCATTACAACGTTGCTACAACTCGTCTCGTCGTTTGGAAACACCGCCCACTCTCACGACTCTCACGCATACTCAAGTGGATTCCTCATGCATGATGCAACGTATTCGTTGGCGAACACGAGCTCTAGCTCTTATGAAAAATCAAAAGTCAGATCCACAGGTTGCCTCTGGCATGGCTTTCTCCACTGATTCAATTTGACATCCCCTCCACTGATGAATGCTATAGCCTCTCGGTCTTCGCAAGGACACAACAAATGGGGTAGAATGCATGATAAAACCGATAGCAACAGATCTACTTGCCACAGATCTAACAGTGGTTCCATTTTTCCATCCGCTCACGAACTCATTGAGCTTCAACCTGATGCTCCGATACCATGTTACGAACTGGATATATTAACTATAAACTAAATGGCTCTCTAAGTGAGAACCTGGAGAGTGTACACACACTCATACAACCACTTCCTATCAAGTCAGATGAGCCTCAAATATATAGGTTTTCACACTAACGGGATGGTTTCAACCACTCCCAAGATATTATGATATGAGGTCTAAGATTAGATTCTCAAACCTATTCTCACCATAACAACAATATAAGTTTAGGTTTCTCCATTACTTCCAACAACTTATGATCAACTTCAAACAATCTAACCTACTATTCATTAATTTGCAAGAGCTCTTGCATAACTTCTTGTCCCTAATATTCTTCGTAATATGACAAGAAAGAAATAAACAACTCGAAATGGTGTATTATTTTATTCAATGGAATATTTGTTTATTGAAACCCTTGAAGATTTATTTGATTCTACTGAAAGAACACATCCGCAAGGGGACCTTCCACCTATTAAGGAGAATCTCGATGAGGATGAGAAGGATTTTCGACTTTTTGACAAATAAAAACTGAGACCAGAATAACATCCTAATTATAGCGATAAGTTAAAAAATAATGGAGAATACTCTTAAGAATCAAGGAGTGAATAGGATGAATAAGGAGAAGGCATGTTCAATGAAAAACTCGATTGGACGGCCTAAGGTCTACTTTCTCTTTCTATAAAACTTCATTGCATACTTAAATGCATAGAAAAGGTACTCTCAAAGTACGATCCTCATAAGAAAGCTAAGGCAGAGGACCACATTGATGATTTTTACTTACATTTACAGATGTTAGAGGTATGTTTTAATGATTTTTCATGTATATTGTTTCCATATACTCTAGAAGGTAGAGATTTAGTTTGGTAACATCGGGAGTTCAAACGATTATCCTTAGAGAAATTTTATGTTGATAAAACTCCAAAAATTTTATTAAAATAACTTGGAAATATTGAAATGGAGGAGAAAGAGAAAATAAAATATTTTCATAAAATATTTTCCTGTATCTTGAATAAATTCCCGACAAATTTTCACACACATGATTTGATTATGAAATATTATTATACTACTTCCTTACCGACTAAAATTTTAGTTTTTTTCAAGTGTGTTGCAAAAGAAAATATTTCTCTTAACTTTGTAGAAGAAATTGACGTGAAAAAGAACTTAAGGTCTAATAGGTTTATCACTAATTAGTAGAATTCAAAATACCCCAAAGACACTTCCAAGAAGTCACGGCCTCTTCCACCAAAGAAAAAGGGAAAGATACTTTCGATATGGATAGCTTGACTAAATATTTTCAGTCATTAACCAACGAAGTATTAAAAATAAAGAGGAACTCAAGAGAGGATTCTAGTAATAATAAGTATTTTAAGTCATTCATTAAGAATAATTTTGACCAACCGAATATGTTTTTATAAATCTTGAATGTCGTGTTTAATGTGGAAAACTAAGGCATGGATAATGACTGTACCTTTTTCTAAGAGGCTTATTTAGAAAAAACATGCCCTCAATGGAAACACATTATGAATGTTGTCGTTGCAGTTGTAATTGAAAGTGTAATGGAAAAATAACATTCTGAGCAGACACAAGACATGGATGAACCTCCTTTGGTATAGGAAAAATCAAATAATGGTGATGCAATTTTCACTTTGGATCTCACTCTTAATAATGATTGACAAGATGTTGATGAACATCCAACAGGAGATGTTCCTCCTCCATAACCCGCTAATTAATGTAACTTGAGGAGAAAAGGAATAGTTCTAGAGAAATATGCGAGAGAGAAATTGTTAGGGAAAATATTACCACCTAAAAATTTTCTCAAGGAACATAGAATAACTTTCGAAGTACACAGTCACATAAAAGTGATTTTGGGAACAACAAGAACAAGTACAACACTCTTAAGGTGTCCTATATAGTTACACTACCTACCACATTAGCAAACCCTACTCATGATAAAGACATTGATTAAAAAAATTTTGAATACATGAAAAAGGCTCGTGCAAATATATAGATTTATGAAATATCAGAAATAACAGGGCAACAATAATTGCTTCTCCATGCATTTGCATCTTAGCCTCCATGATGTATAACACTTTCTTCTTCTCAGGCTCGACTGTGTAAGACTTGAACCATTCTTGAATATATTGTAAATGCAGCAAACGTAAATCTTAGGTCTACTTTCCATCCATTTCTTTTAATGTTTTAGAAATTTAATTAAAATGTCCATAACATCCTACTTGATTCTGGTGCATCTTCAAATGTCATGAATCTATCTGTTTCCAATAAAATCAATGCTAAATGGAAAAATAATGATGCCATCATCATTTCACTAGATATATCTTAGTACAGGAAGTTGAGGAACATTACAATGATATAATTTTATTATCTTTAGATCGTAGAGTTTGTCAATGCATCGATATAGTCATTTTGGACATCCTAAAGGCTTATCATTTTTTGTTGAGTAGAGATTGATCTAGTAGATTGTAGGGATGTTTTCCCATTAACTGGTAACATTAATGTCTTCTGTACAAGGGTAGGAAAAACCAAATCTGATTTGAGAGTGAACCATTTATGAAGCATACAGACAACACACCTAAAGCACCTAATCAACCTATATGTTATCCAAATTTTTTTCCTAGAAGTAGATCCTGGATTTTATTTTACACAAACTTCACCTGTATTTTTATCATCAATAACAATTAGGTTGGTTATGGAGGTAATATTGCATTTTCTCTAGTTTGTTTAACAAATAAATTCATGATAATAGACCAAATTTCATGAATTTTTCCATAGTCCTAAAGGTTCAAAGTGTTCCTATGATATGTCATTAAAGTACATTCATAGGAAAATCCAAAATAAAACCTCGTCATTATAGCGAATTTGACAAGAATACCAAAGTTTGTAGCGAAATTAATGTAAAACATTCAGAATTCGCTACGAACTTGCCTAAACTCTATTTTTGCAATAAGAGAGAATTTTAAAGTTTTTCAAGCATTAAATGTATTTTTGAAGCACATTAATCATCTGGAATGGTTAAAGTGTATCAATGGAGACATTGGTTAGTGAGAAAACTCATCATAGAATATGATTGGGTTTCAAACTGATCATGTTGGACACATCATCAAGCATAATAGCACATCACTTTGGCCACCTCACAATTGGATAGCTCACCATCTCAATTCATGTTTACAAGGTATTAACCCCAGTGTATCAGTTGGCTAACACCTCAGCATGTTACTTTGGTTTGATGGAGATGGTGCAAGATGAAATGAAGAAAAGGGCCTTAAAATGATTATGCAAGATCATGATGTTGAAATATGGTAAGGTGTTGTACTATAAAACAACCCCCCATTTATTTTTATAAATAGGGACCCTTTAGAAATAAATATGAAATTATGTTTATAATTTCCTAAAAATAAAAAATTAAAAAAATAAAATTACCTTTTTCCCTTAAAAGCGCATCGCATATTACATATCTTATTTGAAAAATAATTATAAAACATAAAATATGCGAATTGTGAAATGCGCACTAAGCCTTTCCGAAATAATAATTAAAAAACCCTGGAAAAACATCAAATCATTGATTTATTCTGTTTTCCTTTTTGCACCACACTTTATTTAATAAATAAAGTTTTAAGAAAAAAACGATATAAGTTATGATACTCACGGACAAGACAAGCAAATAAATTAGGAAATATAAAATCTTTCGCTATCGTAGTCACTTTAAGTTTTGCGCAATTCACATTGCACACAACTTATACTATATACTTAAACAATATCCTATAAAAGTTGCGATCTACGATCTGCACAGATCACATTTCATAGCATTTAAGGGTCACGAATCACGAAATATTATAAGGAATGATTTCAATTTTTGTATTAAATGAATTTAGCATGTGAAAACAACTTATGTCATATTAAATGGAATTTAAGATCCTAACGGCTTTAAAATGATTGATAGATCTTACGTGCGAAGCCATGTGAAATATTAAATTAGGAATTATGAAAGAATATAGACAGGTTGAATCTTCTAATGTGTATTTGAAGTAAATTATTGATTTACTCTTACAATAATCCTTATGTGTTAAATTCACTTCGCTCTTAGGAAATCAATTACTGGGTTGAAGAAGTTTAGAATGAGCAAAAACGACAAAGAAATTTCTCAAACGTCATCCACAAAAGACACAGATATGTCTTCATTACTTTCAGACACTGTCTGCAACAAAGACTACATCAGTTCTACATGGGAGGCAATGTATAAACTCTTTGAAGATGAAGGACCAAGGGTGATAAAAAAATTTCTGCGACAGGCACTGATTCTACCTGTGATGCAATCCTTTTTAACGTTACATGCTCGCACATTCACAAGATAGCTGTGAGACCAAAGATTATTCCTTATACAGACATGGTTAAGTGGGCAATTGACCACTTAAACATTGAAGATAGAATGTTCAAGAATTCAAGAGGAGAAGTTATGGGTTCTTTCAAAGCAGATGATTTAGCAGAAATGTATCATCTACCAACCCCACAGTGGAAATACAACAATAAATATGTGCAGAATTTCAAAGCAAAACATCCATATCTTATCAAATTCATCCATGAATGGAAGGATAATGAGGGAAAATTCAAGCAAGATAAGTGTGGTATGTACCCAATTGCACAAATTCCTAGTCCTTATTGTTATGCCGCTGGTGTGTTGTGTAGAATATCTACCATGACTGATAGTACTATATTTTCAAGAGATTGGGTTCCCCTAATTGACGCAATCGTCAATTCATTTATCTTAAATTGGGCATAAATTTTATCCAATTACTTAGCCAAGCATATCACTGAATATAGGAATAAAAGAAGTGCTTTTCTAAGAGAAATACCTTCATTTTATATGTCTACCTATGTCATGGACGCTATCTATTTTACTTCTAATTTTCCTACCATGGGTTGGAAATGGACCACCAAAGAGCCTACCCTAATTCATATCTACCATAGAGAACTATGGGATTATGAGTTCCACTTACACTTATATAAAATATGCTATGGATTCATATTGCCCATGCATCAGATGATTTTCAAAAAAAATACTCCTAGGGTTTCTAAAGAATCCAATGTAGATATTCTTCCCGTAGCTAGATGGTTTTCCGAAGAAAAGTTTACATATATTAGAGTATTTGGGAGTTATGCTTCTCCCCATGTTTTACCTTACTATGTTCTTGATAAATTACTTGCAAAAGAAATATCCTATCAGCTTGTCAACAGTGTCACAAAGCAACTAAATGATGGTAAAATAGCTATTTGGCCTACTTTCCCTCTATAGTGCAGAACCTTTGCTTTGGCTAATACTGGCCACACATTCAAAGAGGTTCCCAAGTTTCGGTTATTGAAATTGGAATTCATTCCAAGAATATTATATGATCCCAATGATGTGATTAAAAATTACATCACAGAGCTAAAAATGAAGCCTTTTGTAAAGGAAGAAGATGACTTCGATGACTTCTTCCAGGGCATGGAAAATTTCTCTAATATTACCAAATACATTTCTAGTCAATTAAGTCAGGAAGATGTTGAAGCTTTTCAGGCATATAGAAACAAGAGGGTAGAAAATGTTCCTTTTAATTTGTTGATTATTGAAGATGAAAAACACACTCCAAGTGTTAATCTAGATGATGAAATGAAAGATATATCTGAAAAAAAATCAGGTCAATTGCAACAGGAGTCTGATAATTTGGATCAATCTGAAAATGAATCTGAATCTAAGAAAGAAAATTCAGAAATTGACCAAATTCTTCAAGAGATAAAAATGTTGGATAAAACAAAGAGAAATTGGACAAAATCATATTTGAAAACAGTTCAACATAGTCATAGCATGTTAGATCAGTCCAAGCCATATCAAGTAAAATATCTAATGAATAAATGGGAAGAATTTTCCGAAGCAATAAAGACTCCAAAATAAAAACCCAATAATGATCAAGCATGAAGTTTCCAAACACCATAACCTTCACAAAAAATAGTTGAGATTGTCAATCTACTACAAACAGTTCTAGCAATGTGTGACAAAGAAATCATACCAGCCTACCCTACAGATCAGATAGTTCTTTAGATTGACGATATTACTTCACTAGATATTTTCTATAGTCCTAGCTACAAGGATGTAGTTCAAAGAAATAAAATAAGAAGGATTGATGAAACAACTCAAAAACCAACAGATGCATAAGTTGATGTACTTTGGAAGGATTCCTCAGATGACCCCACTGAATACCTAACCAAGTTATCACAATATGTAGGGGCATATCCCACTGCTACTATTGATAAAGCTACTGAGGTTAGAATATTGTTGAAACAAAAGGAAGCCAGAGTACAATAATTAGAACAATTGTTAAATGAATAGAAAGTTAAGTCCATTCAGCTTATCAAAATAAGCACAGCTCAATTTGAGGAACATATGGAAAGCCTCGAATCAAAGTATCTGACAGAAATTAATGAAAAGCAAGAACATATGGAAAGAGCAATGGCTGAGTTACAAAGTCAACTACAGTTATAAAAATTCGGCAAAGAAGCACTTGATGTAAACACCAGGTTAAATAAAGAACAAGAAGTGTTTTGTCACCAAGCTTCCAAGATTAATTCTTGTTGTGATTCCAATAAGATAATGGTTCAACAAATAGCAATTCAGAAACTGGAATGTGAAAGACTTGAAAAGAAAATCGAAGAACACATTTAGTGGAAAATTTTGGATATAGACAAGAAAGCTAATCTACCACAAATAGATAAGCTTCACAAGGAATTTTTATTCATGGAATGGAGAGCACAAATTAATCAAGAAGAGAAAGTAGCAACCAAGGCATCCAGGAAATCAAATGAGATTATTCAATCTATATGTGATCAATTGTCTAAAATAGAACTTCTTAAAGAAAACACATCTGGTGTGTTTTCAAGAAGAAGAGAAGTAGAAATACAGTGGAGACAGAGAGAAGATACACAAAAGGAAATTATGAAAAAGTTAATACTTTTTATCAGGAAAATTACTGGAACTTTCTGACCAAACCTTACCATCAACATCAAAATCTTCAGGCTCTTACAAATTTGGAAAAAAATATCTCAGTCAATAATCTCAAATGCTGTTTTCAAGGGACAGATTCGATCACGGATATCACAACCAGCTCAGCTTAAAGAAATGCTAGATATTTGTAAAATTCGTGATCGCACTCAGAAAGAAGGGTAGGATTCACAGAATCAAAATTGTTAGTTCAAAATTCCTAGATTATTGTTTAAGTTAAGCTTTTAGAGAAAGTTTGTTTGAAACCTCCTTTACATTTTTGTAATAATTTAATTTTACTTTGTAGTTAGTTTAGTATTTAAACCATTCTCATGCATTTAGAGAAGGGTCTAGAATTTTATTGAGAACATTTGCAAAGAATGCTTAATTGTAAGTAAGTTTGTGGATGCCTTGATAAAATAATGGAACGCGACCTTTTCAGTTATATATCATTCTGTTGATCACTGTTGATGCACTTCTGTATTATTTGAAAAAATTATTGATAGAAGAGTTGAATGTGGCCTATTATCATTGATCATATGAACATGACAGTACACATCTGGTACTATTATCATGTATGCTAGTTATGTTTTGAATATTAGTGATGAATCCAACTTTCATGAATTATATATGAAATTGATTGTTTTTATATGAAATATCAGTTGCACTATTGTACGATATAAAGATAGAAGTTGGTTTGTTTTATATATGATCATTAAATATATGTGATATGTTTCTCATTTTCTTTTGATTAACTATTTTTCAAGAGAATCATCTTACAAAGTAATAATTATATTAAATATGTGATGATCTTAATCATCACAGATTGAATAGATAACATTTTAGATCGCATCAAATTAGTATTATCCTGAGTTAGATTAAATTAGGATTAAATTCAAAGTTTTTCATTTCAAAATAAATTTGTTTTAGTTTTTAGTAATTCTTCATGCAAATCCTTTGAGAGAAACCCAACAATCAAACAAAAAACCGAAATATGTGAAACTGGTCCCATTGTATCTAGTCAGAGCCACTATCCCAAATGGAAAAGGAATTGTCTTAAGGTCTGGATCGGGTGTTTTTCCCCCTTGTTGTTGCCACAAATTTCTGAGGCCTCTACATTTTTGGCACTAGAAGGAGGGCGACTATGAATGGCATATAAGTATAAACCTCAAACTAGAAACCCTCATAAGAGTTGATCTCCCCAAAATAATTCTAAAACTTCCCGATCACGCTCTAGATCACCAACTCAGAAATCGGAAATAGTAGAAACCTTTCCATCATCTCCTGAAGTATCTCGACATTCATCTGCTTCAGAATTCACTCACGAGTCTCCCGAAGTTTAGTCTTTAATTTAGAAATTAGAAGGAATATATATTTCTGTTAAAAATCCTGTTAACCCAGAAGCTTCTAAAGAAATTGTTACTTCTATATTTAGAGAAACTAGTATATTAACTAGATCCAAAAGTAAGAAGCTTGGAATTCCACATTTTGAATTTCAAATTGAATCAGTTCGCAAAAAAGTTTCTATATATAGATCTAAGTCAGATACAAGTGAAGTTACATCAAATTTTCCATTGGTTACTTCTTCACATCCTGTTACTCAATCTGCATCTTCTTAGTCTTCCATTTACCCTACTCAAACAATCAGTGTTGTTACAAGTAGTACTGTTCCAGTTGTAAGTTCTTAATTCATTCCCCCTACTTCTGGATCTACTTCTATATCTTCAGAATGTTCAAATCCAGTTATGGCTAATTGACCTTAGATGAGTCCTAGTGCTGTATTAATAGCAAATCCAAATCCTCTTCCAGATCGTCCAGAAAAATGGTTACCTAAATATAACCCAGATGATGGTCTTCCTACCGAAGAACATATCAACAATTTTATGTTAGCCATGAATCTAAATGGAGTTGCCCATGAAGATCTTGTAGTTAGATTGTTTCCCTATACTTTACAAGGATGTGCAAGATCCTAATATTTCTCACTTCCAACAGGATCTATTGTTGATTGGGCAACTTTTGAGCAAGTTTTCCTTGCAAAATTTGGAGATGATAGAATTGTTGCATCCTTAATAGATTCTCTTTCCAATCTTAAAACAAATTCGGGGGAAAGGATCAAAGATTTCATGATCCAATTTTAGAATTATTAAAATTGTATCGAAATTACCGAGATGACCAAGATGGTTATTTGGAATTTGGTAATTATCGATTATGTAATAATTCAGGTATTGATCAATATGGTCATCAAATTTGTGAGTTCAAATGTTCGACATCGATCGACATCAACTTCAGTTTCAACACCAGCAAATATGTTTCAAAAGCGTCAATCAAGACATCTTGAAGTTGACCTGCAACAAAAAAAACAAGTTTGTCAAAAGACTTATGTAATAAAATTTGCCCTAAGTCTTAAATGTAAAGTTCAAAATGTCAGTAGTCCGCTTTGTAAAACTTATTGTATAAAAAAGATCCTAAGGTAAAAGGTACTAAGTTTAAGTCCTAAGTCCTAGGTTTAAGTCCTAAGGACTAGCGCTAAGTGTCAAATGGAAACACACTTAACATGTTGTAAAGACCTAAGTCTATTCCTAGGACAAAATTTCAATCAAAGTCCTAGCAACCTAAGTCTAAACATTCCTACCGCAATATTCAAACCGTAAACCTTTTTATTAAGGTTTGGATGATTGGTCAAAACCTTATAGCGCAAAGTATTAAGGTCACGTTTATAATCCATAGTCAAAAACCTTAATAAAAGGTTTAGGAGATGGGTTTTATAAACCTATGGCAAGGCTGAGGTTATGTTTTAAAAAATATGTAATAAAAATTGAAAACATTACACAGTGTTATGATGACTGCGTCGGAAATCAGAGTTTTACACCATGTGAACAAGTGTAATAAGAACTGTGTGGAAGATGTGTGGTTGACAGTTGCTAAGCCAAACCGCCAGAGTCAAGACCTTGGATAAACATGTGAGAGGGACTCACAAGAACCGCCGGAGGTAACCATGACTGTCGGACATAGCCGTCGGGATCAACCATAACCTCGGGATCAAATCTTTGTTCACATATCCAATTACTCCACCTGGTTTGTACTATCTGCCCAGTTAATAAGATGTTTGATATATCCAAATTTTTAAAATGGGTATTTTAATTTAAATACATCACTAAGGATTGGGGATTAATCCCTAGGTGTATGAGTAAGATAGGGATTTGATCCCTTTTCATAAATGATTTCTCAACCAATTTATAAAATGGGAAATACAGAGGTTCGAGGCAAATTTGTAAAGCCATGAATGTATGTAATCTTAATATATAAATAGAAGAGTGTTCTTTATATGAAGAGGAGAGACCTCAGGAGAGGAGAGTGGTGAGAGGAAAAGGAAAAAAAAAATTATTGAACTTCAAGATGAAGTAAACTCTCTTACATTGTATATCACATAATTTGGTAGTGAGTTTTGATTCTTGCAGGTTTATATGAAGGAGGAAAAGCTTTTTATACTTTCATAGTTTCAGAATCAAAGTATGTTAATGTTCGACGAGATCTACTTTGATTATGCCAAACTCTTTTTAGCTACCTTGAAGTCAAAGGTCCATAAAGCTTCAATTCCTTAGTTTTTTAATGTGCAAATCATCCATGTCTTTTCTTAATTGTATGAAGAAAATAGTTTGTTTCAGTTAGCATTTTCAAGGGATGATCAATATTTGCAACATCAGTAGTGTAACTGATGATTCATTGTAACATATTTCTCTTGGCTTAAAGAATACAATGGACGCACATTTATGAGGCGGACCTGGAGACATAGTCCAAGAGGCATGAACTCCGTCACAAACTTCTTGTATTATGGTATTGCTTATGTGACTGATGTGAAATTGTTAAATATAAACATATATAGATTATTTCGTGTCTAAATAGTTAATGCATATAATAACTGTTCAGTAATACTGCCATTCACATTTTGTATAAGGACTAGGAAAGATCTTGGTAAATTCTGCATTTTAAGAACCTGACTGTTAATCTCTATAAATTTCTATGGACGGAGCTTTTAACTGGCTAGGTAGCCTCTGGATCTCATCCTTTCTTTAAGGGTGACATATCCATTAAATGTCCATACAATCAATCTTTGAAATAGAACTAAGTAACTCAGGTCATTTTCAGATCAAGTGGTATCATAGTAGCTAGTTTTTTGTAGGTACAAGATGGGTAAGAACACTCGCCAGCTATCAAAGGTAATGGAACTCAAAGAGTCCAATTTGCAAATTCGGTAGTAGAATGTTGCATTGCGCAGAATGGTGGAAGCACTTGAGAGAGACAAGAAAAGTTTGTGATCAGAATTAGAAGACTTAAAGAGAAATAAAAGAGGAAGTTGTCTTCTTATAAAAGATTCAACTTTCAATGGCAAAAAGCCTACACTTTCTCTTCAAATCAATTATTCTCTCTCGTCTTCACCAAAGTCAGCAAGGGAATCCATTAGCTCCTTTTCTAAATTGCAAGCAGAAGATGATGTTGATTCGTTGATATCACCAGAAAGTGATTCAAAATATGAAGAAGTTTCCAGCCAGAAACTCAGTGTGATCCCTGAAAGGAAAAGCTTATCGATGATGAAAGCCATGGGATACCAAGAAGGCAAAGGCTTGGGAAGAAATGAACAAGGGAGACTTCTACCTATCCAGGTACAAGAGAGACCTAAGTATATGGGTCTAGGATTTGATGTGATAAAATGTGACTATTCTGGGAAGCTTGGTCACATCTCTGACCGATGTTGGTAAAAACATCTAGAACTTCTACCAGAAAAGCTCCAGGAGAAGAAAGGTAAGAAACCTTAATCCTCTAACAGTAATGATTCTGATAGTGATTTATTTTATCAAAATTGGATAATTGAAACTGTAAAGAGGATCTATCCATGTACCTTCTGTAAGATTCCTTGGCATTGTGTGGAACAATGTAGGAAGAAAAAGGCTTACAGCAAACAAATTGGAGTGAAAAAAGGCCATTCTTCAGAGAATGATAAGGCATTGTAGGTAAAGAAACATTTAGAATCAGTTTTGTTTCAATCAGCAAGCAACTCCAGAAACTGATCATCAAGTAAGAGGGAGAAAACTTGTCAAAACTGCAAATTATCAGGGCATGTCAAAGAAAATTGTCCAATGCTTCCAAAGGAAACAATATCGACACAAGAAGCCCCAGAAGAATCCAAGTCACCTGCTGGAGAACAAATAAGTGTTGAATGGAATTGGGTAGACTTCATGCCTTATGCTTAAATGATTTTATAATATCTAGATCTAGTAAAGTTGTAACTAGGCTCTAGAGTAGATTTTTTTTTTCAAAAGCATTGTAATAAAACTTTTGGAGAACCAAAAGTTCTTTTAGTCGGGAGTTATGATACAATTTTAGAATTACTAAAATTGTATCGAAATTACCCAAATGACCAAGATGGTTATTTGGAATTTGGTAATTATCGATTATGTAATAATTCAGGTATTGATCAAGATGGTCATCAAATTTGTGAGCTCAAATGTTCGACATCAATCGACCTCAAATTTAGTTTTGACACTAGCAAATATGCTTCAAAAGCACCAATCAAGACATCTTCAAGTTGACTCGCGACAACAACAACAATTTTTTCAAAATACTTATGTAATAAAACTTGTCCTAAGTCTTAAATTTAAAATTCAAAATGTCAATAGTCCACTTTGTAAACCTTTTTGGATAAAAAATATCCTAAGGTAAAAAGGACTAAGCTTAAGTCCTAAGTCCTAGGTTTAAGTCCTAAGGACTAGCGCTAAGTGTAAAATGGAAACACACTTAACATGTTGTAAATACCTAAGTCTATTCCTAGGACTAAATGTCAATCAAAGTCCTGGCAACCTAAGTCTAAACATTCCTAGCACAATAGTCAAACCATAAACCTTTTTTATTAAGGTTCGGATGATGGGTCAAAACCTAATAGCGCAAAGTATTAAGGTCAGGTTTATAATACATAGTCAAAAACCTTATTAAAAGGTTCAGGAGATGGGTTTTATAAACCTATGGCAAGGCTTGGGTTATGTTTTAAAAACTATGTAATAAAACTTTAAAACATTACACAATGTTATGATGACCGCGTTGAAAGTTGGAGTTTTGCACCATGTAAACAGGTGTAATAAGAACTGCGCCAAAGATGTGTATTTGACAGTTGTTAAGTCGAACTGCCAGAGTCAAGACCATGGATAAACATGTGACAGGGACTCAACGGAACCACCGAAAGTAACCATGACCACCGGACCTAGCCGTCGAGATTGACCATAACCGTCAGATCAAATATCTGTTCACATATCCAATTAATCCACTCGGTTTATACTGTCTACCGAGTTAATAAGCCATTTGATATATCCAAAGTTTTAGAATGGGTATTTTAATTTAAATACAGCGCTAAGGATTGGGGATTAATCCCTAGGTGTGTGACTAAGATATGGATTCGATCCCTTTTAATAAATGATTGCTCAACCAATTTCTAAAATGAGAAATACAGAGGTTTGAGGCAGATTTGTAAAGCCATGAATGTATGTTCTCTTAATATATAAAGAGAATAACGTTGTTTATATGAAGAGGAGAGACCTCAGGAGAGGAGAGTGGCGAGAGGAAAAGGAAAAAAAAGTTTATTCAACTTCAAGATGAAGTAAACTTTGTTACATTGTATATCACATAATTTGGTAGTGAGTTTTGGTTCTTGTAGGTTCATGTGAAGGAGGAAAATCACTTTATACTTGCATAGTTTTAGCATCAAAGTATGTTTATGTTCGATGAGATCTACTTTGATTATGCCAAACTCTTTTCAGATACCTTGAAGTCAAGGTCCATAAAGCTTCAATTCCTCAAATTTTTAATGTGAAAATCATCTATGTCTTTTCTTAATTGTATGAAGAAAATATTTTGTATCAGTTAGCCTTTTCAAGGGATGATCCATATCTTCAACATCAGTAGTGTAACTGATGATTCATTGTAGCATATTTATCTTGGCTTAAAGAATACAACGGATGCACATTTCTGAGGTGGACCCGGAGACGTATTCCAGGAGGGACGAACTCCATCAAAAACTTATTTTCTTATGGTATTGCTTATGTGATTGATGTGAAATTGTTCAATCTAAACATATATAGATTATTTCATGTCTAAAAAATTAATGCATATAATAAATTTTCATTAATACTTCCATTCACATTTTGTACAAGGACTAGGAAAGATATTGGTAAATTTCACATTTTAAGAACCTAAGTGTTAACCTCTATAAAGTTCTATAGATGGAGTCTGTAACGGGCTAGGTAGCCTCTGGATCTCATCCTTTATTTAAGGGTGACATATCCACTAAATTCCCCTATAGTCAATCTTTGAAATAGAACTAAATAACTCAGGTCATTTTCAGATCATTTCAACTCTAGATTTAACAAGTTATTAAAAACAATTCCAACTACTTCCAAACCTATTTTTGATGTACAAATAGAGTGGTATATTTCTTCTTTGCCTTCTAATATAGCTATTTTTGTAGATATATATGGTAAATATACCCTCTTAGAAAACATGAAAGAAGCTATCGCTATAGAGAAAAGAATCTTAGCATTAGAAAAACTTTCAGAGATAGAAGACAGGAAATCCAAGAAAGTGACATTTAGTCAAGATTCTAAAAAGAAAGTATCAAAATATCCATTTGATCTTGAAGGTATTCAAAAAGTATTAAAGACTATTTCAAATGACATGATTGAAATAAAGAAACAGATTGCTGAAATTTCAGCCCCTAAAAAATCATTTCACCCATTTAAGAAAAATCCCTCTTCAACATCTCAGCCTCCAAATGTGATTTTGATCATTGAATATGATTACGATACTAAAGATCCCTCACCATCTGAACAAGATCTAGAATCTGAGGAAGAAGTTGAATTGAATGGTTTATGGGATTTCATTCTCCCCACAGAGGAAGAAAGTGAAGCTATGCTTGTGTCTACAATAAGTAAATATTCTTCTGATTCAATTGTATCAAATTAGAAACAAAAATATCTCTCCACCAAGGAGAAAACAATAGTTAGAAAATATAAAATTGTTCAAAAAGATTCTATTCCACCAGATCCTAATAAAACTTATAAAACTTTGATAGTTTCAGATAGAGTGGAATATAATATAGTCGAACATATGAAAAATAATAAAGAAAATATTTCATTACATGAAATGACCAAACTCAAACAACAACAGAAATTTTTTCTTAGAGAACAGAAGGGAATGGCTGTAGAGCCTATACAACCACTAGTTATAGCACAAGCTTCTAAAGATACGGGAAAACCTCCATCAACTGCAAAAAAAAGTAAATCCCAATGATTTGGTTTCGATTGGTGATAGATCTATTTCACACACTCCTCCTTTACTTTTGACTTATGATATTTTTAACAGAAATGTTTATAACTGTCTTATTGATTCAAGAGATTCTTCAAACATTATGCCAAGAACGGTGTGTACAAAATTGAATATCACTCCTCAAAAATCAACTGTACATAAAATTCAATTGGATAGAACATGAGTTGAAGTTATTAGAGAAATGTTATCAGTATCTATTAGGTTATCATCCAATTGAAAGCTACTACAGGTAGTTGATATTTTGGTCACAGACATTCCTAAATTTTATGGTCTTATTATAAGCATGGATTGGTCTCAAAGGTTACATGAATATTTCTCTATCGATTGATCACACATGTGGTTACTGTACAATGGAAAACCAAATAAAATTATAATTGAATGTGAAAAATTCATGAAACATACAGCCACTGAAATAGAAGAAGCAAATGAACCTGTAGCCTTCACCAATAATATCATAGGAAATTATTCAGCTGAATCATTTCTTGGATCATTCAATGCCAGATTTCACCTTTTTTAATAAACACTGCTATTTCTCAAATTGAAACATTTTCTCAAACAGACACTTCTAGATGTGTTAACCTTAGCAATCAAATTCCAAAACAATCTTTATTTTGGAATCTATACTTTGATGGTTCAAAATCAGAATATTGTGCAGGTGCAGGTTGCATTTTAATTGATCCACAAGGAGAGAAACAAATGTTAGCTTGTAGACTTGAATTTCAATGCACAAATAATACTGCTGAATATGAAGCATTGATACAAGGCCTGCATAAAGCCATTGGATTGAATGTTAAATATTTGCAAGTATATGGAGATTCTGAAATAATTGTTAGACAAGTTAGAAATACAATTCATTGTATTTTTGGACATTTAAAACATTATCAAACTTTATCTCAGAATCTTACTTCCCATTTTACTGCATTCAATATCTCCACAGTTCCTAGATAAAAAAATGCAAGTGATGATTTACTTGCTAATGTAGCATCTAGACTTATACCATTCGGAGAATTTAGCCCTGCTAGATTTTCAATTGAGTTAATTTTTAGGCCTTCCATTCCTGACAATGTAACAAATTGGAGAGTATTTTATAATGATGCAGATATAGTAGACTTTCTTGCATCAGGTGGATCTTATCAAGGTCAGATCATAGATGAACATGAACATGATTTAAAGATTGAGGATAAACCAAATACTAATTCAATTCCCAAATATGTAGTCAAAATGGAAGAACTCTATGATCTGAAATATCGGTTTAAGAAGGTGACCAATTCAAAAACTCAAAGTTCTACTTTCAAATCTGAATTGATTAATATTGGTACACCAGAAAAACCTCAAAACATCAACTTAGGTCTTGGTTTAAAACCTAAAAAAAGGATGTCATTCATTAAATTGCTGAAAACATATAAAGATATATTTGCATGGGATTATTTAGATCTCAAGACATATGATACTTCCATAATTCAACATACCATACCTACGATTTCAGATGCTAAGCATGTTCAACAAAAACTTAGAAAAATTAATCCGAATTTAGAAACTCAAATTAAATATGAATTAAATAAAATTCTCAAAACCAAAGTCATTTTTCCAGTTAGACATTCAAAATGGGTGTCAAACATGGTCCCAGTTAGAAAAAAGAATGGAGACATTAGGATTTTCATAGACTTTAGAAATTTGAATAAAGCTTGTCAGAAAGATAATTTCCCCTTACCCATCATGGAATAGATATTACAGTCCATTGCAGGATCTGAGTTGATGTCTTTTCTCGATGGATTTTCAGGATATAATCAGATCATGGTACACCCAGATGATATATTAAAGACAACATTCAGAAAAAATTGGGGAAAATACGCATACCAAAAAATTCCTTTTGGGTTGATTAATGCTGGTGCTACATTTCAACATGCTACGGATATGGCTTTTAGAATAAAAATCAATATCTCGATTGTTATATATTTAGATGCCATTATTTTTTACTCTAAGCATAGAAGCAATCATGTGAATCACCTAAAACATATTTTTGAAAGATGTAGAAAATATGGCATTTCCTTGAATCCTAAAAAATGTTATTTCACCTTATCAAAAGGTAAATTATTGGGATTCATTGTCTCTAAACAAGGAATTCATATCAATCCTGATAGGATTCAAGAAATTGAAAATATTCCTCTACCACACAATAAAATAATAATGCAATCATTTTTAGGAAAGATTAATTTTGTAAAAGGGTTTGTACCATATTTTTCCCAAATCATCTTACCCCTACAACCAATGATCAAGAAAAAATCAATTTTTAAATGGGGAAAAGAAGAGATAAATTCTTTTGAATTGATTAAAAAATCCATCATTGAAGCCCCCTCTTTAACAACTCCTGATTTTCTTATATCATTTGTATCATATACATTTTCTTCTGATACATCATACACAATAGTTTTCACATAGTTAAATGATCAAAACATTGAAGCACGAATTGTGTTTTTTTAGTTCTAACCTTCAAGGTGCTGAGTTAAATTATTTAGCCTTGGAAAAAAAAGCTTATGCTATGTTTAAAGCTTTGAAACATTTCAGGCCTTTTCTCCTAAAAACACATACTAAAATAATAGTACCTTACTCAGCAGTAAGACAATTATTAGTCCAACGAGAAGTGGGAGAGAAGAGAGCAAATTGGGTTATTGCACTTCAAGATGTTGGAAATATGATGCAGAGTGTTGTCCTTGATGGCAACCCACTGAATGAAGATGAAGACATGCGACTGTTGACATGTGTTTTCCTTGATGGCAAACCACCTGATGAAGTTATTCTTGACTTGATGGACTTGGTAAATGATGTAAATCTGATGTGATATGATGGTTGTTGACAATATGATGCTGAAGTGTTGTCCTTGAAAGACAACCCACTTGATGAAGATAATGGCAACTTATTTGATGAAGCTGTGCTTGATAGAATATGTTCTTGATGAAGGAAATCTGATGTATCTACAGTGTGAACAGAAGGCAATGAAGAAAGGAATTCAGAAAGTGCTCAAAGTATGATAAAAAGAGTATGTCTCTATGTATACGCGGATCTGTCTAAGGGAAGTCGCGTATGCACGCGGAAAGGAACGTTCCAAGTCGCGTATGGGAAAAAGCGCTCAAAAAGTGCAAAACCAGGGGTAACCACCATGGTATTGACCCACTGTATTGGGTAATGATCCGCCTAATTGACCCCGTCACGGTATTTTTGGGCTCATGGTATTGTTTTGGCCCATGGTATTGAAAAAGGGGCTCATGGTATTGTAAAAGGATAAACCTATATAAGGAGAAGAAATTCATTGTACAAATCATGTGTGTGGGTGCAAGATGTCTGAGCTTGAATGAATACTTCTCTCTGAAGTAGATCTGAATGGAAGGGTTACACTTGAAGACAAATCTGAAGGTATGATGCACCAATGATGAAGAAGGGGATCTAGATCTGAATTGCTCTTGTATTTGCTAGATCTGATTATGGAAGGCTTAGATCTGTGATGAGGCGAGCATCTAGGCGAACATCTGTCTGAAGCAAAAGGGTAGATCTGAACCGAATATCTGATCTGATGAAGTATGCTGCTCTGTAATGATTGAAGATCTATACGCTACTTCGCCGCGGAGGAAGCGCGTATATACGCAGCTTCAGCGAAGAGAAAGCGCGTATGCGCAATAAAATATACATTGAGGTATACGCTGGTTTGTGTGGACGGAAGCGCGTATATACGCGACATCAGTGAAGTAAAAGCGCGTATGCAAACTAGGGTTTGCTGAAGCAAGGGGTATGAAATATCTGATCTGTTCTGTTGTGTTTCTGTTATCTGATCTATGTTGATAAGTATCTGTTGGTGATGTATGTTTGTGCTTAAAAGTATGGAAAGGGTCTAGTCTAAAAATATGATGAAATGTGGCCTGCAAGTGTTGTTCTATTGAAGTTGTTGGATCCAGTGTGAAAATTGATGAAACGTGGTCCAAGGTGGTGCTGAGGGTTGTAGCCTTCAGTCAGGGGGTCGTAGCTCTCTTCCAGGTGAGGCTGGTAAACGAGATCGGGGGGTCGTAGCTCCCTTCCAGGAGAGGCTGGTAAACGAGTCAGGGGGTTGGAGCTCCCTTCCAGGAGAGGCTGGTAAACGAGCGCAGGTGGGTGCCTGCGTGTTGGTCAAGTCTGCGCCAGCACATATGTTGTAAGATGTTTTCTCTATAACAAAATATTGAAGGCTGAGCAACTGCAGCGGTGGTTTTCTCCCGATTTGGGTTTCCACCTAAAAATCCCGGTGTTCATGTGTGATGCTTTGTGTGATGGTTTATTCTGTTCTTACTGCACATGTTTACTGTTTATTAAACATCTGATGAATGAATGATGGAACAATAGAAGTGAAGATTTAATGACATATCTAGATCTCTGTGTATACGCTAGTTTCATAAAGGGGATCTGCGTATATACGCTAGTTTACTGAAGGAAAGTAGCGTATGGGTTTTAAGGAATGAAAAAGTAAAAAGATTTGATTATGCAGTAAATACTGATTCACCCCCCCCTTTCAGTATTTTTCCCAACACAAGAATATGATGTAGAGATACATCCTGATAAAATTGTTAAAGTACAAGGTCTTTGCAGGATGCTAACTGGATCCTCTCATTTACCAACAGAAGAAGATCAATCAAATGAAATGCAACAGTCTAAGGTAAGCCTAAACGATTCTCAATCACAATATGTTAATCTAAATTTTTTCTTGAAAAATGGATATGCTCCATTATATCTCAATTATACAGCAAAGCGTGTTCTGAGACTTAAAGAAAATCAATATCAACTCATTGATGATGTATTATTTAGTAGGAATTATGATTCTATATTATTGAGATTTTTAGAAATTACTGAAGCTGAAAAAGTAATGCAGGAATTACATGATGGACTAGCTAGAGCTCATTTTGGAGGAAAAACCACAGCTCATAGAATACTGTGTGTTGGTTACTATTGGCCAACTCTATTTAAAGAAGCACATGAATATGTGAGAAAATTTAAAGTATGTCAAACTGCATTGGGAAGAGAAAGGAAAATAGTGTTTCCACTACAGCCAGTAAATATCCAACAACCATTTGAACAATGGGGGTTAGATATCATAGGTAAAATAAATCCTAACTCTTCAAAACAACACAGGTATATTCTAAATGCAACTAATTACTTCAAAAAATGGGTAGAAGCTATCCAATTAAAGGTGGTAAATACAAAAAGTATTACACATTTTATTGATCAGTTCATAATCACCAAGTTTGGTCCCCCATCAGCTTTGATATTTGATAATGCATCTTAATTTTCTGGAAATGCCATGATAGAATTTTATTTGAAAAGAGGTTTTAAATTGAAATAATCAGCTAACTATTATCCACAAGGTAATGTATTAGTTGAATCTACAAATAAAAACCTTATCAGAATCATCAAACGAACTATAGAACAAAATCATAAAAATTGGCACGAAGCACTATTATTTTCTCTTTGGGTAGGATAGAATCACCCAGAAAGCCTCAATAGGTACTTCTCCATTTGTGTTAGTTTATGGGAAAGAAGAAATTCTACCCACAAACGTAATGATACCATCATTTGCTTTAGTGCAGTGTATTGATGAAAATCCTTCCTCTTCCCTTCAACTTAGACAAGATCGAATTCTTAGGTTAGAAGAGGAAAGAGAAAAATCCAAACAAACTAATATCATCATTAACAAATAATAAAGGCCTCATTTGATTCAACTTCTGTTGTTCTAAAAAAATTTCAAATCGGTGATTTGGTATTGAAATGGGACAAAGCACATGAGGAAAAGGGTAAACACATGAAGTTTTAAAAACTATGGCTAGGTCCATTTCAAATAATTGAAGAAATAGGTCCATCAACATTTCCGTTACAAGATTTATCATGAAAAAGGGATTCTTTGCCTGTTAATGGGAAAATTTTGAAAAAATATTTCTCATAGAAGGTAACACCTTCTATCCTTGTATATTAAAATCTTTTGTTTTTCTTGTAAAAATAAAAGCTTGCTTAGTACTGATAGTTGGCCTTTAAAAATAAATCTCAGATGACTTTCTTTTGACTTTTCTTTTGACTTATAAAAAAAAATGAAAATATTAAGGAATCAAAATCGAAAGATTTAGAGGGACGGATCAATTTTATCTTTTAAAAAAATGAAATTTCAATAAAGCAGTTATTTTTTATGAACTCTCATTTTTATATAGCATGAATATTCTTTTATCAGTCAAGAAAAGAAACTTTAATATAGTAAGAAACCTTCTTGCAGAAAAGCAATTTAAAACTCGACATTATCATCCGGTATCTTAAAAAGAACTATCATTCATCCCATTTGGAAAATATTATAAATTTTCAAAAGGAATTCAAAAGAAAATAAAAAGATATGATTTAAAGAAAAACTTAAAAGATAATATGTCTCATCACAAGCTTGTTTACCATGTTCATAAAGAAATAGTTAAACTGACATTACTAATACTTTCTACCAAAATAGTGTAATGACTTGAGATTATATCATAAAGAAAAGGGGTCTCATCAAGAGCCAGCTTGATCAGTTTAATTACTATTTGTGAATGGCATTGTCATTATTTGGTTATCAAGCCAAGAAAATGGCTTTTAAGTAGATAAAAATATATAAGAGAAAGTTCTCATAAATTAGAATTTACTTATGAAGATGATAAGATATAATGGATGGGAAAATGAATCATAGCTTGGTAAAAGGTAACCTTGCCAAAAGCTTAAAATTTCCTATTCGAACAGAGGCTCTATCTGTCATAAAAGAGTAAATTTATATAAAGCTGATATGTAAAGGTTATTTACTTTATCCTTTTTAAAACTAAGTAAGGAATGATATAGATTTTCATACTTATATATTTATAGAGGAGTTCTCATGAATATTGAATAAAAGAAATTGTCATTGTTTGGCAAAGATATTATTTATTTGAAATTTTGTTCCTTTAACTATTTTATTTCCAAAAAGGTTTAGAATTTTCAAAATTTTTATCAGAGATATCTAGTTCATCTAAGTGGATAACCAATTGTTGTACTATACAACAACCCCCCATTTATTTTTATAAATTGAGACCCTTTAGAAATAAATAGGAAATTATGGTTATAATTTCCTAAAAATAAAAAACTTAAAAAATAAAATTTATTTTTTCCCTTAAAAGAGCAACACATATTACACATCTTATTTCAAAAAGAATTATAAAACGTAAAATATGCAGATTGCGAAATGCATTCTAAGTCTTTCCGAAATAATATTTAAAAAACCTTGTAAAAACATCAAATCATCATTTTAATTTGTTTTCCCTTTCACACCGCACTTTATTTAATAAATAAAGCTTTAAGAAACAAATGATATAATTTGCGATACCCGTAGACCTGACAAGAAAATAAATTAGGAAATATAAAATCTTTCTCTGTCACAGTCACTTTAGGTTTTGCGCAATTCGCATTGCGTGCAACTTATAATATATACATAAACACTATCCTATAAAATTTGCGATCTATGATTTGTGTAGATTGCATTTCACAGCCTTTAAGGGTCAAGCATCATGAAATATTATAAGGAATGATTGTGATTTGCGTATTAAATAATTTCAGCGTGTGAAAACACCTTATGTCATATCAAATGGAATTTACGATCCTAACAACTTTAAAAGGATTGATAGATATTACGTGTGAAGCCATGTGAAATATTAAATTTGGAATTATGAAATATGATAGACATATTGACATCTTCCTACATGTGTTTGAAGTAAATGATTGATTTACTCTTATAATATTCCTTATGTGTTAAATTCATTTCGCTCTTAGGAAATCAATTACCGGGTTGAAGAAGTTTAGAATGAGCAAAAAGGGAAAATAAATTTCTCAAACATCGTCCATAGAAGACATAAATATGTCTTCATTATTTTTAGACACCATCTGGAACAAATATTGTGCCAGTTCGACATGGGAGAAAATATTTAAACTGTTCGAAGATGAAGGACCAAGGGTGATAAACAAAGTTTCTACAACAGACACTGATTCTACCTTTGATGCAACCCTTTTTTAATTTGCATCCTCACACATTCACAGGATAGCTGCAAGACCAATGATTCTTCCTTATACAGACATGGTAAAGTGGGAAATTGACCACTTAAACATTGAAGATAGAATGTTCAAGAATTCGAGAGGAGAAATTATGGGTTCTTTCAAAGAAGAGGGTTTAGTAGCAATGTATCATCTACCAACCCTGCAGCATAAATTCGATAATAAATATGTGTATACTTTCAAAGCAAAACTTCCAGATCTCATCAAAGTCATCCATGAATGGAAGTACAATGAGGGAAAATTGAAGCAAGATAAGTCTAGTATGTACCCAATTTCACAAATTCCTAATCCTTATTCTTATGCCACTGGTATGTTGTATAGAATATTTTCCAAGCCTAATAGTACTATATTTTCAAGAGATTGGGTTCCCCTAATTGACGCAATCGTCAATTCATCTATCTAAAATTGGGCAGACATTTTATCCAATTACATAGCTAAGCATATCACTGAATATAGGAATAAAAGAAGTGTTTCGCTAAGAGAAATACATCGGTTTTATATGTCTGCCTATGTCATGCATGCCTTTTGTTTTACTTCTAATTTTCCTACCATGGGTTGGAAATGGACCAAGAAAGACCCTACCCCGATTCATATCTACCATAGAGAATTATGGGATTCTGAGTTCCATTTACACTTCTATAAAATCTGCTATGGAGTTATATTTCACATGCATCAGATGATTTTCAAAAAAAAGGCTCCTAGGGTTTCTGAAGAAGCCAATGTAGATATTCTTCGCGTAGCTAGATGGTTTGCCGAAGAAAATTATATATATATATATATATATATATATATATATATATATATATATATATATATATATATATATATATATATATATATATATATTAGAGTATTTGGGAGTTATGGTTCTCCCCATGTTTTACCTTACCATGTTCCAGATAAATTACGTGCAAAAGAAATAGCCCACCATCTTGTCAACGGTGTCACAAAGCAGCTAAAGGATGGTAAAAAGGCTATTTTGCCTACTTTCCCTCTACAGTGCGGCACCTTTGCTTTGGCTAATATTGGCCATGCATTCAAAGAGGTTCCCAATATTTAATTATTGAAATTGGAATTCATGCCAAGAAAGATTATACGATACCAATGATGTGATTAAAAATTACATCACAGTCCTTTTGTAAAGGAAGAAGATGAATTTGATGACTTCTTTCAAGGCATGGAAAATTTCTCTGATATTACCAAATACATTTCTAGTCAATTAAGTCAAAAAGATGCTGAATCTTTTCAAGCATATGGAAACAAGAGGCTAGAAAATGTTCCTTTGAATTTTTTGATTATTGAAGATGAAAAACATACTCCAAGTGTTAGTCTGGATGATGAAATGAAAGATATATCTAAAAATGAATCAGGTCAATCGCAGCAGCAGTCTGATAATTCAGATCAATTTGAAAATGAATACAAACCTAAGTAAGAAAATTCAGAAATTGACCAAATTCTTCAAGATATAGAAGTGCTAGAGAAAACAAAGAGAAATGGGACAAAATCAGATTTGGAAATAGTTCAACATAGTCATAACATGTTAGATCAGTCCAAGCTGTCTCAAGTAAAATATCTGATGAATCAATGGGAAGAATTTTCCGAAGCAATAAATACTCCTAAATAAAATCCAAATACTGATCAAGCATCAAGTTTCAAAACACCAAAACCTTCACAGAAAATAGTTGAGACTGTCAATCTGCTACAAACAGTTCCAAGAATGTCTGACAAAGAAATCATACCGGCCTACCCTACAGATCAGATAGTTCTTCAGATTGAAGATATTCCTTCATTAGATATTTTCTATAGTCCTCGATAAAAGGTTGTAGTTAAAAGAAATAAAAGAATAAGGATTAATGAAACAACTCCAAAACCAACAGATGAATCAGATGATGTGCTTTGGAAGGATTCCTCATATGACCCCACTGAGCATCTAACCAAGTTATCACAATATGTAGGGGCATATTCCATCGCTACTTTTCATAAAGCTACTGAGGTTAGAATATTGTTGAAATAAAAGGAAGCCAGAGTAGAATAATTAGAAAAATTGTCAAATGAAGAGAAAGCCAAGTCCATTGAGCAGATGAAAATAAACACAACTCAATTTCAGGAAGATATTGAAAGCCTAAAATTGAAGTATCAAAACAAACTTAATGAAAAGCAAGCACATCTAGAAAGAGAAATGGCTGAGTTACAGAGTCAATGACAGTTACAACAATTCATCAAAGAAGCACTTAATATAAACACCATGTTAAAGAAAGAACAAGAAGTTTTTTGTCGCCAAGCTTTAATGGTTGATTCTTATTGTGATTCCAATAATATACTGATTCAACAAATAGCAATTCAGAAACTGGAATGTGAAAAACTTGAAAAGAAAATCGAAGAACACATTCTGTGGTAAATTTTAGATACATGAATGCAACCTAGTCTACCACAAATAGATAAGCTTTGGAAAGAATTGTTATTCACAGAATGGAGAGCACAAATTAATCAAGCAGAGAAAGCAACGACCATGACGTCTAAGAAATCAAATGAGACTATTCAGTCTATATGTGATAAATTGCTTAAAACAAAACTTCTTAAAGAAAACACGTCTGATGTGTTTTTAGGAACAAGAGAAGTATAAATAAAGTAGAGACAGAGAGCAGATACACAAGAGGAAATGATAAAAAATTTTAGTAAGTTTGATCAGGAAAATCACTCGAATTTTTTGATCAAATCTTACCATCAACATCAAACTCTTCAATCTCTTACAGATTTAGAAAAAATATCTCAATCAATAATCTCAAATGCTATTTTCAAGGGACAAATCCGATCATGGATATCATAGCCAGCTCAGCTTAAAGCAATGCTAGATATTTGTCAACTTTGTGATCGCAATTAGAATGAAGGGTGGGATTCGTAGAATTAGGATTGTTAGTTCAAAATTCCTAGATTATTGTTTAAGTTAAGCTTTTAGAGAAAGGTTGTTTGAAACCTCCTCTACATTTTTGTAATAATTTAATTTTAGTTTGTAGTTAGTTGAGTATTTAAACCCTTCTCATGCATTTAGAGATGGGTCCAAAATTTTATTGAGAACATTTTCAAAGAATGCTTGATTGTAATTAAGTTTGTCGATGCCTTGATAAAATAATGGAACATGGCTTTTTCAGTTATATATCAATTTTTTTATCACTATTGATGCACTTCTATACTCTTTGAAAGCCTTACTGATAGAAGAGTTGAATGTGGCATATTATCATTGATCAGATGAACAAGAAAATACACATCTAATACTATTATCATGTATGCTAGTTCTGTTTTGAATATTAGTGATGAATCCAACTTTCATGAATTATATAAGAAATTGATTGTTTTTATTGGAAATATCGGTTGCACTATTGTACGATATAAATATAGAAATTAGTTTGTTTTATATATGGTCATCAAATATATGCGATATGTTTCTCATTTTATTTTGATTAACTATTTTTTAAGAGAGTCATCTTACAAATTAATAATTCTATTAAATATATTACGATCTTAATAATCACATACTGAATAGATATCATTTTAGATTGCATCAAATTATTATTATCCCGGGTTAGATTAAATTAGGCTTAAATTCAAAGTTTTGCATTTTAGAATAATTTTTTTTTAGTTTTTAGTAATTCTTCATGCAAATCCTTTGAGAGAAACCCAAAAATTAAAAAAAAAAACCCAGATTTGGTAAACTGGTCCCATTATATCCAGTCGGAGCCACTATCCTGAATGGAAAAGGAACTGTCTTAAGTTCCGGACCGAGTGGTTATCCCCCTTGTTGTTGCCACAAATTTCTGAGGCCTCAACATAAGGCAACACATTTTTGGCCACTTTTTGTCTTAATATATCATCACAAGACATATGCAGGCTACAAAGATTATTTTTGGGCAAGGAAGAAGAAATTACAAAAATATCTGCCGAATTAGGTGAGTTTGTAGCATGCTCCAGGCTTGAGGCTGAGTTTTCGCTACGAACTTGCTCTAGGTTTCGTTCAGCTAAAAATCCTTCAAAAAATACATGGAAGAGGGAGCTAAATGCATGTATTTATCTTATTAGATTGAAGGAAGACATTATAATAGTCAGAAATGTCAAAGGTTATGCAAAAGGTGGTGAAATTAAAATGCTAGAAACTCTCCTGAAATTTCTTATATATAATTGTTTTAGTAGTCAACTTTAGGTTTAACTTACGACTGAATGAAAAACCCTTTTGGAAATATGAAGGAGGTTTTTATTCAGCACAAGTCCATCTACAAATGCCCTCTCAAATTTTTCAAAGCTATCAGGGTTTCAAAATTATGCACTCATCTTTGAGGCCTATTTTTCAAAATTTTCACTAACCATATTTATGAAAAAATTGTGAAATTCGACTTGGAGTGTTAACATTTTCTTTAGTCTTTGCCCTTAAAATTTATAAAGTGTAAATATTTGAAACCAATTGTCCTTCTCCAAAGTCATATAGAATAAATAACTATTAAAAACCAATAAGCATCAAAACATTGAACCATATTTTACTAGATAAAAAATTAATTAACAAAATAATAAATTTATTTTAAATTTGTATAATTACATTATAAAGCGTCCTCATTTGAAAACAACTTTCCTAAACTGCCAGGTGTACCATTGTGCACCATTGATTTTGATGTTAGATGATTGAAACAATTTCTACCTTAGGATTAAATATTGTTATAATTAATCAGTTATAAAGGAAAATAGTTTTAAAAATAGTAGAATTCATGTTATATTATCTTGCTCAGTCATATGATAATAGCAAGAATGACTTTTGTGGTGGGAAATTTCTGTGTTTTCATTCTATTTTTTTTTCTTCTTTTTTTTACATATTTCATCCTCGCTTCGAAGCTACGAGAGGATAGCTACAAAGGAATGTTGGCTCAAAAAATGATTGCATATGTTGTTCCTACGGTTTTCTTAACTGTTGTGTTGTTCCTGCTGTTTTTTCATAAATATAATTATCTTTTAGAATTGCATGAATGTAAATGTTTCTCTTCCTTTTTTAATAATTGTTGAATAAATGACAATTTCTAATATCTGAAATGGAAATGCCTTTTTTCTACTGCCGGTAGATCTAGGTCGTTCAAGTATTTAATCTACCCATAAGATTAGGTACATCATTAAGCGCTGAGCAGACACATCATTGACCACTGAATAAAAGCAAGTACATCATTCAACATTGAGCAAGCGCATCATCCACCTCTGAAGTAGCCAAGCAGCTTCACCCCTTAGCCAGTTAGCTTTAGCGCCATGTTAGAGATCTCAGGTATGACTTTGAAATAAATTTTTTTCTCTTTACTCTATCTAAATTATTTTACATTCTGTTTGACAAATTTTTACCCTGTCTAAATTATTTTGCATTTTTTTTTTAGAATTTTCAACATTGGATCTGTCTAAATTATTTTTCATTCTATTTGAGAATGTTCGACATTGAATTTTAGTGGAAACTCTGAGCCTTGCAGTTGTCCTGTATGTGATCTCAAAATAACATATTACTAGATGTTGATACATATAATACATAAAATATAATGTAACATCCAAGAATCATTTCGAATAAGCTGCAATTCTAGTTTGATTTCATTTGTTTTAATCTTATTATAAATTTCAATAAACTAAAGTTAGATTCTATCGTTTGATTTTCTGTAACTAAATCTTCAAATTTCATCTTAAAATTGTGAAAATCCCATAGGGTAATAATTATTTAGAAAAATTTTGTATTATATTTTTGGTTGATCTCACACATTTTGTAAAATATCATTCATGTATATACTATGAACTACTAAAATCTAAAATTTTTTATAGGATATAAAATATCACATGCCACATCAAATTCTATGGAAAAATAAATAATTATTAAGATTCAAATTATAACCATATCTTTCCTAATAGTGGCAAAGGAGAAGCCAAGCCAGAGCATGCAGAGGCCATGGAAAGCCCATGTGGAGGGTTTTCTTTAAAGTAAGGGTAATAGGTGGTAGTCTAGTAAGTATGAATAAAAGAAAGAAAGAGGGAAGTGTAATAGAAATTTCAATAAATGGTCAAAGTTCAATATAAGAAGTGAAGTGAGAGCATACAGAGGCCATGGAAAAGCTATGTGGAGGTTTTTTTTAAAGTAAAGGTAATAGGTGGTAGTTGAGTAAGTATGAATATAAGAAGGAAAGAGGGAAGTGTAATAGTAAATTTCAATAAAAGGTCAAAGTTCAATCAAAACACTAGGACTTAAAATACTTATTGAAATTATTAAAATTTAAGTATTTTTACATTGATTTTAGGGTTAAACGCCTCGCAAATGGGAAAGCTAAAGACATTGAGGGTTATTAGGTGGAAATCTTAAAAATTGGAGGTCTTGTCCTCATCCCCCACATCCACAAGCTTTTCAACCAAGCGGTCAAGCATGGGTTCCATAAACCTTGGACTCAGAGCCTCATCATCCCTATTTTTAAAAGTGGGGATACAAATAGCCCCTCTAATTATCGAACAATTATGATCAGCCCTCTCTTAGCCAAGTTATATGGTATTATTTTGGAAAAGAAGTTGAGCATTTGGCTTGAAAGTGAAGGTAAGCGAGCTAAAGGCCAAGCGGGTTTTAGAAGGAAACACTCAACAACGGAGCACCTCATTACGCTTAGGATCATTGTGGAGGAATGCCACAATGATAAATCCAATATCTTCTATTGCTTCGTTCACTTTAAAAAGGATTTCGATACGGTTCCTAGAAATAACCTATGGAATAGATTAGGAGATCTAAATGTTCCTTTCGATCTAAGAGCAGCTGCTATAAGGTTATACGAGAATGTAATTGCCAAGTTAAAGAGCAATGAGGGGTGGTCGATAGATATTAAGTGTAATATCGGAGTTGAGCAAGGCTTCCCCCTCTCCCCTACCCTATTTTTCATTTACATTGACAAGCTAGAAGGTTGTTTAGAGGAAGTAGGATGCGCTAGCACTATCTTAGCTGGGATAGTCATCATCCTTCTTCTCTATGCTGACGATATTGTTCTTCTCGGAAGGTTCCCATCTGATCTTAATAAGAAACTTAGAATTCTTAAGGATTTCTGCTCTACCATGGGTATGTCTGTTAACACTGGAAAAACAAAAGTTATGATTACCAAATCCAAGAAGAACACTTACGCGAATTTTATGTATGAAAATAGTAACTTGGAGGAAGTTTCTTCTTAGAAGTACCTAGGAATTGATATTCATCACAAGCTCAACAGGGACTATAACATTCAGAAAAGGATTAATGAGGGGTGGAAAGCTTATTTGGTCTTGAAAATAATTGTAAAATGGAAAACCTCATAATGTGGGATAGAAAGAAGTTCCTCTTTGAAACTTTAGTCACTCCTGTTATCTTATATGGATGTGAGGTTTTGGGTTGCAACATCTCTAGAGAATCTTGGAGAAAGACTAAGAAAATCCAGAAGCGTTTTATAATGGATAACCTTAAAATTAAAAGCAATACACCCTATCATATTCTCCTTATAGAAGTGAGTCTTTCCCATATCGAGAGCCTAGCTATGACTAGGCTTCTGTTGTACAAGCACAAGCTCAATAGCATGATCAAATATAGGTTAATCAAATATAAGGTTCTTCCCAGTGATAATGTCTTGTTGGGTAGCTGTGAAAAGGAAAATAAATTATTGAAAATGTTGGGTTTTGAGTACATATCATATCATGCATGCCACAAATGATTGTATTATATATAGAGGAGAATACACAAACAAAGAGATATGTCCGAAATGTGGGCATGACAGGTATGATAAATAAAAAAAGAAGGGTAAATCAAGTTGTCCTCCTTTTAAGATATTGAGGCACATGCCTAAATCCCAAGGACTCAAAGGCTCTTTTGTTGCAAGAAATTAGCTATGTTGCAAGGATGGCATGCCTCAAACATAGGTGATTTGGGAGTTATGCAAATCCTAACATATTAAATATCCATGAAGCACATAGAGGATACATGGCCCAAAAAATTCAAGGATGAAGTATGAATTCTACGACTCAGCATAGTCATGGATAGAGTCAACCCATATTACCTCCTAAACATGAATTATTATGTTTGGCCTATAGTAGTGATCAATAACAATATCCCCTGATGGTTGTCCATAAATAATGAACTTTTTATGTTGGCTCTCATAGTCCTTGGTAGAAAACAAATGAAAAATATGGATGTCTACTTACAACCAGTGGTAGATGAATGAAGGAATTATGGGATGGGAGAAATGTATACAATGTATCAAGATCCATCACAACAGAGAGGAATTTTACGTTGTACGGCATATGTGCTTACACGACACATGATTATACAGGATTAAAAGTTTTCTCAAGTAAATTACATGTTTATTTATTTTTTTATATACATAAAAATATTATTTTTCATATTAATTATTTAATAAATTGTAATTTTTCTATTCTTCATGATATTCCTTAACTTGCTATGCATATATAATAATTTCACAAGTCTTTTACAAAATGGTATTATGGATGTAAATTTTGTGGACCTTCTCTAAAATCTAGATGGCCCAATGACCTACGAAAGCCAGTGTATGACTACTCTAGGGTTTCCTCCTAGAAGAATACCCTTACAGAAGAGAAAAATTTTCTTTCAATGGTAAATGAGAGAGAACGCAAAGGCCTGCAATAACGACACTAGTTGAATGGATTAGAGCATATGAGGGAGACAAGGAGAAGGAGTTCATATAAATGTTCGATTCAAATGGAGAGCCTATGCTCGATGATCAAGAATTATTTGCACATATTTTGATAAATTTCCCATTGGGATGAAAAGAAAATCTATCTTTTATAACCTCCCATATTGGGAGAATCTTAAGATTACCCACTTATTAGATCCCATGCATATATTTAAAAATGTTTCATCTTCTTTATGGAGGCACATATCATCGAAACAAAGTGACACATTTGTTGTTAGGAAAGATCTTATTGCTTCAAAAACTAAAAATAAACATTGGCCAAGACAATAGAAATTACAGGATCAGAGGCTGGCCCCTCTAATTGTTATTTCAAAGAAGGTGATGTCCCATGGATTCTAAAAAAATATGATCTTTCTTTGGCAAAGGAAGTTATAATGGGTGTAAGGGTGCCATATTCATATGGGTCTTCACTATGACGCTGATTCACCATGCAAGACAATTTGTCAGGGTTGAAATCACATGACCATTTGAATCTTCTAAGAGTATGTATAATAACAAAAACATATGATTTTATTATTTTTTATGTTTATAAATTTTATCCCATGGGATCATAAAAAAAAATTAATTTTTTGTATTATTGCATGTGTTTATAACTTTGTAGTGTCATTATCCTTTATTTGTGCATGGGTGTGTGAAAATGACTTCCCCCAAGACCTAGGATGTGCCATATCTAAATTATCTTCATTTTTATGTTGGATCACATCAAAGGAGATTCATGCGGCTAGCATTCCACGGTGGCGTCAAGAGATAGTTGAGATTTTTTGTATGTTTTATAAGGAACTGTCGACAAGTTTAGTGGATTTGGAGGATCATATTCTAATCCACCTAGTAGATGAGGTTGAATTAGTTAAGGTGGTTTCTTGTCATTGGATGTTATTCTTAGAGAGGTACATGAAGAAATTGAATGGTTTTTTTCGACAAGGGAAAATACCGAGGGGTCTATGGCAGAGGGGTACATATCATATGATTCTTTCTATTATGAAATTAAGTACATCAAGAAGATTGACAACACACCAGGTGCGATGATTTGGGATTATGAAAGGGATGAAGACAAAAGAGAAGGGGAGCTTCGCCAAATGAATGGAAAACGACGCCTGATAAAGAGTATGTGACTTACATTTTTTCAAATTTACATAAAGAAAATATTCACATTAAATTTTGATATAATGTATATTTTGATCTCATATGTAATAAATGTCGGTTTTATTTCATTAATGAATGTATAAATTGAAGCAATCAATAAATTCATTCTTTACAATTTTGAAGTGACACAACCGTGTGTCACATTGTATGAACAAAAGAGGATGAAATAGGATAGTGACAAGAAAGAAGTCATATGGTTGAATGGTAGAAGCGTCCCTTATCCCGATAATATAAAATAAAATATTCCAACTATATGACCCAACAGTTGGGTTGTTGACCAAGTCAAAGAGAAATATGGTGACATTGGTCGTTACCCGCGCACTGAAGAGGATGCGCTTAACGTAGGGATCGGGTGCAACAACTCGGTAATAATCTATTTATGTACATTTTAAACTTAATAATGCACCTTAGAAATGTAACATCTATATTTTATAATTTAACAATTGGATTATTAGACACATAACACTGTGATTTTTTAACTTTTTTTTATAGGTGCATTTTTTCTCATATATGTGGGCATATGGACACCATTTTCACACAAAAAATTCCAATGATGGACACATGACACAAGACTGTGGAGTGGAAGTCAAGTTCAATCAATCTAGTCGAGCTAGCCACCGTGATCAAAACCTAGTATGGCAGATGTTAGGTTACATAGGAAAGATACAAGAGATCATTGAAGTGGACTTCTCTTCTTTCTAATGTGTTATTTTTAGGTGCAACTGGTGGGACACATTTGTTCAGAATAATGTAAAGGAAGTTTGCGATAGTAGGCTAATATGTATCAACTCTAAAAAGATATGGGGTGAAGCTAAGGAGCCTTATGTTTTCCCCAAACACTGCAACTAGGTATTTTTTTACCTAGATGTGTTGGATAGGGATTGGTGGTTTTTATTGAGACATGACCCTAGACCAAAACACATTTTCAAGAACAATAGTGTTATCATGTCAAGTGAGCTAAAAGATAATGAGGGTGATCATGAGAAGACAGAGTGGTATGGTACATGTGTTATTTCATCATTTATACTATTTAAGATGGGTTTTTATAAAGAAGAGGACTTAACCTTATAACTAAGACTCTTTTTTTCCAAACATTATAATATGTATTTTGAATTAAATGGTTTTCATTATGTTAATTTTAAAATAATTTCACTCGATAATTTGCATTTATGTTGATCTCAAAAGCAGTGCACTCTATCATGTTCTTTTTTTTTTATGTCAATTCTAAAATAATACAACTACTTGATTGCTTTAAATGGTTTTTAAAATATTAAAAAATGTATTAATATATACTGTTTTTTTTATGTAATATCATAATAAAATAATGATAATGCTAAACATGAATTTACTTTCATTTTTTTATAAACTTTATTATGTTATAAAAATTCATATTATTCTAGATTTATTATTTTATAGTTATTTTTATTCATACAAATTTACAAATTTACAATTTTACAAATTTACAAATTTACAAAATTTACAATTTTAAGAAAATTGAATCATGACAATACATACAATTACAACTAAAATTTTACAATTTCACAATATAATTACAATTAAAATTACAATTACAATTTTACAAATATTTTACATACAATACAATTACAATTACAATTACAATTTTACTGTTAACACCTAATCGAAAGGGATTGGGTGAAACTGTATATTAGTGTAAATTAGGAAATAAGGAATTCTAAGGAACATTGGGAAATGAATCCCAATGGTCTCACCTCCATGTATATATTAATGAGCACCCTCTATGAAATTCACTGTCCAATTTGTGGAGTTACCTCCCGAGTCTGACATGGTATCAAAGCCAACCCTTGTTTTGGAATTTCTACCCTTGGTGTAACTCCCTCCCATCTCTCTTTTGCATTTCTTGCAGACTACCATATTCTATCATATTCTTAAAAATTTTGTTTGAAATTCTGTGCATTCAAATTTTATTTTCTGGGCTCACAAATCACTACTTTTCATTCAATTTTTTTAGGCTCACAGCTCAGCCACTGCTGCTTTAGACTCCTCACACTGCATACTCCATTGACCTCCTAAAACACCTCCTCCACTGTTGCTCATTTGACTGCATATGATTTCCGCTGCTCCAGACTCTACTCTCACTGCTCATCAACCTCCCGTAGTCGTAACAGCAGCTGCAACACTACCTCCACCATGATTCATTCCCCTCCCTGCTCCCCCTCCCCACAGCTACATCTCCCCACAACTCCATCTCCCTGTTCCCTTCCCCACTCCACCTCTTCCCTCCCCTCCCCTCTTCTCGCTCCCCCTCCACCTCCCATTCCCCGTAATCCCTCAACTTCCTCCCCGCTCTCTCATCCCTCTCCATGTCCCGCTTTTCCACAATGCTTTGTTGCCTCTCTTCCCTACAGACTCCTCTCCCTATGAAATTTCCCCTCTACCCTCACTTCCCCCTAACCCACCTCCCACAGGTCGACCTCCCCCAGGTCCGACCCTCCCTAAGTCAAACCTTCCCCAGGTCTGACCTCCCCTGCTAATATATATATATATATATATATATATATATATATATATATATATATATATATATATATATATATATATATATATATATATTCCAAAGCTATTTTTTTACTACAGACTACTGATTTTTACCATAATTGAATTTTTATAGCTGAGTGCAATTTTCACTCCATAATTGAGTTTTTCTACAGCAAAGTAAATTTTACACTAGAATTGAGTTTGTTCCCCAACATATTTTTTTTCAAAAGTTCACAATGCATTCTCTCATATCTATTGTGGTAGTTGTTCTCTCTGGGAAGGAGAAATATCTTGAGTGGTCTTGGAAAGTCAAGAACACTCCCATTTTTAATGAGTTTGGAGAGGAATTTGTGAAGGGGAAGGAAAAAATCCACCAACAAAGCCCATGTAAGACACAGAGATTGCCATCTTGGAAAACAAGACTTGAAAGGCCTATGCATTGATTGCAACTTCTATAAATTAAGAGGTGAGTCACCATATTACACCATTTTCAACTTCCTATGAAGCCTTGAGAAAATTAAAATAATGCTATGACTCACATTCAAAACATGAAATTGTTCAATTAATGATCAATTTGTTCAATGTTGAATTGAAAAATGATGACCCTCTTGATTTAGCATGAGAAGTAAGATATATCATGCATGAGATTAAAAATACTGGTATAGAAATTGGCATGGCTCCCATAGCTTATGTTAAGGAAATATATCCCACTTACTCACATTACCTTAAATCATTACAATCAACTGGAAACCTCATGATTATCACTTTTGTTTCCCTTGAGAAAAAGTTTGCAGAAAGAGAGAAGGATTTTGGAAAGAAGACAACCCCTCTATCTTCTGAAGAAGCTATATGTTTCACACATAGAGAAAAGAATAATGCTCAAGATTCTTCCAGAGGAAGAGGTGGCTGAAGAGGAAGAGGAAGAATAATTTTCAAAGGAAGGGGGGGAAAACAAACTCAAAGTTAAAAATATGATATTTAGTGCATACACTACAATAAATATTGGTAGATGCATCTACATGTAAGTTGCCTCGGGGCAAAATTAAGCAGCAACGAAATCAAGAAAATCTTAAAACTCATGAAAGAGACAAAGGTAAAGCACGTGAATCTAATCATTATGTTGTAGCACATTGTAACAATGGAGTAACTTAAGAATTTTTTTATGCTTCACTTAATTCTTGGAGAAATGATTGGTTGCTAGATTCAGGAGCAACAAGCCACATGAATTTTAGAAAATATTGTTTTGAATAATTTACTGACAAGGTTTATGGATTAGTATAATTTGTATACAAATATAAACTCAAGCCATCAGGGCTTGGCACAATCAGGCTTAAGTCCCCTGGTATTCCAGATGATCTTCTACATGAGGTTTTATACGTCCCTAATTTGAGGAGAAAATTTTCATCCTTGGTCCACATCCACCAACAAGGACACTCCATTCACATGTTTGATGGAAAGGTTGAGGTCAAAAAAGCATCATATCACTCACTTGTCATGAAGGGAATGGAAGAAGGGACACTCCTAAAGCTGTAAGGTACCTCTTCTCAGGCACACAATTTGCATTCAATTCTCTTCATGATGAAGGTAAATTCCCATCAATTCTTTTATGGTATGCTATATTTGGGCAAAAACTATGATATCCTTCGATTTCTGAAGATAAATGGTGTTACTAGATTGCCTACAATTCCTAGGAAACTTAAGCAATGTGATGCTTGTATTCTAGGAAAGCATAGCAAACAATCCTTTCGTTATTCACATTCTAGAGCACCTAGAAAAATGATCTTATAAATTCAGATTTATGTGGGCCCATGCCTATTTCTTCTACAAATGGAAATAAATATATGATGAAATTTATTGATTGTTACACCTGAATATGTTGGGTTTACTTATTGAAGAAAAAATTTGATGCTTTGAAACATTCAAGAATTTTCATGCATGGATTAAAAATGATGCACAAACTCATATTTGTTGTTTGTGCACTGATAATGGAAAAAAATACATTTTAGGTGAATTTTAAAACTATATTCGCCAACATGGGATCAAACATAAGAAAATTGTGCCCTATAATCCCGAACAGAACAGTGTGGCTGAAAAAATGAACAGGACAATTTTAAATATGGTTTGCTCCATGATGTTTTTTAAGAATGTAAAATTGATGTTTTGGGATGATGCTGTTCTATGTGCTATGTACATAAAGAATAGGTGTCCTTCTAATACAATAAAAAACAAAACACCTTATGAAATGTGGCATGGCCATATTCCTTTGATAAAGCATTTCAGGGTCTTTGATTTCACCTATTATGATTTGATACCTAAGGTACAAATAAATAAACTTAGTTCTAGAAGTAAAAAATGTATCTTCTTGGGGTTTTCCAATACCTCCAAAGGATATCATCTCTATGATGAAGTTAATAAGAAGTTTGTAGTATCTAGAGATGCCATATTCCTTGAACCTTCCAATATTGGCGATGTTGTTGAGATACAAATTGATGTCTTGGATATATTCACACATGCAAAGTCATTTCCAGAATTTGATAATCAGATTCCACATCTTGAAGGGGGGATTCCTATACTGAACCAAACTGTGGAATCATCTTCTGAAGAACTCTCTCCCCCATGTGAAAAACCAACCACAAATGTTACCTTGAATGATGTGATTGATAGAATTGGAAGATTAAATCTTGATTCAATCCCAACTGAGTCAAATGAGCGGCCTAGGCCATCTTAGAAAGGTCCCCTAAAATGGCTAATAAATACATTGGAAAATGTTCTTCCTAAGGAGGTTGGAAAGGTAGGAAAAAGAAGCTCCACCAAGAAAAATGGAGGTGACGTAGATAACTATAATTCACCTATTGATATGGATATTTCTTATAATTTTGAACAGGATTTGTCTACATATCTTGAACCAACTTCCTTCAAAGAGTCTGCTTATCATGATAAATGCAATGAAGCGATGTAAAATGAGTATGATGCCTTGATAAAGAATGGCACTTGGAAACTTGATGATCCTCCATTGGGAACCAAACCAATTGTCTACAAGCGGGTCTACAAGAGAAAGTACAAATCGGATGGCTCACTTGAAAAGCACAAAGTCGGGCTTGTGGAAAAAGGTTTTGCATAGAAAGAAGGTGTCGATTATGAGGAAATTTTTTTACCCACAGCAAAATGGGACATCGTTCGGACACTCTTCTCCTTAGAAGCTCAGAAGGGTTGGAAAGTCCATCAGATGGATGTAAAAACTTCCTTTTTGAATGGAGATCTAAAGGAGAAGATTTTTATGACCCATCCAAAAGGATTTGTTTTAAAGGGCCAATAACACAAAGTATGGAAGCTTATAAAATCCTTTTATGGCCTCAAGAAAACACCACGAGACTTGTATGAGAAATTAACTGAGCAACTTCTTAAACTTAACTTCAAACATTTTTATCTTGATGATGTAAATTTTTTTGTTAAGAAAGTTTAGAAAAAGTTTGTATATCTTGTGGTCTATGTAGATGGTATTTTGATGACAGGGAACAATGAAAGTTATATTGCATCCGTAAAGAAGGAATTGAAGAAATGTTTTTAAATGAATGAGTTGGGGTATTTTCACTACTATCTTGGTATTGAAGTAACTCAACATCCTAAATTTATATTCCTTTCTCAAAAGAAGTACTCCAGGAGATCTTTTGAACAAGTTTGGCATGGATGAATGCAATCCTTTGACCACTCCAATGAAACAAAAATTGAAGCTCACATCTATTTAAGAGAAGGAATTTGAGGATGCAACGAAGTATAGACAACTTATAAGAAGTCTCATCTACTTGACTACTACCAAACTAGATATCTCATTTGCTGTTGGAATCCTCTCCATGTTTATGCAAAAACCTTGTGAAGGACATTAGTCTGCTGAAAAAAGAGTTATAAAGTACTAGAAGGGGACTCAAGACTTTGGACTCAAATATACACAGGTGGGCGAGTCCAGCTTGATCAGATACTCTGATTCAAAATTAGATGGAGATAAAGAAACTAGGGTATCTACTTCAGGTTATACTATGAGTCTTCGATGAGGAGATTTCACCTGGAGATCATGCAAAGAGGGATTTCTAGCAAAATCCACAACTCAGGAAGAATATGTGGCAGCAGCTTAAGAGAAAAATAAAATTCTATTGCTCGAGAAAATCCTAGAATAATTGTTGATGAAACAAATGCATTCAACTCTACTCATTATTGACAACACTTCTACAATAAAATTTCCCAAGAATCCAAATTTTCATGATCGAACGAAGCACATCAATAGAAATTCCATCTGATTCGACATCATGTTGATGCCAGAACTATCCATCTACACCATTGTTCCACAAATGAGTAGACTGCGGACATCTTCACCAAAGCACTTGGAAGAGAAAAGTTCGAAAAATTCAGAACGATGCTTGGACTCAGTAACATCCCTTCAGATTAAGGGGGCGAATTTTGACACCTAATCCTAAGGGATTAGGTGAAATTGTATATTAGTGTAAATTATGAAATGAGGAAGTCTAAGAGACATTGGGAAATGAATCCCAACAGTCTCACCTCCAAGTATATATTCATGAGCACCCTCTATCAAGTTCACTATCCAATTTGTGGAGGTATATATTCATGAGCACCCTCCATCAAATTCACTATCCAATTTGTGGAAATATCTCTTGTTTTGACAATTAAAATTACAATCACAATACCTACAATTACAATTTTATATACAATTACAATTAAAATTTCAATTACAACTAAAATTTTACAATTTTACATAAATTACAATTAAAATCACGATACAAACAATTGCAATTACAATTTTATAAATATTTTACATACAGTTAAAATTATATTTTACAATTTTACATACAATTACAATTAAAATTTCAATCACAATTACAATTATCATATTTCTCAATTTTACATACAATTATAATTAAAATTACAATTGCAATCACAAGACATACAATTACAATTACAATTACACAATTTTACAATTACCAAAACATAATATTTAATAAATATCATGATTTAATATTAAAAATAAATATCACGATCATGATAACCATGGTACAAACATCATATTCTAAAATACACTATAAAATTTTCTAACATCATCTAATCATCATGATCATGATCAGCTAACAAAACACAAACATTGTATAACATCATCACAACACAAACATCAAATCTACATCTCATGTCAAATAACTGCTATCACATACACATCTATGTGCAAGAACATTCAATGAGCATATCTAACATGACCTAAAAATATACACATCATGATGAACACCAACATGTAAATTAAGTACATCAACGTGAACATGAAATACATGTACCACACACACACACACACACACATATATATAATTTCAAAAATATACAACTGTAATAGAACTGCATATAAATGTCAAATATATTGTCGTACTATATATATATCTATCTATATATATATATATATATATATATATATATATATATATATATAGATATATATAGATATATATATGTATATATATGTATATATATACGTACATACATATATATACAGACACACACACACACACATATATAGATATATATAATGTCAAAAATATATAACTGTAATAGAACTGCATATAAATGTCAAATATATTTTGGTACTACATCAATAATATAACTAGTACTAAAGACCTTCTCAGTCAATGTTGCCTCATGCTCAGATGGATGTTCCTACTCAACCAGAGGTGACTACTCAATCGATGTCACCTGTTGATCAGCTGGACGTGCCTCCGCATGAGGTGCCTGCTAATCAGATGGTGTCTACTCAAGAGGTGCCTGCAAATGAGATGGTGCAACATGCTCAGTGGATGGACGTGCCTACTCACAATATGCCTTCTCAGGACTAGATATTGGTTCCACATCTCCTGTGCGAGGTGAAGGAGGAGGAGGTGGAGTACTAGAATAATTATCACTCCCCTCATGATGACGATCATCTGATGAGCTTCTCTGTCGTGCATCTTCATGGCACCTATAACTCCTAGCTACCAGTAGCTCGAAAGCTCTGATGATATGATGCATAAAGCTCATCATATCGTGGGGCATATCCCTCTAGATCTTGTAAGCGTATGATAATCCTGGATCTCTCTGATCATAACAGGGAAGAATATATCAACAACTGGGAGTAGACATAATCGGTCACCCAACTCCATCCTGAATTGGATGTCCTCCCTACATCGTATGCCCGTGGGCATCTGCACCCAAGGATCATGTTTGTCACCCTAATCTGTGGCCTCCACCATCTCCTTGCCATGATATACAAGATCATATGGTGGGTGTGGAATCATGTCCCCCACAAAAGTGCCAAAATATACAAAATATATAGTACACAAAAATAATTAGACAATTTGATTAAACAATCTAATAAAATAATTCAAAGAACCTGTTAGAATAAATTCTATTATAGTTAATTAAGACAAAAAAATGAAAATATATTAACTTAAAGAGAACACTAATATTACCTCCAACATCCGATGACTCATCCAATGTGAAGAGGATGTTGGGACACCCTCGCCAATCTAAAACCACGTACGGACACGACACCATCATAAGCATTTGATCATCAACACTAGCTAGTAGCTCCAATGCATCACTAGATATATTGGCGGGATAGTCGTAAAATCCCTTCCTAGGCATCATTTGGCCCAGCATCTGCATCCGTACATGTAACATCAGCCAACGAGGCTAGCGAAAAAAAGTAGGTGTCATCTCCAAAAACCTCTCAAGAAATAAAAATAATAATTTTGAAGAAAAAGGGAAGGTCAACCTCCCACGTTCCTGAGAACAACATCTATCTAATGCTATACAAAACTACTGCAAAAAAATGGCAGACCATCTCACAAGTCCTGGAATCTAGAATAAAGAATCAACATAAAATAAAAGAGGTGAGCTAATGCACTGCCTATCACTAGTATAGTGTGCAATTTTTGTAATGTCCTACCTAGCCTTAGCTAAGAGGAGACATTCAATTTTGATTTAATTTATGTTTTATGAATAAATGAATAAAGGAGGACATGTAAAACTCGTAAGAAGTTTAAATAAATCAATGCCCATGTGAACAAAGGCAAATATGTGCTATGCAAATAATCACTTGCAGGTGTGAAAGAGGTTTTGAGCCAAGATTGGGTCCACCTTGACCAAGTCAACTGCATTGTCTAGGTTCATTGCATCTCCAAATGGGACTGCACAGTTCTAGAAGGGAGCCTCTAATGTGAAAAGGACCAACTCATCCAAGTGTTTTAGGGTTTGAAAGAGCTATCTCATGTTATGAAAAGGAGGAGAAGACACATGAAGAGGTTGTTGATGAATTATATTTCTGAAGCATTTGTCTGCTTAGACAAATACCATTCTCTGTTGTTTAGTGGAGGATTGTGATTGGAATTCATTTTTAGGGGTTTCATATATTCCCTTGAGGATAATTGGAGGATTTCTTTGCTGAATTTGGCCACTATCTTGTTTGAGACCAAGCTCTATTTTTCTTGAGCAACGTTGGCCCATTGAGGGTTTTGCAGCTGTCATCTTTCGTAGCAAGTGGTGTTCTAGATCTGCTTAGATCTAGCTTGTTTTGAGAGGATTTATCTATTGGAGTGTGTTCTTCAACCTCCAAAGAGTTAGCTGATCCATATTATATATCATATCTAAAATTTCATTCAGTTTAGTCAGTCTCATTCACCCTCAGCGCAGTTTCTTCTCAATACTGCATTATTTGTGTAAGAGGGTTTCTTGTTTCATCTTAATAATCAGATTGGAGAAGATATCTTGGTATTAGGCTTGCCTTCCATTGGTGATGTATGGATTGTGTGGCTAATAGATGTCTCCATGGATCTGATCTCTCCAGTAATAAAGTTTATCTTCAGAAATTTTTGGGTTTTCTGCAGCACTGTAATTTGTAATTCAGATCTACGGCTATTCATGCAATATTCTGATGTAATTTGAAAGGGAAATTATTCTTAAAGTATTATAGCTTATATATTTGTATTATATCTGATGTATTACCTATTTATTTGGAATATATCTAAATTATAATGTACAATAGCAGAATCATCTGAAAAATAACGTTGTACCTTCTTGTTGCAGTTCAATACATTGTTGCAACCCTTTTTTCTAAGGGATTTCTTCATTAAATTATCTGTATTTTCATGTAAATTGTATGGGAAATGTCTTTGATATGATTCATAAATGTTTAGACCCCACATTCACTAAAATATTTATCCAAGTATGTTCTTATGCTTCAGTAAAATTCTGCAGTAAGTAAGTCATGGAGAATCAGTGTTTTTAAGCCTACTTTGAGAAGGAGAAATTGTTTAACTGAGCTAGGATTATTTTTTTGAGCCTAAATTCAGAGAATGGGTCCATCATGACCTAAGATAACATATATAACTATCACCATCCTCTGTTTTTACGCTGATCTATGAATTTATGCATTTTGGGGTCAAAATCACTACTTTTCCCTCATCCTTGTGAAGAGAATTAGCCTTATTCCTTGTTGTTGTATGTGTATTTGATGCTGAAGTGTTTTAATAACCATATCAAAGATTTTAACTCACTTATACTCCAATACAATGTTTGAAGTTACTGCAGCCCTTCCCTTTGGCTGATTTCTAGCTAGTCTTATTGGTGGGAGATCTGTTTAATGTCTTTCAGGTGATTTTTTTTTGCTGGAATTCGATTCATAAGTCTCACACAGGGGAACCCAGCCCTATTCTATGATATTTATACAATGATCTACTTATACAATGTTCTAATTAAGCCCCTTGAGTATTTTCCTGATCTGGGATTTTCATCACTCCTAACTTATTTAGTTTTTTCTCCTCTTCTGGATCCTAATCTTAGATCTTATGATCTAAGGATCCAAAGGGCAGTAAACTTGAAGGGAGAGTGATAAATACCTAAGTGTTGTGTTTCATCATCTTTCTATGGACAGAGTCTGGAACGAGCCAGGAAGCCTCTGGTTTTCACCCTCTCTTTAGAGGTGATATAACTAGTAAATTCCCTACCAGTCTATCTCTGGTTTAGAATTTTTGGTGTGTCCCTATATAGCTATGAAGACATAGAGGAATATCTTAATATATTCCCTAATATGCCTATTTTTCCCCATTTGGAACATTACAGTGGTATCAGAGCATGATCTCTAGCTCAACATGTGAGATCAAGCTATTAGAGAAAAACTGAGAAGAAGCAGGAAGAAGAAAGTGAAGAACATAAGATGCAAAGGATGAGATTACTCTCATCCATTTTCAAAAAGAAGAAGAGCCTCTCCAAGGAGGTTCAACCGATGGAAGGAGGGAGATGCAATGAAGCCCCAAGAGGTTTTCAAGGGGAAGAATGAGATGCATGCACTTCCTACTTTCCTAAAGACAATGAAAGGTGGGAGAAGGAGGAGTCATCTTCTCCATTTGAAGAACCTTGTACCAGTGTTGTCCTACCCATGAGGGAACAACCTTCTACAGTAGCAGTTGGACCAGCAAACACATGGGAGGGAGAGACTCTTATAGACATGTAAGTTATTTGAAAGGCTCCCAAGGAACACCTCACTGATGAGGGGAAACAAGCCTGCACAACGTTGTGCCACTATGGTTTGGCACCCTTAGTGAGCAACATGCAGCAGGAGGCATGGAGGTGCAAGGTGTTGGGAGGTGTCATGTGGAATGTGCCACCTCCTCATAATGTTTTGTCCTCTATACACTTGGATTCTTTTGGATCCAATGGATTGACTGGTGAGAGGTCTTCCCACAAAGATCTCCAAAGGTTTACATCTCAACTTCCCATGAGGTGTAAAGGGGGAAGCTTGCTTGAGGAATTTGGTAGTCGTCATTGGGAAGATACCAATGGAAATAATGGTTGGGGGCAGCCCTACTTGGATGAAGAAGGATGGGTAGAAAGTAAGAGGCTTGTGAGCCACTTGCAAAACTATGATATAAGCCAGCAAGAAGCATGGTTGTGCTGGTTGCTTTTGGGTGAATATGGTCACTACCCAAAAATTTCTACATCCTTATCTCATGCCTTAAGCTTCAATGATAGGATGCATAAGAAAAAGGCATGGGTGTTGTGGCCATTAAGAAGAGAGGTTTGGCATTACATGTTCAATCCTATGTCCATATATTTTTTTTTGTTTGAGATATGTCTCATGTGCTCACATGTATTTATGTTTGAGATATATTTCATGAATGAACATTGTCTTGGGAGGGAGGATAACTTCCCCATGGTATATGAGGGAGCTGATTTTCACTATGTTGATGAGGCATCTCACATGTCTATCATTATTCTATTGCTGCATGATCTACATTTTGATAACGCAAGGATGCAGCAAGGGTCCTTGTTGCTATGGCCATTGTTGAGACAACGTGGGCTGAAATTTCTCAATACTCATCATGATGTTTTAGAAGGAAATTATGGCACCATGTCTACCTATTTTCATCATGTACATCTGATATATATTGCTATTTAATACCACATAGTATAAGGGCACTTATGCACAGCTAGCACATTACTGAAGGGCATCTTTCCACATGACACCTTTGGCGTAAAGGAGGTAAAAAAGGAGGAGATATATTTCAGCCAACCCTTTTATATGAGGCTCAACAAGATCAAATTGATGTGCTATTGCTATGGGGGCCTTGAAGAAGAGCTACATCATCATTGCCAAAGATACATGAAACATGCAAAAATGGAGCAACTACATGACTCTTTGAAAGATTTGAATCAACTCACTCTTTCTTCTTTGGAAGGAGGAAGTAGATCCATGCACCACTCCTTTGATTGGGAGAAGCTACATCAGCACTTGCAAGAGTGCATCAATTATGAGGAGTTGGAGCAGCCAAGGGACTCTATGCAAGATTCATTCCAGCCACCTCTTCCTACTCTTGAAGGAGGAGAAATACCCATGCACAACCTCATGGATATGAAAGCTTTGAATGGCAAGGAATCTGATCTTAGGGAGAAAGTTTATTTTTCTGATTTGGCACATTCTCTTACCATATGTATGTAGGCCATGGCTCCTACAAGGATTAATATTACATGTAGATATCATGGCATTGATGAGGCCAATAAAAATTCCAAAGCTGGCCAATCCCTTAAGGTGCAAAGGGTGATTATCTATCATGATGGATGCTTCCGAAAGGCACCTAATGAGGGCTTCACTTTCAACCATGTCAAAATAATCCATGCAGCAAAGATGTGTTGAGGGTAACACCTACCACACTCAGGTCTACACAGAAAAAGGAGTGCACAGTGCTGGTACCTTATGTGGGATTGTGACCCACCTCCTCAAGTGCAAATTTCAGTTTGCCTATATGTGATTTTGCTTCCATACATAGATGACATATTGGTTATGGGTTTGTATGGGAAAAAAGTAAGTAGTGTACATATACCACATGGGATGGAACTTCATCCAGTACTTCATGATACATTTTTCAAATGTGACATTGGTCCACCCATGTTTATTTCTGTTAAGTACTACACTCCTTAAGGGGCAGACTATGCACCTATCTTGTTAGCATTGGAGGAGCAGTTTCTGATGTATTGCCTTGATGATCACTTACTCCGTGATGAAAGCTTGATTCTTGATGGTGTAATCAATGGAGAAGGAGAATAAATATAGCTCTTACCTTACCAGTTGCTTTAGGAAAAGCAACATTTTGAGGGGGAGGACTGTAATGTTCCTACTTAGCCTTAGCTAAGAGGAGACATTCGATTTTGATTTAATTGATGTGTTGGGTATGTGTTATATTCTTTCCATGACTAAGCACGCATGGGGGGGTAAGAGGGGGGGCGATAGCCCCCCCTTTGCGCTGGGCGCAACGGGGGGGTCACAGGGGGGGCGGTAGCCCCCCTGTCGGGATTTGGGGCAGCACCCCGACGAAAATTTTTGGTCCTTAATTTCCGGCGGGTAGTCCGTGTCCATGGTTTTGTGCATGGTTTTTCACATGGTATTAGGGTACGATGGTTTTCGGCCCCTGGTATTTTTGTAGATCCGGTCAAGGGAACTACAGTTATGTTCTAATCCAGGGTTTATGGATTGGGGTTTATGTATGCTTCGGCATGTATATATATGTGTGTTGTAACACTAAAAGGAATATAATGAAAAATCAAGCTGGTCGTCCCGATTTGGGATCCAGGGGAAAATCTCCGTGTTTATCTGTTTTATGTTTTATGCTCTCGCTATTGTTTATTTTCTGTTATAAGATTCGTGTGTAGATAATTTCTGTTCAGGGTTAAAACCTACATTTGGTATCAGAGTTGTTTCAGCTTCAAGGGGACGCCTTTGCTGCTGAGGGTTTTTTAGTTCGGGCCTGAGGTAGACCCTGTTCAGTGGGAGATCTGCGGGATCGATTCTTGTGGTGAGAGAAGATGGCGAGCGGCGGAAAGATAGAGATCGAGAAATTTAATGGTCAGAGTTTTGAGTTGTGGAAGCTCAAGATGGAGGATCTGCTGGTGGATAAAGATCAGTGGATCGCGGTAGATCCAGGTACTAAACCAACGGCAATGTCAGATGAAGACTGGAAGAAACTGGATCGAAAGGCTAAAAGCACAATACGGTTGTGTGTCTCAGATTCAGTATTGTTGAATGTATCTGGGGAAGCTACGGCGAAGACCTTGTGGGAAAAACTTGGGACTTTGTACCAATCTAAGTCTCTAGTGAATAAGTTGTTCCTACGGAAAAAGTTGTATAACCTGAGGATGAAGGATGGAGACTCGGTGACAGAGCATCTGAACGCCTTCAATACTGTGGTAAGTCAGCTGTCATCTGTTGATATTAAAATCTCAGATGAAGATAAGTGCATCAGTTTGTTGTGCTCTATACCAGACTCGTGGGACAGTCTGGTTATTGCAATAGGTAGCAATACAACTACCTTGAATTTTGATGACATTGTCTCAGCCTTGCTGTCGGAGGAAATGAAACGGAGAAATATGGAGGGTCAGAATGGAGATGCCTTATCTGTATGAGGAAGGTCCCAGAACAGAAACAAGAATAAGGTTTCAAGTGGGAGATCTAAATCTAGAGGGAGATCTAAATCTCCTGGAAAGTTTGTAAAGGTGTGCTGGAAATGCGGAAAGGAAGGGCACTACAAAAAGGACTGCAGATCTAAAGCTCCCGAGAAAGGAAAGGGATCTGATGATGCTCCTTCTGCAGAGGCAAAAACCACCTCGGATGAAGGTGGGGATGTGTATTTGGCTTCTTCTTTAAATACACATGTAGATCATGAGTCATGGTTGATTGACTCAGGTGCATCCTTTCACTTCACTCCCCATAGGGAGTGGTTCTGCGAGTATGAGAAATATGATGGTGGTGATGTCTTCCTAGGGGATGATAGGAAGGCCAAAATCATTGGACGTGGAAAGTTCAAGCTGAAGCTGCAAGGTGGAAGGATTAGAACACTTCCTGGTGTTCTGTATATTCCTACATTGGCCAGAAATCTGATTTTTGTAAGCAAGATGGATGATGCAGGTGTAAAAACAGTTTTCGAGAAAGATGCCTGCAAGATGGTTCGGGGAGCACTGGTATTAATGTGGGGAGTTTGGAATGGAACTCTGTACAAGCTACAAGGTAGCATAGTTATTGATGGTTGTAACAGTTCTGTGGTTCCTAAAAGTGGGACGGAAAGCCTAGCTGTGTCTGGAGAAAAGACCATGCTATGGCATCAAAGGCTTGGACATATTGGAGAGAAGGGCCTTCAGATACTACATAGAAATGGTATGGTAGAAGGTATGTATAATTGCTCTCTGGATTTTGATTTCTATGAAAATTGTGTATATGGGAAGCAGAATCGGGTGAATTTTCCCTCTAGTGCTAAGAGGGTGAACAACATATTAGAACTTGTGCACAGTGATGTGTTTGGGCCTGTGTCAGTTCCGTCACTGGGAAATTCTGTGTACTATGTTTCATTCATAGATGACTTCTCAAGGAATACGTGGATATATTTCTTGAGGAAGAAATCTGAAGTCTTTGACAAATTTAAAGAATTTAAGGCTCTGGTGGAAAACCAGATAGAGAAGAAGATAAAGGTGCTGAGGACAGATAATGGTGGGGAGTTCTGCAAGAAGGAATTTGAAGAGTTCTGTAAGAAGTGTCGTATAGCATGACAGAAGACTACTCCATACACACCATAGCAAAATGGTGTTGCAGAAAGAATGAATAGAACACTGATGGAAAAGGCAAGAAGCATGCTCAGTGGTACCGGGTTAGGACAACAATTCTGGGCAAAGGCAGTGGAGACTGCATGCTATCTGGTTAACAGATCACCTTCATCAGTGTTGGAGGATAAGACCCCACATGAGGTATGGACTGGTAAGAAACCTTCTCTTTCACATCTAAGGGTATTTGGATGTGATTCATATGTACATGTTCCAAAGGAGAAAAGGACCAAGTTGGATAATAAATCTGAAAAGTGCATCTTTATTGGGTATAAGGATGGTTTAAAGGGTTACAAGCTTTGGAACCCAGAAACAAGGAAGGTTGTGTACAGCCGAGATGTGGTGTTTAGAGAAGTGAAAGATGTTGTTAAACATGAAGTCCTACCAAAGGAACCTGAGAAGATAGAGTTTGAGCTAAAGGAGGATGAATCAGACTCTACAACAGAAGAAGACTCAGAAGATGAAGAGCCACAAACTCCAACTTTGAGAAGATCAGTTCGGGAAAGAAGGAAACCAGAAAGGTATAGTCCATCTTCTTTCTGTTCAGGTTTTGCCTTAACTATAATTGATGATGAACCCAGAACTGTCAGGGAGGCAGTAGATTCAGAGGATGGAAAACTATGGAAGGAGGCCATGGTTGATGAAATGGCATCCTTGCACAAAAATGATGCATGGGATTTGGTGGAGTTTCCGGCTGGAAGGAAGCCCATTGGGAGCAAATGGGTGTTTAAGAAGAAGATGAATGTAGAAGGCAAGGTGGAGAAATACAAAGCTCGATTGGTAGCAAAAGGTTATTCCTAGGTGCCGGGAATTGATTTTGGTGATATTTTTTCTCCTATTGCCAAGGTTACTTCTATTAGATTACTTTTATCTGTTGTTGCTGCATTTGATTTTGAGATAGAATAGATGGATGTGAAGACAACATTTCTTCACGGGGATCTAGAAGAGGAGATCTACATGAAGCAACCTGAAGGCTTCATGGTGAAGGGTAAGAAAGAACCGGTATGCAGGTTGAAGAAGTCTCTGTATGGGTTAAAACAGTCACCAAGGATGTGGTATCAGAAATTTGATACCTATATACGGGGACTTGGCTTCACCAGAAGCAAGGAGGATCACTGTGTTTATTTTAAATTAATTGGTGATCGTGTTATATATCTGGTCTTGTATGTGGATGATATGTTGTTGATTGGAAATGACAAAGAAATTATCCAAGATTTGAAGACCCAACTATTCTCCAAATTTGACATGAAGGATCTGGGTGCTGCAAACTATATTTTGGGCATGGAAATTAAGAGAGATCAGGCAAAGAGGAAGCTCTAGTTAAACCAAAGGAAGTATGTCGAGACTATATTGCAGAGGTTCAATATGCAGGATATTAAACCGGTGAATGTTCCTATTCCTGTAGGTGTAAAGCTGTCTGTTGAACAATGTCCCAAGACACAAGAAAAAGAGGAGTATATGTCCCCTGTTCCATATGCAAGTGTAGTGGGTAGCCTGATGTATGCAATGGTCTGTACTAGACTAGAAATTGCACATGCAGTGGGAGTATTGAGCAGGTTTATGTCAAGCCCAGGGAAGGAGCATTGGACAATAGTGAAGTAGGTTTTCAGATATTTATGTGGCACTAGTGATTATGGCTTGTGCTACCAGGGAAGACCAGGATTGGAAAGAATTTTGGACATTCATGGTTTTGTTGATGCAAACTGGGCTGGAGATCTGGACCAAAGAAGATCTACAAGTGGGTATGTGTTTAGCCTATTTGGAGGCGCAGTTAGTTGGATGAGTAAAAGACAGTCTGTAATGGCTCTTTCAACTACAGAGGCAGAATACATAACAACCACTCATGCAAGCAAGGAAGCAGTTTGGTTGTAGAGATTGTGTTCAAGTATGGGGTTGGTACAACAAGCTATAAGGATAGACTGTGATAGCCAAAGTGCAATTTTCTTGGCTAAGAACCCTGTTTATCATTCAAAGACAAAGCACATTGATGTTCAATATCACTTTGTTAGAGATATGGTTGAGGCTAAAAGGGTGTTGCTGGTAAAGGTGGACACTTTGAAGAATGTTGCAGATGCATTGACAAAGTCTGTGAGCACTCAGAAGTTCTCTTGGTGTAGAGAAACAATGGGTGTTGAAGAATTAGGCCAATGACTAAGCCCTCCTGTGGCCCCCCGTGGAAAGAAAACAACAAGTGGGAGAATGTTGGGTATGTGTTATATTCTTTCCATGACTAAGCACGCGCGGGGAGGTAAGAGGGGGGGCGATAGCCCCCCCTTTGTGCTGGGTGCAACGGGGGGGTCACAGGGGGGGCGGTAGCCCCCCCTGTCGGGATTCGGGGCAGCACCGCGACGAAAATTTTTGGTCCTTAATTTCCGGCGGGTAGTCCGCGTCCATGGTTTTGTGCATGGTTTTTCACATGGTATTGGGGTACGATGGTTTTTGGCCCCTGGTATTTTTGTAGATCCGGTCAAGGGAACTACGGTTATGTTCTAATCCAGGGTTTATGGATTGGGGTTTATGTATGCTTCGGTATGTATATATAAGTGTGTTGTAACACTAAAAGGAATATAATGAAAAATCAAGCTGGTCGTCCCAATTTGGGATCCAGGGGAAAATCTCTGTGTTTATCTGTTTTATGTTTTATGCTCTCGCTATTGTTTATTTTCTGTTATAAGATTCGTGTGTAGATAATTTTTGTTCAGGGTTAAAACCTACATTATGTTTTATGAATAAATGAATAAAGTAGGACATTTAGAACTCCTAAGAAGTCTAAAAAAATCAATGCCCATGTGAACAAAGGCAAATCTGGGCTATGCAAATAATCACTTGCAGGTGTTAAAGAGGTTTTCAGCCAAGATTGGGTCCACCTTGACCAAGTCAACTGTGCTCTCTAGGTTCATTGCATCTCCAAAAGGGACTGCGTAGTTCTAGAAGGAAGCCTATAATGTGAAAAGGACGAACTGATCCAAGTGGTTCAGGGTTTGCAAGAGCTATCTCATGTTATAAAAAGGAGGAGAAGACACATGAAGAGGTTGTTGATGAATTATATTTCTGAAGTATTTGTCTACTTAGACAAATACCATTCTATGTTGTTTAGTTAATGGTTTCATCTCTTCCCTTGAGGATCACTGGAGGAGTTCTTTGTTGAATTTGGTGACTATCTAGTTTGAGACCAAGCTCTATCTTTCATGAGCAACGCTGGCCCATTGAGGGTTTTGCAGCTGCTATCTTTTGTAGCAAGTGGTGTTCTAGATCTGCTTAGATCTAGCTTGTTTTGAGAGGCATTCTCTATTGGAGTGTGTTCTTCAGCCTCCAAAGAGTTAGCTGATCCATATTATGTATCAGATCTACAATTTCATTCAATTTAGTCAGTCTCATTCACCCTCAGCACATTTTCTTCTCAATACTGCGTTATTTGTGTAAGAGGGTTTCCTGTTTCAGCTTAATAATCATATTGGAGAAGATCTCTTGGTGTTAGGCTTGCCCTCCCTTGGTGATCTGTGGATTGGGTGGCTGATCCATGTCTCCATGGATCTGATCTCTTCATTAATAAAGTTTATCTTCAGAAATTTATGTGTTTTCTGCAGCACTGTAATTTGTAATTCATATCTATGGCTATTCATGCAATATTTTGATATAATTCCAAAGGGACATTGTTCTTAAAGTCTTATAGCTTCCATATCTGTATTAGATCTGATTTTTTACCTATTTATTTGGAATATATCTGAATTATAATGTACAGGATCTGAATCATCTAAAAAATAATGTTGTACCTTCTTGTTGCAGTTCAATACATTGTTGTAGCCCCTTTTTCTAAGGGATTTCTTCATTAAATTCTCTGTATTTTCATGTAAATTGTATGGGAAATTTCTCTGTTCTGATTCATCAATTTTCAGACCCTACAGCAGCTAAAATATTCATCCAAGTATGCTCTTATGTTTCAGTAAAATTCTGCAGTAAGTAAGTCATGGGGAATCCGGGTTTTTAAGCCTAGTTTGAGAAGGAGAAACTGTTTAATTGAGGTAGGATTATTTATTTGAGCCCAAATTTGGAGAATAGGTCCCTCATGACCTAATATAACATATGCAACTATCCCCATCCTCTTTTTTTACGCAGATATATGAATTTATGCATTTTGGGGTCAAAATCACTGCCTTTCCCCCATCCTTGTGAAGAGAATTAACCTTATTCCTCTCTGTTGTATGTGTATTTTATGCTGAAGAGTTTTCAGACCCATATCAGAGCTTTTAACTCACTTATACTCCAATACAGTGTTTGAAGTTACTACAGCCCTTCCCTTTGGTTGATTTCTAGCTAGTCTTATTCGAGGGAGATCTATTTAATGTATTCGAGGTGATTTGTTTTTGATAGAATTAAATTCATAAGTTTAAAAAAGAATAATATAGGGGAACCCAACAATTTTCTATGCTATTTCCACATTTATCTGCTTATACAATGTTCTAATTAAGCCCCTTGTGGATTTTCATGATCTAGGATTTTCATCACTCCTAACTTATTTGGTTTTTGCCCCTCTTCTTGGTCCTAATCTTAGATATTCTTATCTAAGGATCCCAAGGGGAGTAAAATCCAAGGGAGAGTGAGAAATCCCTAAGTGTTGTGTTTCATCAGCTCTCTATAGACAGAGTCTGGAACAAGTTAGGAAGCCTCTGGTTTTCACCCACTTTTTAGAGGTGATATAACCAGTAAATGCCCTACCAGTCTATCTCTAATTTAGAATTTTTGGTGTGTCTCTATACTGCTGTGAATCCATATAGGAATATCTTAAGATATTCCCTACTGTGCCTATTTTTCCCCATTTGGAACATTACAATTTTCATCAGTAGTAGTGAGATGCACCTCACCTCCTCTGGACCAAATGAAGCAATGCGTAATTAACCACTAGACACCTGAAAATCTACAGGAGAAAGTATATCATCCATAATTTATCTCTGGGAGTATGCCAACTATATTCTTGATGGATAACTGATGGGGACATCTCATAACTAGGGAAAATCCCGCCCTCTCCTAGATATGCCGAGAATAAAATAAATGTCCTCCTCAGTGGGCTCATACCACATCCAAAACCGACCAGTAAAGTTTGTCGGTGGGCATCCCACCTATAGATTAGCTATCCCAATAAATGATTGTGCCCCTTAAGGGATGTAGCCTCTTCATAGAACCTAAGGAGACCTACCTCCCTTAAGATGAAGTGGGTGGGTTCCATAATAGGGTGAGGGTACAAAACTATCTCCCACTCCCATGCCTCCCATCGTTGTATCATGTTATAATGGTCCTCCCTATTTTCTTGTTGTTTCCTTTCCTCTCTCCGTTGATGAAACTTAATGATTCACATATTAAATACATTAGCCTCTCACATAGATAATGGAATTTCATGCGACCTAGCTTGTTCCTGAGCTCTAGGTGCCAAATATGAAACTTTAATCCACTGAATTGAAAGAGCATGGTTAGGCCTCTTACCTGCAACTGGTGAATCTCGATTCCAACAGTTGGTTTGTCTGCTAAGATCTCTGCAAGATTTAGGGCCTTTTCTCCTATCTACATTCACCAAAGCTACACTTGAAAATGAATCAAATTGGAGGGAAAATGCCTTATTAAAAGATAAACCCCAGATTTTTCTTTTGCCAACTGCTTCCAAACCGTAGCTCGGTTTGGAAAACCGTCAACACCTTTGGAAAGCTCTCACCAAGCTCTCAAATTGGAATCCTTTCATTTTTTGTGATTTTATACTTCACCTTGACACATATTTTCCAAGAAGGGTGAATTCACCACTCCTTAAAATCAAATTTCTTCACTTACAACACTTGTACTTGGGGCACCACCTTGCGTTCATACTTTTCCACAATCGTGTTTATTTTCCTCATGAGTAACCATATTCTAATCATGTTTTTATGGTCCCCACATGGCATGTTCTGTGTGGCAACATCATCGAGTCACCTTTGTTTAGAGCATCTGAGTTGAGTACTCATCGCATCCATGGAGTCTGTCCCGAGTCCCTTTTGTCTCCCACCATAGTCCTCCATCCTTTAGTGCTTTGTTCCTCTCTCGTGTCACACATTTTTAGCCTTCAACCATATTTTACCCTATCCCCTCTGGTGTCGAGTCAGTAGCTCCGAGGCCATCCATACGCTTTATTCTCTAACAAGGGAATTCGTCAGCCCGCTACTCAGTACCCCCCAATTCCACCATTATCCCTTGCGTCAGTCTATCAATATCTCTACTATTATCCATCGTGCCGTAGTTGAGGATCCTTTATTACATCACCTATGGAAGACCTCCTTCAATCGACATCATCTTACTCATTCCAGAAGACAAGTCTAGAGGGCGGTGTACCTTCGTTCCAGATTCCACTATTGTTCGATGCCTCAGATCAAGAAAAGGGACCCTTTATTTCCCGTTGAACTTATTGTTTCTGTTATCTCTAAATTGGTACTCATGGGATGCTCCACCAGACAACTTAGAGTAATTATATCAACCAAATTTGAACTGAATATTAGACTCTCCAGTATGGGAGGGCCCTCTCAAGGTAATTTATGATTTTCAATGAAAACTAAATTAGATGGCTAACTCTATGACTGTAAAATTGTGTCCTGTTAGGTTGCTTTGATGGTCAACTTGGAGTAACTATTTTATACCACTTGCAACTAGAAATTAGCCTTTCCAGCCTGAGAGGGAGCTCTAAAAAATATAAAGGATATTCAATGAATAAATTGAAAGCAAATGGCTAACTGTATAATAGTATTTTGAATGTGTTTGTATGCAGGTGAAAAATGTATAAGGCTTACTGCTATTGAGCTTATGGAGTCAATGCTAGAAAATTCATTGACAATGGCTTTCCCTGTGGAAGCTGAGGCTTGTAGATACTTCAACGAAAGGACAACACACAAAATATATTCAATAACTTAATGTTCAAAGGAATTCAGAGCATGAGAAACACGAATTCTGAGTAATGAGACATCAATATATTGAAAGTAAAATATTAAGAGACATATACCACATGTTAATGATTAAAGGAAGTCAAAGCATGAGAAAAATGAGTTCTGTGTAATCAAGCATTAAGAAATTCAAGGAAAAACATTGAGAAAGATAGAACATTAACTCGTTTAAACTTAATAAGAATCTTAGGTGACGAAAAGTTGTATTGTCACTGTATATTACTGAAACACCAAAGCTTTACAAATTTGTCTTCTTAGATATCATTTCCCAACCTTTTGTCATTTGAATTTCTCCATATAAATAGTCTTTTGTGACTTACATAGGATCTTCCATCTTGCTATATCATCGAACTCTTTTATTTGACACTTCACTCAACCATAACCTAGATTCATAGAAATAAAATAGACACATACTAACTTTAAGAGTTAGAGACCTATTAGAACTCTAGTACTTATTAATTGCATATTTAACTGAAATGAAAACCTATTTACATCGAAAAGGATCATGTGCTTATGTAGCACTGACCATAAATACGATATAAATGCCCTCACTATCTAAGAAACAATCATCCTTTTTTTAAGCAAATGATGACATGACATTTGTTTACTGTCTTTTCCTAAGTTGTTGAAAAAGATAACTTTGTAAAAGATCAAATCTATGCTAGAACATTCCAATGCTACCTTGGTGTTATCACCCCCTAAATTTTCAAAATCATAACTTGAAATGTGTCAAGTTTGTATTTAGATTGGTTAGATTTCATAGCATCATGAAATGATAAACTTTATGATTAGCATAAACTTCAAAAATTGTTTTAAGTTGTTAGGGATGATCTCAAAACATATCAAAGGAAAAAATCTTTAATAGATACTTTAAATCGATCTAAACACTCAAATCTGGCCACTTGTTAGAATTTTCCTGAGTCCACAGTGATTTTAGTACCAAATAAACAGATTTTGTTATGGAAACACCTAGTAGTTCCGTAGTGAAACTGACACTTGTAAAGCTAAACACACTATGAAATCGTGTCATCCTATAACAATTTTCTTCATAATTATGAGTTTTTAAACTTTGAGGGTTTCGAGGTCATGCTCTCAGAGTAGGGTCATCACTGAAAGTCTTAGGCATGTTTTGGAATAAACTACCATTTTCTTAATAAGTCTCATTTCATTTTTTCAAATCCTTTCCTCATTCCTCACACTTTATTTTCCTCTCTCATAAGCTGCTACCAAAGCAGCTTATTGTCATTTGCATCTCCCATATATATCCTCTATCATGTCTACCCTCTTTTACCCTGACATATCATTGTCATCAAAGGATTTTACTGAACATGTGTAAATATCCAAAGAAGTCCACTGCTGCAAAACAAGAGGAAATGGATACACCAAAGAAAGTAAATAAAGGAGGTATGTCATTTAGGTACGAGCCTACAAGTCCAAGGTTGATCGTGGAAGATCCATATTTCGTGGAAATTTTTACAAGAGCGGGATGCATTCAGTTCTGCCAAAGGTTGCAAGGTAATCAAAAATAGGTATTAGAAGACTTTTTACTCAATTTAAAAGGAACATCTACAAAGCTTGGTTTTCTTCATGTGCCAATTTCCAATGATAGTATTTCTCAAGCAATAGGGATTCCTAGGACTGGAGAAGAATCGTTTAAAGCCAAAAATTTTGATTTAAAGAGTTGTGATGATTACCTAAAGCCTGAACATGTAGGGATAAATATGACTATAGGGATTCCTAGAACTTGCCTTAGAGATAACTACTCTAAATTATTGACAGCCATACAGAAATATTTTACATGTGAAGGAAGATTCCATACAATCTACATGTATCACTTCAAGATGTTGCTTCATTTTACAGGGAAAAAGCTGATAGATATTCCTTTTTACCTTTTTAGAAGCCTTGGAAAAATGGTAGAAAATGTGCAAGGTAGACCTGAAAGAAGTGAAACTTCCATCTTTCACCATGGATTGATTAAATTACTAGTACTAGAAGAATTAAATAAACTAGACAGAGACTGGGCATCTTTCTTGTTTATGAATGGCTATGAAATGGATGTTTTGTCTCCAAGAAAATCCTTTAAACTCAAAACTTATTCTTCTAGGCAAGAGATGAATACTACTACAGAAGTAGAAGGGAATCAACAAGAATGTTTAAAAGCTATAGCCAAAGACGTAGAAGTAGAAACTAATTCCATCCAAGAGGCAACACCACATCTAGAAACTAGTAAGCATGCTAAAAGTCATGACATAATTAGTAAGACTAAACCTGTAGAAAAAAGGTATAAAAGAAGCACAAAGGAAACTATTGGAGGTAAAGGCAGGCTTGAAGACATCTTACAAGCTATAGACATTGCAGAAACCCTTGTAGTGAAAGAAACTAAGGTAGAAGGATCTAAGATTAAAAGGAAGGGGCTTATGGCCAAGAAATTATATTTTTCATCAGAGGATTTAGGTTTTCTTTTTAAACCTAGAAAGCCTTTCACTAGATCACAGATTTCTGAGACTATCACCATTGGAAATAAGCAGCAGAAGGGAGATAAAGAGAAAAGGGCAGTAGTACAAGAATTCATAGTCATATCTCCTATTGAGATAGAGGTTACTAAAAAAAAGAAAGGTTAATCTAAAAGAAATATTCAAAAGCAACATGAGGCAAATTTTCCAAAGGAACAACTTAAAGATAAGGAAGAAACAATCAAATAGAGAAAGGGAAAGGAAAAATTCATAGAGAAAACTCAAAAAGAGTTCCTGAAGAATAGTTAAAAGAAGCTAGGGAAGAGTTTTATGAAACAAATAAAGAGCTAGAAATATAGAAGCAAGATAAAAAAATGATAGATGAGGTGGAAAAGAAAGTGAATGATCAGGTTACTCATTTTTAAAAATCTATTGGAGAGGCCAAAAACTTGCCGAAGAAATCACAACCTTTACGCATCATGATGACACACACAAGGCAGAGGGGTTTATGGTTACAGTCAGAGAGGAAAATTATTCAGAGACAATTCAAAGAGTTGAAAGAAAATATGAAGATGATGAAGACAGAATTAGAGAAGAAATATTTGGAAAGAGGAGCTATGGAAAAAACTATTGAAGTTTCTCATGAAGAAACTGCTGGTAAACAAGAAGGTAACAATGGATTATAGAAATTTTCTGTCTTATATTATCATAATTTACATGCAGGTATATTCATGCATCTTTTCAGAGCCTAGATCCTAAGTTTTGTCAAGTCTCTAAAAATTTAGGAAATTCCACAGCATATTCCAGGCTTGAAGCCCAGTTTTTACAGTGGAATCTCTAAAGAATTCTTTTGGTTTTAAACCACTTAAAATGACATGGTTAAAGAGTTGTGAGGGGTGTGTTTATTATTTTTTTTTAATCACTTAACACCCTCCAATGGTCAAGAATAGCAGAGGATTATCACAGTTGACCTTTTTTTATTTTTGCTACGAAAGTAGCTCAAAACTCTGTTTTGACAGCAAGGTCAATTTTTGGAAGATGGTGAAAGGTAAATGACTATTTCAAATCTGTTCTCCATGAGGAATGAAAAAGAGTATGAGGGCAATGACAAAGAGTATCAGACTAGAATATTTCTAAGTGGAGATATTCTGTTATGGATACGACTCGAAGATACCAGCTCACTGTGTTGCCATATCATCAAACTGACAACTCCTTCATAGTAGGAAGAGTAGCTTCATGAACACAGTCAAAGCATTAATGTTTTGTTTTTGGCCAGTATGGTTGAAAGACATGATTCCTTTCGAGGAATATTTGGATCATATTTAGATTAAATGTAATAAGTAGGTGTTTGAGTCATAGTAGGACTCTAATTCCTAATTCAAAATGTGTTCTTTCTAGTTTTAAATATTTAGTTAGTAGCTATATTTGGTGTGAGTAATGGAGTTTAAACATCTAGCCACTTGGTATATTGAATGTAAATGGTATATGCCTATAAGTAGTGAGTACTTAGATGTATTAAAGGTTGGAAAAAGTTGTCTCAGCAGACTACTTTTATTGTAAAGCTTTTGGAGTTTCTGATATATACAGTAACAATACCACTTTTCTTCACCTGAGATTCTTATTATATTTCAATGAGTTTGTATCCTATCTTTTGAAATGGTTTTATTCCAATGCCTTAATTATTATTACTCAGAATTCATGGTTGTTCATGCTCTGACTTCCTTTAATTATTAAGATATGGTAAAATGAGTTTCTTTCCTATCTTTTGAAAGGTTTTCTTTGAAGTCTTAATGCATATTACTAAGAATTCATGACTATTCATGCTTTGACTTTGTTTAAGTATTAAGCTATGGTGAATCTTTCTGAGTATTTTGCTTTCAATAGCTTGATGTCTCATTACTTAGAATTCTTGTGTAACATGCTATGACTTCCTTTGAACCTCAATTTATTGGGATTTTCCTGAATTTTTTATTCTTTCAGTGAAGTATATACAAGCCGCAGCTTCCACAAAGAAAGCCTTTGTTATTGAGAGCCCTATCGCTGACTCCATAGGTCGATGGTCACAAGTATTCATCCTTTCAACTTAAACCAAAATAAAAATAATAGAGTTATCCATCTATATTATATCATTAAAAAATATCATAAATCCCTTTGAGAGAGCCCTCTCAGACTGAAGAGGCTATGCTTCAGTCCAAATATTGGTTTGAAATAGTTACACTGAAGTTGTCTGATTAGCAGCTAATCAGGTATGATTTTGGTGATAACACTTGGAATGCCTCTACATGGTTGGATGTCTTTTAATACACTTTCCAAACATAAAAATACAAGTAAAAACACTACGCTGCAAAAACAGATAGCAATAGGCAGTTTTGTAACACACTTATTTCAACCATCTAAGTCAACTTTCAGCTCTCTTTGCTAATGTAAAAATGTTTTTTTGGTTTAAAGAGGTAAATAAAAAAATTCTAGGCCTTGAATTTGATTTTATCCATCCATTTTTCTGTATAATCACATATAGTAGTTTCATAGAATATTTTGGGCTTCAACCCTCGGAGTTGCTATGAAACTACCTAAAGTGCATAAAATTCAAAATTCTCCTTTTTTCTTCAAAATTTCACCTGTATGTCTAAAAATGGATATGATGAAGGATGATAAGACACATTTGGTTCAAAATTCCTTTTACCCTCTTCAAAAAGCATAATTTTAACCTTTAGCAAGTTAATTTACCAATAAAATGACACTATTTTTTTTTTAAACAATAGGGTTTAGAGATGAGCTCCTATCTCCCTATCCTCGATAGCTATTATAAAACATGAGGAGGTTTGTATAAAGACAAAACTCTCTTTATTTTCTGAAAACCATCTCCAGCTATCTGGAATCTGCATTATAAAAACATGTCTAAAACAGGACAATTCAAAATTCTGAAAATAGGTCCAAAACACCTCCTTGAATATCAAAATTGGTAGCACCTATGAAAAAAGTGAAAGAGGCTACTTTTCCCTATTCGGTGCTTGAAAATAACCTCTCTCCATATTTCCAAATCCATCTCCACTCATACATAATCCTCTCTTCAAATTGACTTCTCACACAGTCCAAAAAACACAACAAATTCCCTTGTATCTCCAGTAGAAATTCAAACAACCTGAATTGGTGAATGATTCAAAAATTATAGGGTGCTCCATTAAAATTTTGAAGGTCTATGAGCTCCTATCTAACCACAGGACCTCCTTTTTATTCTTCCTTCTACATGGCCATGTCCCTTTATAACCAAGTTTCCCTCTTAAAAATGTGACACCTGTAAAGAAATGAATTGGACAGCAAGCTGCTTGCCAAACACTAAACTTTTATAAGGTGAAAAATGACCGGTACAAGCAAAGAATGAAGGGCTAATGATAGAGAGGATCTTGGGTGATTTTTTTTAAAGTATGAAATTCAAATATTAGAGGGAAAATGACAAATGGAGGGATGAATGTGGAATGGTGACAAGCACTTATGATTTCACATGTTGGAAACAAAAAATTCATCGATTTTATTTTGGTAGGTTTGTTACGAAAAATTTATGTAGTTTCGTAGAAAAATTCGTTGTTCTGCCATTGCATTCACTACGAAACTGTGAAAAACTAGACAAGTGGTTGGTTTTTTAAATTGATGACTATGCTAGTTCACCCAAGGTGGATTATTATGGATATGACCCTAATGAAAAGACTAATGAAGTGTCTATGACCTATAATAAACATGATTAAGTCTATTTATCATCGAATGACTGATCTAACCTAATGAGACAAGGTGAATATTATGATGCTCCTATCAAACAAATTTGAAAAATTGGGAGTGATAACAGTGGCCACACTAGGGACGGTGTGCCCCTATGGTACAACAAAGAACTTGTAGTTCCAGTGCCTCTCTTGAAAAAATTGAAAATTTTCTGAAATTAATGAAGACTTCACCAAGATCTTATGGCCTTCTCCTTGGGCTCAAGCTTTTTGAAGATTGCAATCCAAGCTTAAGAATAAATATATACATGCTGAAAATATGCTCAGACTACTTGAGCTTATTCACACACACTCCTACTTACCATAAAAGTTGTAATCTTCACGTTTGACTCATGTGACATGAAAACTCCAATAAAGTCAGTCAATGAGTTGATCTGATACCTGAACTCCTTGATTGTTCTTGAACCAAAATAAAACTGTATTCTAAATGATAAAGGTAACATAAAATGGGTTTGTTTCTCGTAGTGAAAAACTATTTGAAATTTTTGACTATAGAACTCTTCCATGTAATTAGCTATGGGATCATAGAAGACATAATTTATTGATATCCCATTTATGTTCTCAATGACAAATTGATCCTGGATATCCTTATAATTTTCTTCATCATGGCTAAGCCTTGATTCCAACTCTAAAATATCAAGCACATAACCATATTTTTCCTTTATCTGCAAGTCAAATGGTAGAACATTTTATTCTTTTTTTGGAGGAGGAAGACTTTCCAAGAAATGTTTATGATCTTGGAAATCATATGATTCAATTTGAACATCCAATAGTTCAATTTAATTTTCTAATATTTCGGCATCTAAACAAAGAAAACAAATTTTATTTTCAGTTGTGAGTTGAATGGATTTAAAACAACGAAATAGTATTGTTGGTAAATGTTCATCTATCTGAAATTATGCTAAATTATCCCTTAAAATTTGTAACATTTCATAATATAAAGGGTTTGCCACTTACCCTGTCATCTTGGATCACCATCAATGTTCTGAAAACTAGATTCTTTGACAGTGAAGTTGCTTTGAAATGTGAAGCTTGGGATCTTTAACAATGGAGTTGCCAGTTGAATGGTATAGCCTTCCTATGTTTGACTTATGATCACCATCAAAAGTCAAATATGAAATTTTTCATTCTTCCCCGGGAAAATTCACAGCTTTAGTCCCCGACAACAACGCCAAAATTTTATCACCAAATTGTCTCCTATTTAGCTTATTCAATGGTCAACTTGGAGTAACTATTTCAGATCACTTACTACTGGAAATTAGCCTTTCCAGTCCAAGAGGGATCTCTCAAAAATATAAAGGATATTCAATGAATAAATTGAAAGAAGATGCATAAATTTGTAATAGTATTTTGAATGTGTTTGTATGCAGGTGAAAAATGTATAATTTTACTACCATTGTGCTTATGGAGTCAATGCTAGAGAATTCATTGACAATGGCTTCCCTTGTGGAAGATGAGGCTTGTAGATGTTTCAATGAAAGGAAAACACATAGATAAAATATTGAATAACTTAATGTTTAAAGGAAGCCAGAGCATGAGAAACATAGATTCTGAGTAATGAGACATCAATATATTGAGAGCAAGATATTAAGAGAGATATAACATATCATAATTCTTAAAAGAAGTCACAACATGAGAAACACAAGTTCAAAGCAATCAAGCATTAATAAATTTTGGGAAAAACATTATGAAATATAGAGCAATAACTCATTGAAACATGATAAGAATCTTAAGTGAAGAAAAGTTGTAATGACACTATATATTGTTGAAACACCAAAGATTTACAAATTAATCTTCTCAAATAACATTTCCCAACCTTTTTTCATTCAAATTTATCCATATAAATATACTTTTGTGACTTACATAGGATCCTATATCTAGCTAGATCATCAAACTATTTGATTTGACACTTCACTCAACCATAATCGAGATTCATGGAAATAAAATAGACACATACTAACTTTAAGAGTTAGAGACCTATTAGGACTCTACTACTGATTAATTGCATATTTAAATAAAAGGACAACCTATTTAGATCGAAAAGGATAATGTGATTAAGTATCACTGACCATGACCAAGATATAAATGCCCTGACTGTCTAAGAAACATTCATCCTTTTTTTAAGGAAATGATGACATGACGTTTTGTGACTTTCTTTTGTTGAGTTGGTGAAAAGAACAACTTTGTAGAAGACCGAATCTCTGCTGGAATGTTCAAATTCTACCTTGGAATTCCTCCACATGGTTGGTTGTCTTTTAATACACTTTCCAAACATCAAAATACAACTAAAAAAACTACACTGCAAAAAACAGAGTGCAATAGGAAGTTTCGTAGCGTAGTTTACTAGCAAACTCATTTTAGCCATCTAAGTTAACTTTTAGCTCTCTTTGCTAATATAGACATGTTTGTTGGGTTTAAAGAGCTAAAAAAAAATCTTGGCCTTGACTTATATTTTTTCCATCCCTTTTACCATATAATCTCCTACAACACTTTCATAGCAGATTTTGGGTTTCAAGCCTCAGAGTTGCTACGAAACTACCTAAAGTGCAGAAAATTCAAAATTTGACCTGTATGTCTGCAAATGGATATGATGAAGGATTATAAGGAAAACTTGGTTCAAAATTCCTCTTACACTCTTCAAAAAGAATCATTTTCAACTTTAGCATGTTAATTTATCAATAAAATGACTCTGTTTTTCCTGAACAAATTGGGTTTAGAGATGAGCTCCTATCCCGCTATCCTTGATAGTTCTTGCAAAAATGGAAGATTATTTTGTAAATATGTTCATATTTATGAAAATACTCTCTTGAGTTTTGGAAAACCATCTCCAGCTGTTGGGAATCTGCATTACACAAATGTGTCTAAAACAAGAAAATTCTAAATTCTGAATATAGGTCCCAAATAACTCTTCGAATCTCCCAATTGGTAGCACCTATGAAAATAGTGAAAGAAATTATTTTTCTTTGTTTGGTTCTTTCCAATAACCTCCACCATTATTTACAAATTCATCTATTTTCATCCATAATCCTCTCTTTAAATTGAGTGCTCACGCAGTCCAAAAACATAGCAAATTCCCTTGTAGCTCCAACAGAAATTCAAACAACCTAAATTGGTGAATGCTTCAGAAAAGCTAGGGTCCTCCATGAATAGATTAAGGTCCATGATATCCTATATAACTACAGAGCCTCATTTGTATGCTTTTTTCTGCGTGGCCATCTCCCTTTATAAGGAAGTTGCCCTCTTAAAAATGTGACACTTGTAAAGAAACACTTTGGACAACAAGCTCCTTTCCACAAATTGAAATTTTGTAATGTGAAAAATGACCGATACATGAAAAGGCTGAAGGGTTAATGAAAAATAGGATCTTGCATGATTTTTTTTTAAATATGAAATTCGAATATGAGAGGGACAATGACAAATGGATGGATGAAAGTGGAATGATGACAAGCACTCATGAGTTTAGATGTTAGATAGCTGTCATAACCTACTAAGTGATCTCACCTTTCCCAAAAACCAATAGAAAATAACAAATTCATCGATTTTATTTTGGCGTGTTTGCTACAAAAAATTTCAGAAGTTTCATAGCGAAATCCATTGTTCATCCACTGTGTTCACTACGAAAATGTGAAAAACTAGACAAGTGGCTCATTTTTTAAATTGATGACTATGCAAGTGCACCCAAGGTGGATTATTATTGATATGACCCTAATGAAAAAACTAATGAAATTTATATAACCTATAATAAAAATTATTAAGTGAATTTATCATCAAATGACCAATCTAACCTAATGAGACAAGGTGAATCTTATGATGACCCTATCAAAAAAATTTGAAAAATTGGGAGTGATAACAATTTCTCAACTCTAGCTCCTTATGGCATGATCGAGATCCATATACTTCACGATTCAGTGATGCAGCAGATTGTACCGGTGATTCCCGAGTGTGTGTGAGATGTTTCATACCTCATGAGAGGGTGGCCTTTTAAGTAGGCCCCCACATGTTTGGATGACCTCTCTACTACAGCCTTGGATGCAACTCCATAGATTTTATATTTTCGCCCTCTACTTCTTGCAACGCCTTTTTGTTTGCATGTATCATTCATATTTTGAGAGCCCTTTCCTATTTTACAGTGCCTCTTTGGTTGTACTTATATCTCATGTACTCAGATATTATTGTATAAGTCCTAGCTGTTGTCCCAGGCACAATATGTATGTGGGATATGCCAGCATGTACTATATAGTTTAGTCCCTTGTTTACTAGACTTATTATTATTATTTGTACTTTTTTATCTCGACGGGCATAGGTATGCCTCCCTCACCTCATGTAGAACAGGTACTCACTCATAAAAGAAACCTTTCACACCTGTAAGTCTCACCTCGTCAGGGTCTTGTCCTCTAGCACTTTAGTCTACCTTATATTTCTCTCTCTCTGACTCCCCCTTCGGTGTCTAGTGATTTAGTTCTTACAACGTACTTTGGTCATACGATTATCTCCTTATTCTCGCACACTGGGGGGGAATCTGTTACACCAATTTTTGGTCATCTAACTATTACTATTAGATGGACCAAGGTACACCATGTAAGACCAATTTGACCCTAGTAAAATTTCTTTCACTATGAAAAAAAATTAGTAAGTCATAATTCATTAAGTTCTTTATGGTCTAAACAAGAAACCCCATTAGGTATAATTGAACAAATCCTTATTTGTTTGGTTTTCCTCAAGGGATAATTGATTAAACCACATTTTAATTAGTATTCCTGGTCATATTTAACCCAAATCAGGAAAATTAATTAGATAAATCATTATTTGTCTTAATATTTTCTAGGAATAGTTATTTAAAACATTATTTAAATAATATTCCTTGTTAAATTTGACTAAATCATTTATAAATAATTGAATAAATTGTTATTTATTGAATTATTACTCAACGACATTCTTAAAATAATAAATAAATAATTTATTTATTTATTATTTAAAAATAAATGGATTTGACCAAATTCAAATTCTTTTTCCCTCCAACAAAAATAATAAAATATTCCATAAAAATTGGATCTAGATTTGGTTAATAATATTTTAATTATGCACCAATATCTAGAATAAATCAATATTTTGTTATAAATAGAAGGGTTTTTCCATTCATTCAGTACCTTTTGTTTCCTAAAGATCACTTCGGATCTATATTTTTGTTCTAACTTTGATCTTCCATCATTGTCATATTTTTCTACCCTTTTGCTTGTGAGCTCCCCTTGAGTTCCATTTTTGTCTAGGTTTTCTACACAATCAAGAGATATATTTTAGATATGAAGCACTGAGGACGTACAAGAACCCATTCCATTGAACGGGACTGGCAACATATTTCTATGTTCCCTTCCCAGGTGTCATAAATAAAAAAAATTCTTTAAAATCATTATTTTCTTGTTCATTGGATGCATGGAGCAACCCTTGCTTTTATTTTCCGTTTAATGTATTTAACTGCATATATATTGATCTATGTAGCATTTATTTTGATCACTAACTACATATCTAAATAAATTGACAACCATCATTGATGTTAGGGTTTTTTTTGTGCATAGCTAAAGTGAGATTTTTTCGTATGCTTGGGATTATAATTACAGTGACATATGGTGTTATGGGATTCATTTCTGCTAAGAATTGGATTGTTGGAAGGTTTTGGATCTAGGTGAGGTGGTCTCAGAAAAATTCCCTAGGGTTGAGGGTTGAGATGGATTTCTGTGGGAAGTCCTCAACATGTGTGTGAAGACAAGAAAATTCCTCAAGTGATGGTGAGGGAATTATGAGGCATTCAAGCCTAGTTTGGTTTTGTGATCTCAAGACCAGTTTAGTTTAGATCACAGTGGTATGCAGGTGGAGGTGGTTTAACCTTCAAATACCCTAGTTTTTTATGTCTTATTAAACCCATGAGACACCACATTAATGCTTGGAATATGGAGCGTGGGTGATTTGATGAAAGAAATATTTGGTTGAGCTCAATATATGGTCAAGTTGTATGTGGATGTCCTTGAATTGGTAATATTTTTCATATGTATTTAAGAGTTATTTTGATAGTGTGATTAACGAAAATATGTACTTGTTATTATGTTGATTATATGGTGTATTTTTCATGGTTCCTATTCAGGTTATATTTTGGTTACAAGAGTGATTCTACGATATGTTCTAGATATGACTCTTGCTCATGATTTGATATGTCAATGACTGGTTGATTAATGCATGGGCTAAAAAGTGTTGTTGCAACTATTATGAGAGAGAATTAGAACTTCTTGGTGATTTTAATATGAAGTTTATATTCTTATGATTAGATATGCATTCTTGACCTCTAGTTCAAATGGTTACCATATGTCTGTCATGGTTAGGATTAGTTAGGTCAAGTTCTTGTTCAAGTTCATAACGATTAGCATTGTTAGAATCTTAATTTTTCTTCTCAAAAGTTATTGGAAGTGCTAGAAAATGGTTTGGATACTACTCTAAAGAAGTGGCTTGGATCCCAGAACTATGGGCACAAAATTGGAGCTTTTGGGCTATAACTGGATGGAGGAAATATTTTGAATGCAGTTATAGATTGATGATCACATGTATGTAGTTTCAACTGTGCGATCATAGGTCTGGGTCAGAGAAAAAGTGTTCCAACTCAGGGATTGATCACCTAGGGTGGTTATTTGGCTACTGATTGATTTGTAGTCCCTCAGGAAGGTTGGAAAGGTTTCAGTTGTAAGCCCCACATCCATCACTGGAACTTGGAAGTAGGGTCATGTCCTATTAATACTCATCTCATGTTTAGCCTAACAGACTTTGAAAATGGGTAATTATGGGAGGAGGTGTTAGGTCCATATATTACTAGTGTAGTCCCTTATTATTGTTTGTGTAACCCCCTTATTATTGTTGTTGCACCCCTGTAACCCCAATATTGTTTTATTGTTCCCTTATATTATTATTGTTAGGTCAGCTAGAATTATATTCTGACCCCATGCACTAATATATATAGTAGGAGGTTTTTTCATTTATATCATCCAAGAATTGTTCATTTATGTAATGTAAAGGAAGTTTCCCCCTCGAAATGGCTAAATTCTAAGGTGTTGATCTCTCTTTTCTTCTATTTTTGGTGTTGGTTTCATAATAGGAAGTGGTTACAACCTTTTTGAATGTGGTTTGTATATGATTTCACGATTGTAGAATTTGGGTGAACTATTTCACTACGTTACTAATGATTCTCTCATATCTTTTGTGTATTTGTTAGGAAAATACTATTATTTTTCTTTCAAAGACTCACTTTTTTTCCATTCCATGAATCAAACATCATACACTTTACAATTGAATACATTAAGAGGCTAACATACTTTCTTATCTCAAAAGTGCCGCATCTTTTTCTCTTTTGTCATATAATTGCATCCGAGGAAAATCTTTAATATAATGGAAATTATCGATAATTTTCTATTGGGGCTCCTAATCCAAACAACATGAGATCTAATTTAGATTTCATATTGGTGAGACTGACTTACTATTGGTGACATCGAGAACCATGAATATTATTTGATGCTAGAATGATGATAACGATTTTATGGCTGACAATTCACCACATCCTAACAAACAGTCTTCCATGCAAGGTCGTAACACTCTGAGTTCAACTCCAAATGACACTCCTCAAAAAGTACATTCCTCTCATCTTGATCGATAACAATATTTTGAGGTCACTTATGATGATTTCCGAACAATTCGACCTAGTATTAGTCAATTTGCAAGAGCTCTTGGATGGCTTTGCATTGCTACTATTCTTCCCCATATGCCAATAAACAAAGAAAAAACTCACAATGGAAAGATTATTTTTGTAAAATTATTCAAATTTATAAATATTTAATAGTTTAATTTTGACATAGTTTAGAGTAGAATATCTTTATCCTAATTAATTAAAAAAAAAGAAATAGAAAAAAAATTAAAATGGGTAAATTTATTTTTAATAAAATGATAAAAACGTGAAAAATTACCCTACTGATGAAATTTTCTCTCTAATATTTTCTCTAGCTATTACTAAGAAATAATGAACTAGAAAACTTAAGTTGTGGCTTTTGGTTTTCTAAATGTTAAAAAAAATCTTTATATGATGTGGAGATATACATGTGCTTGATTTTATTTGAGTAGTAACATGTTCTTTACTCTTTTTCCTCCAAATTTATAAAACCTAAATTTATGAAACTAATTTCCCTCCTCCAAGGAAATATAGATTAAATGACCAGTAAAAACCAATAAGCATCAAAACATTGGGAACCATTAATATCACGCCCTAAATACCAAGGGATAAATACCATATTAATAAAAGAGGCATGGTAAATAAGTAAATATAAAAGAGGTATAAAGAGGTATTGTAAAGAAATAAAAATATATCAAATACTATTAGAAATCAATATTTAATTATACATACCAAGCATATGAGACAAATACCATGATAAATAAAAGAGGTATGGTAAATAAATAAAATATAAATAAACTAGACGTATGATAAATAAATAAAACCTTTTTTTATATTTACTCTATAATATTTTTTATATTTACAAACACTAAAACATAGAGGTTTTATTTAGGTGAAACCTATGAGCCAAATACAATGCGTTAAATTAATATTAATACAATCCAAAAGATAAGCATTACTAACCCTAATATTAATATTAAAATATTAATATTAATAATAATATTATTAAATCTAATATTCATATTAATATATTATAATATTAATATTATTAAATTTAATAAATTTGGATTAATACAATAGTAAATTTTTTATATAATATTATGTATTAATAAATCATGATATGTATTAACTCTATATATATGGGAGGGAAGAACAATGGTATATATTTATAGAGGTGCAAAGATAGGGGGAATCATATGGGGAAATTGGAGATAAAATAAAGGAGAGGGGAGAGAAGGAACTAAGAGAGAGAGAGATGGAGAGGAGTGAGAGAGGTAGCTAATAGTAAGAGAGGGAGAGGAAGACGCAAATATGGAAGGGGGAGAGAGATAAGGAGAGAGGGATTGATATAGTGAGATGATTGAAGGGTATAGAGAGAGAGAGAGAGAGAGAGAGAGAGAGAGAGAGAGAGATGGTAGATGATAGAGGGAGGTAGGATAGAAGGGAATAGAGAGGAAGGATGAGAGAGAAGAATTGAGGGAGAGGAGGAGAGAGGGAGGGATATAGATATGGAGTTGGAGGGGTTAAGAGCAATAGAAGATGAAATACATAGAGTGAGAAGTAGAGATAGAGAGGGAGTGACAAGGGAGAGATGGAGAGAGAGGGTGTATGTTTATGGGTGAGATAAAGAGACCAAGAAGGAGATATGGGGAGAAGGAGGAGAGAAGGAGAGAGGGAGTGATATAGTAACAGAGAGAGAGAGAGAGAGAGAGAGAGAGAGAGAGAGAGAGAGTGAGAGAGAGAGAGAGAGAGAGAGCGATGGGTGAAGAGAGAGGATTGGAGGGAAAAGAGACTTTTGTAACATGCATTTTTTCCCACCATGCTTCCCAAGATTCATTAAAATATTCTCCCCACCATCTTATATTAATTTCAATACCTCGAGATATAATAGGTTCTAAATTTGAGAAAAGAAAGAGAATTGAAGAAATAAATGATTTATTGATTCTTCACTAACCTGGCACATCACACACCATGACGGTCCCTAAAAAGGTGTGTGTTTCAAATTGTCCCCCATTGGCACTTTATTTTTCATAATACACAACATGAAAATCTTTGATTTTTTTTTCATTTTAATCTTCCATAATGGATGCCACCATGTTGTATATACAATCCATGTTGCATACGATAGATAAATATCTAGTCCTAAAGAAACGATCTGAAAATAATATAGACAAATATGTGTAAACTTCCCTAGCTTATATCAGAAAGTACAAAGTGAGATATATCACCTACCTCACTCTGATATTAACACCCATTATTGTTGTTTCTTGATATTCTAGTCTCCTACTTCGATCCTCTTTACGCTGTTGTGGATGAATACCTACAAGGAAGATCAAACAAAGATGACAAAGGCATACATAAAATAATTCATTCTAACACAAAATATATGAAATACCAGAGAGCATAATACTAAATGAGAAATTATTTACACATTTATGAGAAGAAAACGCACAATGTATTTTTAATAGAAAGTAAGGGAAAAATACAACCACTTAATATGTGGTGTTGGAATCCTCCTTTGGATGAGTTTCCAAGTCCTATCAAAGACTTTCAAGAACTCCTTCCTCCTTCACAAAATGGAAACATCTAGGCACAAATAATCATAATAATGGCAACGAACATTAATCAACCATTTGAGCAAATTATAGAATTCATTTATAGGGAAGGAGAGGGAGTTAGGGATCCAAAAAAGGGTGAAGAAGGTCCACATATTAAGGGGAATATCCTTAAATATAGGATAAAATTCCTAAAATAGGAGCCCTTGACCCAATCCTCATTAAATTGTTACTGGCTCTCCATTCTCGAGGCTTCTAGGAGGAGAATCCTATTCTCCATTTTTTGAGAAAATTACAAAAGAGGAGAAGCACACAAAAGCGTGTTAAATTCTTGCATTGGCAGCACTGGGCACATGTAATGATGAATGTGAAAAACATGAGGCACAATACATGAGGACCATGTTGGGCCTACAAATATGATCTTTTGGCAAGATCTTCTAGAATTACTTCAAGAAATTTATCTTTTGTTCTTGAGGGATGCTCTATTCATGTTTTCATGGTGAACATATTAACAACGTTTGTCACTTTGCAAAATTTGGGTTAAAGTTTGAAAACACAGAGCATGAGATAGGGAGTGTGAAAAAATAATGTAAAATAGATTCCCCATAAAGCGTGAGGGCATAATGGTTGAAATGATTTACTAGTCAACAAAAGGAGTTAGGAAACCATCGTGAGGAGACCTGCAAATCAAACATAGTAAAATATATACATCTCTAACGTAAGTATGCCCAATAATACATCGCAGAATATGCATCTAACAATACATGAATCCATATCATGGACACAATACATATTGGAATATGCATCTAACAATACATGAATCCATAGCATGGACGCAACCATCTGACTAAAAAGGATCATATGTATCGATCCATGACATAGTCACAACCATCCATATAGAAAGGATCATGTGTACAATCATGAATACTCCATGCAACTTGGATTTATCAATGTTGAAATTTTCAACAAGAAACAATGAAATTGGCATCCATAAAGACCATGAAAACACACAAACTATTGTGGGATCATAGGTTACACAGTCATGGGTCCTCACGATACATTAGTGTGCAAGACTATTTATTAAATAAATTGGAAATGTGTTTAATTTAATTTTCCCTTAATTAAATTGGAAAATAAAATGTAATCTTATCTCATAATAGCTTGTAATAGTTAACTGAGTGTGATAAACTCAATTATCTAATGAATTTCAAGTTGAGGCTGGTTGATGAGGCATGTAGAGTGATTCTATTTGTTTTAGATTCCAAGTTGCAATTAGTGCATTATTTTAATGCGTTGGCACTAGAATCAGCACTTGGACTGCTTCAAGTGCCTCACCAGAGACGTCCTAAAATCTAAGGAAATTTAATGATTTGGTTTATGAGATTGGTAGGTGGTTTAAACTCCTATTCACTGAAAATATATTTCAGTCAAGTCCACTGTTCTAGTAATGATGGTATTGGGTCTGATGTGATATCAAAAGAGTGAGTTTGTATCCCATGAGGGAGAGATAAGGTGAAATGGAAGAGGAAACAGTGGGTCTTCAAGGAAAAAATCCACTTCTTTTGGTAGAGAATAACACAAGTAGAAATTTGTCAATATTTCAACAAGAGAAAGCTATTTCTAGACTTACAATATTCTCACTGAAATATCAAGTAAGTTAACTCTTTTAAGTGATGCTCTTTACACTTTCATCATGTATATTTCATCAAGAAAGCTCACCGTGTGAGACCAATAAAATTTGATAAAACACATGAACATCTCAAGGGACTGATAAAAACACATAAAAATATGAGGGATTACAAGCTGCCACTGAAGATAATAAGATATGTAAACACAAGAGAAGATTAAAAATACACACACCAGATTGATAATAAGTCCTCAGAAGTTTCTTCATTTTTATTCACTGAAAAGAGTACTGATCATATGATCCAAGATTCTAAAATCACCAACCAACCCCTTTTACATAGAAGTTTATCACATATATATATAAATAATAAACTGTCATCTCCACAAAAGGAGTAAACCTATTCCCAAAATTTATTATGATCTCGTGCAAGAGATGAGGGTTATCCTAAAACTTTAATACAAAGTGCTATGACATAATGAAAATAAAAAACATCAAGACTAACAATGCGAAGTGGTTTGTATGATGTGGCAGTCTATGGGAAGACGCCTCTTGTGTTCTGGTGCAACCAACTCCATAAAAAGTGTAAACAATAGCAAAAATGGCATGTGGTTTTTCCTTGAATGTTTCCTTGTGCCTTGTAGAAATGTACTAGTGTTCAGAGTAGTGGTAGAAAACTATTTCAGAGAAACTCTACCACTATTCCACTATTCCTTTCCTTCTTTGGTGGAAAACCCTTTATAATGGCTGAAAACCCGAAATTTTTTGGATAGAATGCCAGAGGTTAATTTTATGAGATATTACAAACAAACCCTTTGAAAAAGGTTCAACTGATAGGGATCCCTAGATTGGAATGAATGATAAGAGGGAGGAGAAAACCTTTTAGACATATATTGCAATCACAAATTGGGGTTAGAGCATGTAAACTTAAGACACAAACGAGAGAAAATGTGGTTTGCGATGGGGTCATGACATGGAAAGGAAGTGGGTCCAATTGCAGATCGTGCATAAGAAGTTTTATTATGAAACACGAGGGTTAAATGTTGGAACTAGAAAAGTGCGATGAGACGAAAGGTGGGGCCTAGACAATATTGCAAATCGCACATCGCAAGTTTTGATATGAGACATGAGAGTTAGATGTTGAAACGTGCGATGTGTGATGTCAATGGAGGGAAGTGTCATGAAAGATGGTGGGGTCACCCACAAATCACAATTAGAAGTTTCAGGGGAGTGGAAGTGAATGCGGTAAGTGAAATTTGCGAAAATGCGATGCAAAAAGGTAAGTGGAGCCCTTTAAATGGCTTTTCAAAGTGGAAAGTGAAAACTTTGTTAGTCATGGTAATATGATAAAAATATGCATGAATCGTAAATAAAAGTTTTTATAACGTATTTGAGGCATATCAAAGGGAATTATGTGTCCCAGTCAATACCACAAGTCGCACTTCGGGGGTTTTGTAGTAGATGGAAAATGTACATGAATGGAAGTTAAAACTGTGAAGAGCCGATTGCAATGAAATGTAAGGGGTCCACAATGTTTATTAAGTGTGGTAGGTTATATGATATTACCAAGGCTTTTTGTGGGGGGAAGAGCTGTGTTAAATGACATAAGTGGATTTTTTAGTATTTTGGAAAAAAATGAGGAAAGGTTTGAAGAGAAATGACAAGGATGTAGCGAGAAGTGGCAAGAAAAATTGAAGCATAAGGAGCTAGAGGAAAAATAAAATAACAGTGAGGGAATATTTGAAAGGAATCAAAACCAGTACTAAAAATGGCTCTAATTGGGGATCATATGCCCCTTGTGGGCTATCAAGAACTATAGTTCCAGTTCTTTTTTCATCCCTTATTTCTCCAACCAACAATTCTTCTTATTAACTCAAAAATACCAGCATGCCTAGCCATTGGGTAATGGAGTCATAAGCTATATTTCAATATTCTGCAACTTATTTCAACATGACTAAAATATGGAAATCAAAATACAATCTAAAAATAGAAAGAAATGCTCGAGTGGCGAGTTTATTCAACTTCCTACTTCTAATTAGCTGAAATTCACTTGATCAAGTGTATACAAACTTCCAAAAGAATTTTTTTAACAACTTATTTCCTGACATGTCCTCACATCCACTAGTGAAAGGCTGAAAAGTATGAAGCATAATCTCTAAATGTGAATCATACTTGCTACTATGGACAAGAAGTACTCCCAGACTAGTAACAAGGGAGAATTTTAGAAAAATAAACTCCATATTATCAGAAATAGGATCAACAAATCGACAAGGAGACTTACTCAAAATAGCTTTGAGTTCAAGGATAGGGTGACACATACTTTCCTTTGTTAGAAAAATGCTTTGATGAAGAGATTATTCTTCATTTTTTTCACAAATTTCTTCTTCGACACTGTATCCCTGTAACTTATATTGATACATTTCAAAGATAGGCTCATAACTATTTTTCTTATTATCAATTCTCATAAAAGGTGATAATTCCTTGGAAATTTATAAAAGATGAGCATCCTTCTTCTCGAGGTTCAAATTCATAACTTTCATAGATTGGATCACCACTTAAACTTTAAAACAAGGTGACATAAAAACATGCTCTTCATCATTAGGGTAATTATCAAAGAAAGGTTGATTTATGAATTTTTCACTATGTTCACCTAATATCTCATCAGGCTACTCAATAATCTACTATTTACCCTCTTCTTAAATGATAGGAGATTGAAGAAAATGATGAGAACAAAAGGGTTGTTGAATACCTTCCTGTATAACCATGTTTTATTTACATTTATGTTGTTCACCATCAATTTCAAATTTCTTATCAAACTGATAACAACATTCTGGAGTGAAACATTCGACTGGATAGCTATCATTATAAAAGGTATTAAAAGTGTCATGAAACTCTTTCAAACAAGTGATGTTATTTTTAGGAATATTTCTACACCAATCAAGGGCTGCACCCTTCAAAGAATATCTAAACATCTTAATATTAACGTCTTCATGAACAAAATGAAGCCTATGAATCCAGTCATGAAAATCCCATAAAAACTTACGAAGAGAAACTTCCCATTCACTTCTATCGAGAAAAGGATTAGGAAAACCAACTATTGTTGAAAAATTACAGAAGTAATATCTTTTAGCGAGGATCGCTTCGATCAGAGTGCTGGCTTTGAAAAAAATGTAGTCACCTATGTATTATTTTTCATGGAGTGACCAGGTGAAATATCACAATATTCTTTAATGTCTAGTCTTTTTTTACCATAAAAAACTAGATTTAATATCTGTATTCCTTTTTCATATTTAATGATCTTCTCTGGATCAAGAACTGGAGTCATAGTAAGTGATCTCTAATTCCTCATTGTAGAAGGAAGTCTTGAAACCACTCTTCATCTTTGTGGAGTCGCTGGGTGAAATAATTTTCAGTATTCTTCAAGTCACCAATTCTTGTTCACAATCAAGAATTTGTCAGTAATTCAAAACAAGTGACTAGGGAGAATACTTTGTTTCGAGGCCTTTTTCTCCCGAAAGATACACCAAAATATGTTCACATTAGAATGAGCACTTGGACTTATTCAAGTGCCTAACCAGACACATCCTAAACTCTAAGGAAATTTAATTTTCTAAAAGGACTATATTAGTTGGTTGTGCTAAAGTGTCTTTTCAGTTATATAACATGTACAAATTTGTCTCCATTTGTTTTCTTAAGGAATGAATAATTTAACCATGAAACATAGATTAATTTGTGAGTTTTAAGAATGTAAATAAGGCTAAATAACATTGAACAACAATTTATAACATATAAATAACATCACACATAAGTTTTACATGGTAGGCATGATGAAGAATTTCATCCCTCCTGGGCCACATCTACTGGTCCAACTCCCAATGGCATGTCTCTCTTTGTCATTGTGCTCAAAATTGAAAACATATGTGTTTACAATACTATAATGGTTGTTTTATCTATGCCAATGGCTCTATAATGCTCAAATTATTCTAGATAGACTCTTGTTTCACCCAAATTGGTTGAAAATTAACCTTCCTAGCCATTTTCCCAATCACAGCTACAAATATTCCACTAATTGTGGAGAACTACAGTTTAACTGCAGTTAAAATAGAAAATTCCACCTAATTTAAATGGCGCACTAAAATCCCGCCAATTACTAACCGATGGCATTAAATTCAAGTTTAGGGGCAGGGGTGGCCACATCCTCACCCCTTAAACCCCGTGGTTTGAGTTAAAACTCCGCGTAAAATTTGGAGCATAACCTAGTGTATTAACTATGCATGTGATAAGGTTCTAAAGATCGCTAGAGTTATGGTCATGGAACCATCAGAGTTTTACTGTGTTGGAACGATTGACATTAATATGTAACTGCGCCATGTGTATGGTTGTAGCTATCGGGTTTATGGTTGTCGAAGATTCTAGTTTTAACTTTGATGTCATGGTATATAACACATCTGTCCATATGCATTGGGGTTGCTGGTGGGTTGGGACCATTTCTGGTTCCCCCCCAACTTTTCAACCATTAGAATATAAAAATATGTGGAGTGCTAACTATGGTAAGAATGATGGGAAAAATACTGAGAGGGGGGGGGGGGACCAAGATTTAGTGCATAAAATAAAACTTTGATATTTCCTTTACTAAAAACCCATACGCTACTTTCCTGAATTCAACTCGCGTATATACGTGGATATCCTTTACAGAACTCACATATATCCAGTGAATTAATTATGCATTTAATTCATGACTTAGATCATTGCATTACTCATTTATCGTATTAGTTAAAAACGCAATAGGTGCGTAAAGAACAGAATAATCATCACACATAAGCAAATACTCATTGAACACCTGATTTTAGGTGGAAACCCACTCCTGAGAAAATCCACCACCGCCGTCATCTCCTCGTTTCCTTCATAAATCAGTTGTAGCAAGAAAACTTCATACAAATACAGTCACAGACGAGCACAAGACGTGTAGCACCCACCTACAAAAGGCTACAACCTTCTCTCATTTGCCAGCCTCTCCTGGAAGGGAGATACAACCCCCTGTACTCATTTACCAGCCTCTCCTAGAAGGGAGTTACGACCCCCTGCTTGTTAGGTAAACATGACTCGGGGTAGAGTGAATGTTGACTAGGGTAGATAGTAGTGGTTTTGGGGCACATGGTTTTGTGCACCCATGGTTTTGGCCCATGGTATTACATGTAATGGAGCCTATAAGAGGCTGGGAATACTTCATTGTAAGGTAGGCCTGGAGGTGAGTGGTGAAGGTTCACTTGGCCGGATTGGCCAGGGTTTTTTGGCCAATGGTTAATGAAATTTCATTAGGATGGGTTTTTCCCTAGATTTGGGGTTTTCCTGGTTAAACATTATGTTTATGTTTATGTGATTTGTTGCTGGGTTTTGTATGTGTATTATTCTCTCGGTAAATATTTTATTTCTGTAGTAATTCCTATCAAATGGTATCAGAGCCATATTTGGCTTCAAAGGGACGCTTTTGCAGCCAAGGGTTTTATTTTCCTGTGAATGGAGAAATCAATGTAGCCTTTTGCAGATCTGGCCATATGGAGCATGGTGTTTCTAGGAAATAGGAAATATCAAATTGATTAATTCCATGGGGAATTCCATGGAGGGTTTCTCAATGGATAAAGAGAACAATGGTGCTGCCATAGCTCAGATCTAGCAACTAGCAGTGATAATAAGTTGGTTCGAGAAATTCAGAGACGAGAGGATGTTTGCACGTGGATTAATTAATTGATGAACCATGTATCTGAATAGAACTCCTAGAGGACTGGAGGTTACAAAGGCTAGTGACCCATGTAATCCGGTAGATGGGTTCTTTTTATATGGACATTGATTTCATATTTACAAAGAGCAACAATGAAACAAAAAAATATTATTATAATGGAGTTAATTTTTTACATGTAAATGGGCATATTGCTATAAAACCTGGTATGGCATGCGCACCCCTGGGTAAATCACTGGTAAAGTCTAGGTTAGACCTAGGTGATAGGGGGGATGTCAAGTTTACAATTACCCTGGGTAAAAATTTGAGGGGGGAAGAGCTAGAGTGAGCGGTGTTGTCTCATTTAGTAGGTTTGGCTGGATTTAGTCAATAATCCCCAAGCCGTGTTTGCTGTGAATTGTTTGTGTAAACATGACTGTGGTGTTTGTTTAAGGACAGGGTAGATAGTGATGGTTTTGGGGCACATGGTATTGTGCACTCATGGTTTTCAACTTATGGTATTGCATGTAATGGAGCCTATAAAAGGCTTGGAGGACTTCATTGTAATGTAGGCCTGGAGGTGAGGGGTGAAGGCTCACTTGGCCAGATTGGCTAGGGTTTTGGCCAATGCTCAATGAAATTTCATTAGGATGGGTTTGGTTTTCCTGCATTTGGGGTTTTCCGGTTAAACATCAGGTTTATGTTTATGTGATTCCAAGGTCGGGTTTTGTATGCGCTTATTCTCAGAATATTTATTTCTCCGTAGTAATTCCTGACACGTCTTCATTTACTCAAACTCTCTCTCCCCGGGATTTGATTACAACTCCCCGACTAAAGGATCATAAATTTTCAAAGACTAATCGATTACGCCATCAATTTTCAAACTGGATCAAAACAGCTTCAACACAACCCTTCACTTATCAACAAACATGCTTTGCCCATTGCTTCCAACAGAACAGTGAAACCACTATAACCAGAATATCAGAGATAACCCAGACTTCAGAATAGATATGCAGAATCACATTCAACCTTGAGCAACTATAAGTTCAGATACCATATGGGCCTTTGTTTAAACAGATCCGTGTATACACGCGCTTTTCACGAAACGAACCCGTGTATACATCTGTGCATTTTCCAGAACAACCCTAACTACCCATACACGCCTTTGTTTAAACAGATCTACGTATATACATGCTTTTTATGAAATGAACCTGTGTATAGATCTATAAAAGATAAACTTTGCAGAACAAACCAGATCTATGAACTTACCCAGATTTCTTCAATATCTAAAATAGATTTGCACCAGGTCTTCAATACTTCTTTTCAGATCATCCTAGAGATTCATCATTTCCAGATCTAGAGATTTTTAACCTTCATCATATTCATAGGTGCATCATAGATTCAGATCTATCGATTAAGAACAGAGTTCAACCATCCAAATAAAATTCAGAGTGAAGTATTCATTTAAAGCCCAGACACATGCACACTTTTGCACAATGATCTTCTTCTCCTTATATAGGTTTAGCCTTTATCAATACCATGAGTCAAAACCACACTACTTCCGATGGTATTCCTGGACGGGACCAAATATATAATCAAGTGCTCAATGTAATGGGTCAATACCATGGTAACACCCCTTGGTATTCTAAATTTTGAGCGCAAAATGGCATACACGACTTGGCACGTACTTTTCCGCGTGCATACGCTACTTCTCCTAAACAAACCCGTGTATGCTTTGTGACACACACTTTTCATCATTGTTATGGCCCTTACTGATATTTCTTTCTCTGGTACTTCTGAGCTACTTGTAGAACATTAGATTTACATCATTAATAACCTCATCAAGCATTAAGGACAACTTCATCAAGTGGGTTTCCATCAAGGACAAAACTCTGCATCATATTGCCAACAAAGAAACACTTGTAGTGGAGTTGGTCGGAATCTATGTAGATGAGCTGGAGGTCACGGGGTCAAACCCCCAGAACTAACCAAAATTTTGATCCAGCATACAAGGGACACGTGGTAGCCTCTGGGCTGGCCATGTGTCACCCATCCAATGGCCCACAAAAATTTGTACAATCCAAATCAACAACCCGGAATACACCACTTAGTGAAACCTAGTTGGATTGGGAAAACATAATATTCTCAGGAATATTCCACCTTTTTCTGATTATACTTGCATGTTGACTAGGAATCCCAGTCACTCTTGTCATAAAATTTTAGTTGTTTGGGAAGTCAATCAGAACACGATATCTCCCTCAATTGACATCAGTTATTCGAACCGTTCGTGATGCCAGAATTAGAACGATGAGATCTACCCGGTCGCACAGGTTTGGTACTGTTTCGACCAATTTCAATTTTTAGAAAAATTTATCATCTCCTAATCACACCTCCCTATTGGGAAGATTTTGGACCCCAAAATAATTTAATTACCTGTTCAATAGATGAGGGTACAACTCCCTCACCTTTCCAACTTCCATCCACTTTGCCTTGCTTCGTTTACTTCCTTTGAGCCCAACTCGAAGGTAGTTGACACATCCCCTCTTATATGCTCTTGTCCCCCTGTCAAGGACGGTATCCTCCTTGAGCTCATCCAGAAATTCTAGTAAGAAATATTCAATAGAAGGAAACTAAACATCACTCCCTTGATCATCAATCAAAGAGGGCTCATACAAATGTAAATTTCCAACATTGACAGCTGAACACATTTGCATATATGACGGAAAGTCAAGTTGAAATGCATTGTTACAAACTTTTTTGATTATCTTGAATAGACCATAGTGAATTGGCCTAATGTTTTTACCTTCTCCTTGAATCCTTTCTTTGCTTATGTGCAACGATACCTCATCTCCTTCTTGAAACTTGTGATCAATTCTATGTTTGTCATGCCTCTCCTTGTATTTGATTTGACTCTTCTCAAGTTGTTATTGAACTTGTTGATGAATAATCTGAATTTTCTCAGTGAACTTTCGAGCCTTGTCAATATCACTATTGATGCAGGGCTAACCCTGCAAAACCCACATTCTCACCACTTTCATGCTTATACAAATGCATCTTTAATAAATGCTCCAAATAAGACTCCAAGTCTAGAAGTTTTACAAACTTTTGCGGAAGCTCTTATCTCACCTTTTTCCATCATGAACATTTATTCACATTTAATATATGGTTATAAAACCATTTCATAGGAGGAAGCTCTCTTTCAAATATGACATGAAACCATACCCATGAGTAATATGACAAACTCCATAACTAAGCTCAAAATTCTCTTTACATTTATAAACCAACAACTTCCATACCCAATGTTTATTACACAAACGTAAACCTTTCCCAGAAGTATTATAAAAGACTTTGACTAACATCCATTGGTTTATTTCTAAAATTCGAAACCATGTTTAAACAATGGCCACCGCATGTAATTATTATGCCTCCATTAACACCAATGCAATTCATAATGCACCCAATTCTTTAGTGCTGTAGTCTGCCATCACTCTTCATAATTTTGATTCACCTTTGCCACACATTATAGTTTTATCCTTTCTTTGCGTTAATATTATTCCAACGCTGCGTTAAATTACAGTTTCAATAAATAACTCTGTTCTTGGCATTTCTTCCATACCATCGAATTTCATTTGATTTTCTGTGCCCACTTTATCATTGCAGTCGAATCTCCAATCATTGCTTACAACCTGCGCCCTCAAAGCATGCCAAAACATCATTTAAATATACATATATTAGTATTATATAACCAAATACTTATAGGTTTCCCAATATCAACGCTACGGGTTCTGATTGCACCATTCCATTGCTAATGTAACAATGATTTATGTTCCCACTACCGCTTCTACAATTCAACCAACCCAGAATTCATAAGATATTCTGACCACAATTTAAGTCTGTTCTCAGTTGTACTGCTCCATCATTAAGCTATCGGAATTCTTCACAAAACGTTGTCCCTTATCCAGCACTACACACACGCTACTGTTATATATGAATCTGAATCTTTTAGAATGGTTCTACTTAGCATCTCTACGTTTTCCTGAAAGGCTGAGGTTCCACTTCGAAATTACACCACGGAACCTTCTTTCATCAAACATTTCTCAATTAAGCATTTCATCTTCAAATTCATGATCGATGGCTTTTGAATTGCCAATTAAATTCTCGGCAATCACTATATGGAATTCCATTTCAAATTGTGCGCTTTCTCTAACATCTACAAACGATTTTTAGCAATCAGATCAATCTTCATCGACCTTTGCCATAATCCACTCCTTTGGTTCAATCTCTACTACTGATATCAAATCTCCACCTCTGCATTGATCTTGTAATCTCCGTGCTTCGACCAGGACTTCATAAATTCCTTTGCTACATCCACTTCAAGCCTTCATTTCGCACTTCTGCAAGTAATGGTATAGCCACCACTTCCATTCAAACCCACTCAATTTCAACTAGGATTTAGAGTGCGTAGAACACAGGAATTCCGTTCTAATTACTCACTCATCTCTTCTTAAATATTATATATCGGTAGTAACCGGTCTTGCTTCAATCAAACATGGTTTTTTTGGATGCCAGACCTAACATGCTCAAGTCCAGTGATTTCATCAATTCGATGCCACTTTAAGCAATCAATGTTCAATGCTAATTCAATCGATATTGAGTCCCAATTTAGTTATACAACATAAACTCAGGAAGAAGGCGTAATCTTCAGAAAATTAAATTATGTATTAATACACACAATACTTACATGAAAATCTTCATCCTTGGCCTAATTTTCAACCAGTGGCCACATTTACAATCTTTGCCCGAAGGCTTGCAAACCCTATTCCTACTTAAATCCTCACACTCTCAATTATTTCCAATGCCTTTGAGGCTTAATAATTTATACAATTTAGAATGATCTAATCTAAGTTCAATCCCTTCAAATTCTCAACAAAATCCTAAAATCACTCTTGAATCCCTAAGGATACTCTCTCACCCATAATTAATGAAACTAATTTCTAAATTAATATTTAGAAAAATCTCTCAATCCCTTTACATCCTCAACTGATCAAATTCTCTCATATTCTCAATTATTTACAATATTTAATTAAAAATACTTAAAACCCACTCAAATCATTCATAAAAATATAGCTCCTCTAAAAACATAAAAACCCCTAAGTTTTAATAAAATGCAAAGTATTTTCTCTTTGCCTAATTCTCCTGCATCAACTATGCCCATCAATTGCAACATCCTTCTCAAAGATCAAGTCTAATAGATATTTCGGCAAATACCCAAATCATGCTTCAAAAGGGGAAGTATTTGTAGAAGATTTCTTGGCCCAGTTGTAAGTATGGTGAATGTAATGAATCTTTTCATCCCATAACTTGTGATGTTTGCTACAATATCCTCTCAATAGATGCACAATGGTTCTATTCACCACCTTGCTTTTGCCATCATTTTTCGGATGAAAAGAAGTACTCTTTTTCAACTTTGTTTCCATGATCTTCCAAATATTGGACCAAAATTCCTAACAAACCTGGAATCCCTATCACTAAAAATAGAATTTAGCAGTCCATAATGAACCCATACATGTTGAAAATAAATTTCAACAATTTTTTCAATAGTAATGGTTTTCTTACATGGCATAAGTATACACATTTTACTGAATCTATCCACAACTAAATACAGATAATCATGTTGTTTTCTTGAAATAGGTAGACCTTCAAAAAATTCCATGGAGACGCTGTCCCATGGACTTGATGGTACTGGTAGTGGCATGTACAAAGCAATCTTCCTATTTCTAGGCTTTCTTATTGCACACATAGAAAATCCTCTTATAGAACATGACACACTATCTATCATGTGAGGCCAATGGCAATACCTCTATAGATGCACCACTGTTTTCTTTACCCCAAAGTCTCCAGCAATAAGAGACAAATGAGCCCCTCTCATGACACTAAGACTCTCTCCTTGTGGTATAAACAACTTTCCCAAATGAAAAAACAAATATTTATGCATGTGATAATCATTTTCCTCAACTTTATTCACTTCACTCAAACTAGCATACACCTATGGAAAATCAACATCATGTGCACATTCTTCTATGTAACTCTCATGTACAATCGAATCATTTTTAAGTAAGGTAGAAGAACTTATAATTGGCCTTGAAAGCATATTATAAAATTTATTGAAAATACCTTTCTTGTACCTTATAACCAAGTGAAACCATTGAAGAAATCCCATCCATCTGAAATGTTGTGATTGTTGTAATTTTGTTTGCAACTACAAGTACTATAATGGTTGGTGATCGGTATGTATAGTCATCTCTTTACCCATCAAGTAGTGTTTCCACTTCTTGACACTTTGTACCAATGCATAAAACTCTTTGTCATATGGATGATAATTAGTTACAAGGTCATTGAATGTTTTAGAATGAAAAGCGATAGGCTTACCATGCTGCAAAAGTACTGTTGCCATGAAATAATCACTAGCATCGGTTTGTATCTCGAATGGCTTTCTCAAATTCAATAATGAAATTTCCAGAGCTGAAATGATATTATATTTTAAAGCTTCAAAATCTTGTTGTTGTTTGCCTCCCCATTGGAAGCCTTTCTCCACACTTGTCACTGCATGCATAAGAGTTGTTATGGCAGAAAAGTTAGCAATAAAATTTATCCATTACTGAGCTACACCTATGAAAATTCTTACCTCGGTTACTATTCTAGTAGTGAACCAATTAAAAATGGTTTCCACTTTAGAAGGATAAATTCTCAACTCACATCCTCCTACAGTGTGTCCTAAATAAACCAGAGAAGTCTTTCGCAACTCACACTTTTACATCTTAAGAAATCATTTCTCTTTCTTCAAAACATAAAGCACCCTTTTCACATGCAAGACATGTTCTTCTCTTGTTTTGCTGAAAATTAGTATATCATATAAATACATAATCAAAAAATCATCAAGAAATGGACAGAAAAAATTATCCATAAAACACATGAAAGGTGCTAGTGCATTACACAAACCAAATGGCATAACCAACCACTCAAAGAGTCCTTATTTGGTTTTGAATGCAACCTTCCATATATCACTTTTGCAATTCTTAATTAATGATATCCACTTCGTAAATCTAACTTAGTGAAAAAATTTACTTCTTTCAGCTGATCAAGCAAATCATCTATCCTTGGGAGTGGGTATCAATTCTTTACTGTTATCTTGTTCAAAACTCTGAAGTCTACACACATGTGGCAAATCCCATGTTCCTTCAGAATCGAGACTATAGGTGAACCACATTTTGAAGTGGTTGGCCTTATGAGTCCCTTGTCCAACATGTCATTTATTTACCTCTTTATTTCAAAATTCTCTATTATCAACATGCAATGTATGTCAATGTTTATAAATTTGTATCCTTACAAATCCACCCAAGTGGATATGGTTTTGGATGTGGAATGATCTCAAGATTAAGTTTCCTGACCAAGTCTTCAAAGATTAATTTTTCTTGTGACCCACTGTCAAATAGTGTGTCAACGTTGGTATGTTTGGATATGACCCTCACATGAAACAATTCAATTCTCTCTTCTTCATTTGGAGCTTGTATGTGACAGTTTGATGTGCTAGTATTGAGTTTTGTTTCAATTTTATTTCCCTTTCATTTTATTCAATCCCATGGTTGTAATTTTATATTTATAACCTGAATCCTCTCCTAAATCATGTTTAGCTGTAGCCACAGGTTTTTGTTTCGCTTTATTTTTCTGATGTTTGGGACTCTTTTCAGGATGTAATTTCCAATAATTTTTCTCTTCATAGGATTCTCTTGAAAAATGTTTAAAGACCAATTTTTCTACCTCTTACTTGAAAGATCCATTATTTTTTCCCTTAACTTTTGAGTTATTCTCTTTGTTTCTCCCCTTAAAAGGTTTCTTTCTACCCTCATCGGTAATGTTTTTCTGTCTCGCTTCTAGATGTCTAGCTTGAACACAAACTTCATATAGAATTGTAGGTTTAAACATGATAGTATGCCTTAAGTAGCTGTGTAAGCCTCCTATGTACTTGAGAAAAGTATCTTGGCTCTTCAAATCTACCCCTAATAAGCGAGCTCTTCTCCTAAATTCTTGGGTGTATTATTACACAATTTGTCCTTTCAATTGTCTAAACTTTTTCCAGTTCATTATGGATTTCTGCATATGAGCTAATGGATAAAACTATTGTTTTATTGCAGTAATGAAATCATTCCATGATAGGATAATCTCACCATGCTTCTTGATATCCTCCTTTGTCTTGGATTCACACCAAACAAGTGTTGCACCTTCTATTCTCAATGAAGCTAGTTGGATTTTGATATCATCATCATGGAGGTTCTGAATTCTCAAATAGACCTCCAATTATCTAATCTAATTATCAAGATTTTATGCATTGACTTCACCATTAAACATTTGCTATTCAAACTTAACATCAAGTTTTAGAAAAAGAATTTTACCAGTGTTCTTTGACTTGTGTGGCTGATGTACTGAAGATGAAGTAGAGGATGATGATGATGAGGGTGAGAATGGTGACTTTCCAATGGCTCCATTTCCTCCATTGCCCTTATTTGATTTATCTTCATCATTTTGAACTAATGATGATCCCTATCCTTCCTTGTGAAGTTTGGATCCCTCTCGTTCTATTCTCTCATTACTTTCTTGATAAATGACTCTCACCATCTCAGTCATGTCAAGGAATGGTTTCCCGAACACCCTTTCTTCTTCTTTGGGATCCACCTCTTCATGGATTTATTCTTCCTCTCGAGGCTTGATTAATGTTACTTCTGCTTCTTTTGGAGGTGAACTAGGTGGTGAAGAATGTGGGAATCTTGCCCTCCTATGTTCTGGCTCACTTTGAGACCCTCTTGCTTGCACCAATTTTCCTTCTCCTCTCTTAAGCTTGAGCCTAGTAAGCATGTGATCACTTGCAAATAGTTAAACAAATCTTTGTGCACAACGTCACTAGAGAATAAACTTTAGCTATGATACAAACCTTGTTTGAAACGACTTTATTAATTTTCTCTGTTAAGTGTCTTTTCAGTTATATAACATTTACAAATTTGTCTCCATTTGTTTGCTTAAGGAATGATTAATTTAACCATGAAACATAGATGAGTTTCTGAATTTTGAGCATGTAAATAAGCCTAAATAACACTGAACAACAATGTATAATAGATAAATAACATCACAAATATGTTTTACATAGTAGGCATGATGAAGAAGCTCACCCCTCCTGGGCTACATCTGCTGGTCCAACTCCCAATGGCATGTCTCTCTTTTTCATTATGCTCAAAATTTCAAATAAATGTGTTTACAAGCCTCGAATGGATTTTTTCTCTACACCAATGGCTCTAGAATGCTCAAATTAGTCTAGGTAGACTCTTGTTTCACCCAAATTGGTCGAAAATTGACCTCCATAGCCATTTTCCCAATCACAGCTACAAATGCTCCACTAAATGTAGAGAATTGTCATTTAACTCCAGTTAAAATAGAAAATTCTACCTAATTTAACTGGCACACTAAAATTCTACTAGTTACTAACTGTTGGCATTAAATTTCAAGGTCAGGGGCGGGGGTGGCTACATGTCAAACCCCTTAAACCCTGTGGTTAGAGTTAAAGCTCCGTCTAAAATTTGGAAAAGAACCCGATGTATTAAATGCACATGTGATAAGGTTTTAAAGACTACTGGAGCCATATTCATGAAACCGTCAGAGTTTTAACGTGTTGGAACTGTCACCATCAACATGTAACCATGTCATGTCATATGGTTATAGTCGTCGGGGTTATGATTTTCGAAGCTGCCAACTTAAACGTTTGATGTCACAGTATATAACACATGTTAGAATACATGTTGGGGTCGTCGACGGGTTGGGATCACCTGGAGTCCACCCCAACTTCCCAACCATTACAATATAAAAATATGTGGAGTTCTAACTATGGCAAGAAACACTTATAGCAAAGTTGGTCGGAATCTATGTGGCGACGTCGGAGGTTATGGGGTAGGACCCCTCAGATCCAACCAAAATTTTGATCTGCCATACAGGGGACATGTAGCAGCCTCTGGCCTGGCCACATGTCACCCATCTAATGGCTCACAAAAATTCATAAAATCCAAATCAACGACCGAAAATATGCCAGTTGGTGAAACCTGTTTAGATTGGGAAAACATGATATTCTCATAAATATTCCACCATTTGCTAACTATACTTGCATGTTGACTGGGCATCCCAGTCACTCCCGTCACTAAATTTTAGTTTCTCGGGAAATCGATGAGAACACGATATCTCCCTCATGGCGACATCGGTTTTTTGAATCATTCATGACACCGGAATCAGAAAAATGAGATCTACATGGTCGCTTGGGTTTGCTACAATTTTGAGTGGTTTCGATTTTGAGAAAATTTATGATCTCCTGATCATTTAATGATTTGGTTTATGAGATTGATAGGTGGTTTAAACTCGTTTTCACTGAAAAGAGATTTCAGTCAAGTCTAGTATTCTACTAATGAGGGTAATGGGTCTTATGTGGTAACAAAAAAGTGTTTTTCTAGCCTATGAGGGAGAGATAAGTGAAATGGAAGAAGAAACAGTGGCTCTACAAGGAAGAAATCCACTACTTTTGGTAAAAAATAACACAAGTAGAAATTTGTCAATATTTCAAGAAGAGAAAACTATTTCTAGACTTACAATATTCTCACTGAAATATGAAGTAAGATAAATGTTATAAGCGATGCTCTTTACACTGTCTTCATGTATATTTCATCAAGAAATCTCACTATCCGATACTAATAAATTTTATAAAACACATGAACATGTCAAGCGACTGATAAAAAAACATAACAGTATGAGGGATTACAAGCTGCCACTGAACATAATAAGATATGGAAACACAAGAGAAGATTAACGATACACACACCAAACTGATAATAAGTCCTCAAAATTTTCTTCAATTTTATTCACTGAAAAGAGTACTGATCATATGAGCGAAGATTCCAAAATCACCAACCAGCCCCTTTTACATAGCAGTTTATCACACACACACACACACACACACACATATATAATAAACTGTTATCTCCACAAAAGGAGTAAACATGTTCCCAAAAGTTATTACAATCTCATGCAAGAGATGAGGCTTATCCTAAATATTTAATACAAAGTGGTATGAAATAATTAAAATAAATAACACCAAGGCTAACAATTCAAAGTGGTTTGTATGATGTGGCAATGTATGGGAAGAATCCCCTTCTGTTCTGGTGCAAAAAAATCCACAAAAAGTGTAAAAAATAGTGAAAATGGCATGTGGTTGTTCCTTGAATGCTTCCTGGTGCCTTGTAGGAACATGTTGGTGTTGAGAGTAGTGGTAGAAAATTGTTTCGGAGAAACTCTGCCGCTGTTCCGTTTTTCCTTTCCTTCTTTGGTGGAAAACCCTTTTTAATAGAGAAAAACCCAAAAAAATTTGGATACAATGGCAGAGGTTAATTTTATGAGATTTTACAAAGAAACCCTCTAAAAAAAAATTAATTGATAAGGGGAGACATGGAGCAGAATGAGTGATAAGCGGTAGGGGAAAACCATTTAGACATATGTTGCAATCACAAATCGGGGTCAGAGTGTTTAAACTTAAGACACAAACTAGAGAAAATGAGATTTGTGATGGGGTGATGATGTGGAAAGGAAGTGTGGCTGATCATATATCATGCACGAGAAGTTTTATTATGGAACACATGAGTTAAATTTTAGAATTGGCGAAGGGCGAAGTGCGATGAAATGAAAGGTAGGGCCCATACAATACCGCAAATCGTACATCACAATTTTGATATGAGACATGAGAGTTAAACGTTGAAATTGGCGAAGTACGATGTATGATTTTAATGGAGGGATGTGTCATGACAGATGGTGGGGCTACATGCAAATCAAAAATCAAAAATTTTGAGGGAGCAGAAGTGAATCCGGTAAGTGAAATTTGTGAAAATGCAATGCGAAAAGGTAGGTGGGGCCCTTTAAATGGATTTTCAAAGTGGAGAGTGAAAAATTTGTTAAGTCATGGTCATATAATAAAAATATTTCTGAATCATAAATAAATTTTTTTATAACATATGTGAGGCGTATCAAAGGGAAGTATGGATACTAGCCTGAAAAAGTGGCTTAGATCCCGGAACCACAGACACATAATTGGATATTTGGGCTATAACTGCATGGAGGAAATATTGTGAATGCAGTTATAGCCTGATGATCACATGTATGTGGTGTCAAGGCTGTGATCATAGGTCTGGGTCAAAGAAAATGGGTTTCAACTCAAGGATTGATCACCTAGGGTGGTTTTTTGGCTTCTGATTGATTTTTAGTACTTAAGGAAGGTTACAAAGGTTTCAGTTGTAAGCCCCATATCCATCACTGTAATTTGGATGTAGGGTCATGTCCTATTCACACTCATCTAATTTTTATCATAGCAGGATTATGAAAGTGGTTAATTAAGGGAGGAGGTGGTGAGAACCTTGTTGAATGTGGGGTATATATGATTTCATGATCATATACTTTGGGTAAACTATTTCGCTAGGTTAGTAATGATTCTCTCATATTTTTTTGTGTCTTTGTTAGGAAAATACTATTAATTTTACTTCAAAGACTCACTTTAGTTTCCATTTCATAAATGAAACATTATACGCTTTACAATTGAATACATAAAGAGGTTAGCATACTTTCTTACCTCAGAAGTGGTGCATGTTTTTCTCTTGTGTCATATAATTGCATCTAAGAAAAATATTTATTATAATGGAAACTATCCATAATTTTCGGTTTGGGCTCCTAATCCAAACAACGTGAGGTCTAATTAGGATTTCATATCAGTGAGACCGACTTAATTTTGGTGGCATCTAGAACCACGAATATTATATGATGCTATAAGGACAACAACCATTTTATGACTGAAAATTCACCACATCCTAACAAACAATGTTCCATGAAAGGTAGTAATACTATGAGTTCAACTCCAACTCACACTCCTAAAAGAGGGTATTCCTCTAATCTTGGTCCATAGAAATATTTTGAGGTCACTTATGATCATTTCTGAACAATCTGACCTATTATTTATCAATTTGCAAGAGATATTGGATAGCTTTGTGTCGCTACTATTACTCCCCATATGCCAATAAACGAATAAACAAATTGCAATGGCATATTTCTTTCTTCAATGGAAGATTTGGTAATTGAAACCCTTGAAGAGTTATTTGATTCTACTGAAAGAACACATGAATAGGGGGACCTTCCAACTATTAAGGAGAATCTGGACAGAGAGGATGATGATTTTCTATTTTTGTACAAAGAACAATTGAGACAAGAAGAGCATCCTAATTACAATGAGAAATTAAACAATGAAGGAGAAGAATGTTCAGAATGAAAGAGTGAAGAGGATGAAGAAGGAGAACACATGGTAGATGAAGAATTGGATTACTAAGTCCTAAAATTCTAATTACAACTATTATTTTGTAAAATTATTCAAATTTCTAAATGTTTATTAGTTTCCTAAAAGTTTGACAAATTTTAAAGTAGAATATCTTTATCCTATTGAATTAAAAAAATCCCTATATTACTAGTGTAATACCTTATTTTTGTTAAGTAGTCCCTTTATTGTTATTGTTATACCTCTCTAACCCACATATTGTTATTACTATGCCCTTACATTATTATTGTTAGCTCGACTAGGATTATATTGGGACCCCATTGACTCCTATATATAGAAACAAGGTTTTTTCATTTTTATCATCGAAGCATTGATAATTTATGTAATGTGAGGAGGTTTCCACCTCGACGTGGCTTATTTATAAGGCATTGATCCCTATTTTCTTTCATTTTTGGAGCTGGTTTCATAACATTTAATATTCAGTTATTGTACCAATGGTGATGTGTATATATAACATATGTAGTATTCTGTACATATGATGTTGTATGTCTATTGGATATGCGATGTTGTGTACATACTGCACCATGCGCATGTTGGATATGCAGTGTTGTGTACATACTCCACTATGCGCATATTGGATATGCGGTGTTGTGTACATACTGCTCCATGCGCATGTTGGATATGCGGTGTTGTGTGAATATGGTGTTGTGCGCATGTTGGATATACGATGTTCTGTACGTATGGTGCTATGTACATGTTATACATGCAGTTCTATTTACATATGGTGTTGTGTGTATGTTGTACATGTGGTGCTATGCACATAGGTGTTGTGTCCAGATTGTACATGCCGTGTTGTGTGTATGTGGTGTTGTGTACATGTTGTACATGTGATTTTTTGTGTTAGTGGTGTCATGTATATTTCATGCATGTGGAACTGTGTACATCTGGTGTCATGTATATGTCATGCATGTGGTGTTTTGTACATGTGGTATTGTTCACACAATGTACAAGTTGTGCCATGTAGTTGTGGAATTGTGTACACGTTGTTCAAGTGGTGTCATACACATGTGATGTTATGCACATATTGTGTTGGTATTTTTGTGTACATGTGGTACTATGTACATGTTTTTCATATGGTACTAGTGTACATGTGGTATTGTGTGCATGGTGTACATGTTTTGTTCCAGGCATGCAGAACTATCTATGTGCATTTTGCAATCGTGGAATTGTGACATGTGTATTAGTTTTCTTAGACTGTGTACGTATATATATTGTGTTCTACACTGGGTGTAGGTGTATTTGTTTTGATGTGCATTGGATGTAGGTGTATGTATTCTATTGTGTTGTACACTGGGTTTGGGCATATGTATGGTGTAGTTTTGTATGCCCTTTGTGGATGTACGTTCTGTACACTGTGTGTATGTGTATGTGAGTGAAGAAACACAAGGGCACTGGGTTCTTTCCAAGTGCAGAAACCAATCTCGTCTATGTATGAAAGAAAAAAACAAAAAGCAATTACTGATGAATGATAAGTATCAATATTTTATTTCAATCTTATTATGTGTTTCATTTTTTAATCTAAATTATGATGGTTACAGGTTATTTATGATTATGGTTTATTGTGATATCATGTGATTCATGATTTTAATTTATGATGGTTGTGTTTTGATCTAATCATATGCGATATGTTTATACATTATGATTTGGTCAAATAACTATTTTGACTTGTTGTGACAGGAAATAAACAGGATTGCAAGTGCACCTTATTGAAAAGCTACCAATGAGGTATGCTGCGAATTTATTTCAATTTATTTTGAATCTAATGGAAATTAGGTTCTTCTTATAGGAAGCATGTAAATTCCCAGTTGGGTGGTTTAAAATGATTGCAATAATTGTAAAAAATAAAAGGAATTGTGAAATGAAGCAATGTGCTAGTAAAACAATTCAGGAGCAGAGCCATTGTGGAACACTGGTACCCAATAGTGTCCATTGGTTTCCATGAACACACTGTGACCAATATGTTGGTTTTGAGGAATGGATATGCCTTGGTTTTTGGACCTTTATATGTGAGGAAACGTTAATAAGGGAGGGGTATCCTGAGGAACTGTGTAGTAGAGAATGGGATGCCCATAAAATTTGGAAGGTGTGTGACTCGATGAAATGTGGTGACCATATTTCTCGAGGGATTATGCAACAGAGAAGGGGAGGTTAGGGATGGATTTTTCTTGGTAATTAGCATTTCCAAATGGAATTAGATGCACATTGAGAGTGTTCCCCAGAAGAATGAGTTGGTAACTTCTCATTGAGAGGAAAAATGACATAGGATTATAGCACTAGACATTGGATGCAACTTTGAATTTAACAGCGGATTCTGGGCTTCCTTGGAAGGATTTGAATCCTGGTATTATTTTGAGGGTGCAGGTGTTAGCCTCTAGATTCGCTCATCATTGATACATGACTTCTATTATTTTATTTATTGGTTGAATTTTTTTTTATATGTTTATATGTGTACATTATTGTAAATACTATATCGAGCTAGATTTATAAAGCTCCATAGATAGTATGGTTTTATATATGGTTTTTATAGTAAATACCATAATGAGGTATGTTATAAAGCTCCAGTAAATGGTATGCTTGTCATGTATCATCATAGATAATTGTAAATACTGTAATGAGTTGTGTTAAAAAGCTCCATAGGAAGTATGTTTTTTTTCCAGTAGTTTGCTATTTTTTAGGTGTCATTGAACACCGAGGACGGTGTTCCCCCAAATGGGAGGTTTCGATATCACGTAAAAATATATAAGACCAAGTTCATGGGACACATAGTCCATGATGAATGGTAAGAAAAACATCCTTGTTGGTGTTAATTTTAGTTACTATGGCTAAAGAAAATTGGAAAAGGAAAAGGAAAATTTTTTGGAAAGACAAAGAGGAATTATTTGGTATTTATTTATGAAAATAATGAAAAATAGGAGAAAATGAAGGTGAAACATCACAGGTTTCTAGTGAGGAGGAAAATGAAGAAAAATAATGGAAATTGGATGATGATAATGATGGTGGATGACGTCCATTGAGACCAATCTTTGGTCTATCGGACCTAAAGAAAAGAGTTATTTAGTTTGATTTAACATTTTATTCATATGCTCAAAAATCTTGGAGAGAAGCCTCCCAAGCTTACTATAATTTTGACATCTTAAAAGTCTAGGAAGGTTAGTATTGCAACAAATATTATGAAATTGAGCTTTACTATGGTTGTACACTGGGAACTCTAAGAGGAAGTGATTTTCATCCTCGATGTTCATATTCTCATAGAGATGGAAGATCCTTTCCATCCATGGTGTTTTAGGAACTTTCCAATGACGTGTTTCACTGTGAAGCTCATGAGAGTTCGTTCTAATCTTGGCTATATTAATTTTCTTCTTTGAGATAGTTAAAATAGATAGATAATTTTGATCTTCTAGGGTTGGGTTGATGAACTCCTTATAATATCTTAATTTTCTTTTAGCTGCTAGATCTGTCTCACACAAAATTTTTTCTTTGAACTTAGAAGTAACAATTTTTTTAATGTTATTAATTTTTTTCAAAGCAACATTCTCCTTGATCTCCAAATGGTTTAACTAGGCCCTGGTGTCTTTATACCAACCTCGTTTAAGCCTTAGGTGGTTTTGGATGGAATTTAAAGCTAGCTTAGGAAGTCTTTGGTCTCCTATGCTATTGAGCTTGTGCTTGTACAATAGAAGTTGTTGGCGAAGAAACAGGTCTCACAGGAAAGACCCAGGTTTAGGGGTTGGGGCCAACAAGGGAATCCGCTATAGTCTAGAACCACGCCGACATTATCACCCTACTCCGGAGAGCAGAAAGTCTCACCCGAGGCGTGCCACAACCACATGCAGAAGAGGAATAGATAGATAGTAGTGAAAGGATACACAACCCATGATTAACATTGAATTGATTGCATAAACATCGTTATACACAAGAACATTCAGAGAGAGTACGGGTATTAAGCAAATAAAATTTTAAATCATCACAACCATCATGCATGCATCTGAATCACATAATACGACAGCAACCTGCAAGTATATTGATATCTTCAGCCAAACCCATAGTTACATAGCCTTCGCAAGGAGAGCTTACAAGTCTGATACAGACGCCTTATAGAATAGAAAGATAGATAACTGATGCAGAGTGTTGTCCTTGATGGCAACCCACTGAATGAAGATGAAGACATGCGACTGTTGAATGAAGTTGTGCTTGATAGAATGTATCTACAGTGAGTACACATCGGAATAAACCTATATAAGGAGAAGAAATTCATTGTGCAAATGATGAGTGGGGGAGCTAGATGTCTGAACTTGAATGAATACTTCTCTCTGAAGTATATCTGAATGGAAAGGGTTGCATTTGAATGATAGATCTGAATGTATGATGCTCCAATGAAGAAATGATCTGGAATATATTTGTATCTGCTAGATCTGTTTATGAAATGCTTAGATCTGAAATGAGGCGAACATCTGTCTGAAGTAAAGGGTTAAATCTGAATTGAATGTCTGATCTGAAGAAGTATGCAGCTCTGAAGTGGTTAAAGATCTATACGCTAGTTCGTCGCAGAGGAAGCGTGTATATACGCGGCTTCGTTGAATAGAAAGCGCGTATGCGCAGTGAAATTAACACAGAGGTATACGCTGGTTTATGTGGACGGAAGCGCGTATATACGCGACATCAGTGAAAGGAAAGCGCGTATGCCAACTAGGGTTTGCTGAAGCATGGGGTATGAAATCTCTGATCTGATCTGCTCTGTTTTAGCTATCTGTTATTGATGTTTGACTGTGCTTAAATGTATGGAGAGGGTCCAGTCTGAAAATATCATGAAATGTGGCCTGCAAGTTGAGTTCTATTGAAGTTGTTGGATCCAGTGTGAAAATTGATGAAACGTGGTCCATATTGGTTCTGAGGGTTATAGCCTTCAGTCAGGGGGTCGTAGCTCCCTTCCAGGAGAGGCTGGTAAATGAGCGCAGGTGGGTGCCTGCATGCTGGTAGGAGTCTGCACCAGCACATATGATTTAAGATGTTTTCTCTATAATAAAAATATTGAAGGCTGAGCAACTGCAGCGGTGGTTTTCTCCCAACTTGGGTTTCCACCTAAAAATCTTGGTGTTCATGTGTGATGCTTTGTGTGATGGTTTATTCTGTTGTTACTACTCATGTTTACTATTAACTTAACATCAGATGAATGAATATTGCAAAGAACTAAGTCAATAAATATCTGCATAGTTAGATCTCTGCTAATATGCGAGTTGCATAAAGGATATCCGCGTATATACGCGAGTTTACTAAAGGAAAGTAGCGTATGGGTTTTAGAGAGTGAAAATGTAAAAAGATATCATATATGCAGTAAATACTGATTCACTCCCCCCTCTCAGTATTTTTCCTAACAATTGGTATCAGAGGGGGGTCCTTCTGAAAAAGATTAACCGCTAGAAGGAAGATCAAGCAGGATGAGCAATCACGAGGGAACAGCATCTATCAAACCTCCGCTCTTCAACGGAAGCAATTTAATATTCTGGAAAATAAGGATGAGATCATATATTCAGTTTATGGGAGAAGATATATGGGCCATTGTTGAACAAGGATATCAATATCCAACTGCTACACCAACAGATCCAACTGAAAGAAAGAATTATGAATCAAATGAAAAAGCAGTCAATGCTATAACTGGAAGTCTAACTGAAGCAGAATTTGTCAAAGTCATGTAGCTAAATACAACAAAGGAGATATGAGACAAAATCATCCTAAGCTATGAAGGTGATGCAAAGGTAAAAAGTGCAAAACTTCAATCTCTCAGAATTGAGTATGAAAATTTAAAAATGCATAGTGATGAGAATATTGCTGGTTTCTTTTTACGTGTTGATGATGTTGTAAACCGTATGAGAAATCTGGGAGAAACAATAACCGAATCCACCTTGGTTGAGAAAATTTTGAGATCACTAATGACCAAGTTTGAGTCAAAAGTTTCCGCACTTGAAGAAAAACAGGACCTTCAAAATCTTACTATGGTGCAACTCCATGGTATATTAACTGCATACGAAATGAGGAGAGGAGGACCATCTGAAGTCAAAGAAGTTGTTTTCAAAGCTTCTACAAAAGGGAGAGAAGTTCAAAAACCAGAAGGGACAGGATATATCTCAGAAGAAGATGAGGAAAACTTTGTGAGAAAACTCCAACTAGGAACCGGAAGATTCAAAGGTAAGCTTCCTTTCAAATGTTTTAATTGTGGAAGAGTTGGTCATTATGCTGCAAAATGTCCTTATAAAGAAACATCTGCTACGGAGAAAGTAGTAGCAAGAAGAAATAAACACTAGTCTAGCACTAAGAAAAGCTACTATACAAATGAAGACAGTGATGAGTTATCTGACAGTGAGGAAGAATGTGAACAAGATCTTAGACTTCTCATGGCATTTGAAAATAACTCTAGAGATGATAAGGATGCTTTTATGGATGCTCTAGATGACAATGATTTTCTTGATCAAAACAATCAACTCAAAATTTTCTTGGAAGAAAGTAAGATAATAATAGAGACTCTGAAAAGGCAGAATGAAGAAGCAAAGAAACATAATGAAAAATTAGAATGTGAAGTTTTAAGTCTAAGAAAAGAACTTGAGAAAATAAAAACTCTGAATCTTAGATTTGCTAAAGGATCTGAAACCTTAGATGAGATTATCAAGGTTCAACGATCTCCTCTGATTAAGACAGGTCTTGGATATACCGGAGAATCCTCTCAGGCTTCAGCGCCAAACTATCTAAAAGAAGCTACAACTGGTTTACTTCATTCAGCCTCACAACAAGGGAATACATAATCTTCACAGGTAAAGCATGATCATCACAATACAAGGAACACTAACAGGGATATCTCTCAAAGAAGAAACAATCAACAGGTAAATTCAAATAGAAGATTTCATGATCGCAGAAATTTCTACTTCAATGGACAATGTTTCTCATGTCACAATTTTGGTCATAAAGTTGTTCAATGTGTTGCATATAAAACCATCATGACAAGAGAAGCAAGAAATAAAAGGATGAATATTGAACCAAAGAAGAACACCTATAACAACTTTTCTCCTCTTCAAAACGAAGTTGAATGTACTTATTGCAATAACTTTGGTCATGAAGAATCTGAATGCAGGAGCAAGGTCCAGCCAAAAGAACATGTTCCCTCAAGCTCTAAAGTGTGGAAAAAGAAAGAAATACCGATTGAAAATTGTGGGATATAATTATTTGCAGAAGGTGAAGAAAATCAATGGTACATTGATAGTGGGTGCTCAAGACACATGACAGGTGAAAAAAGCAAACTCCTTACATATAATGCTCTAGAGAAGGAAAAGAAAGTTACATTTGGAAATGATACTCCTGCTGTAATTAAAGGAAAAGGGTCAGTGTTTCTAAAAGAAAAGGTGAAGGCTAATGATGTCATGTATGTGGATGGATTAAGGCATAACCTATTAAGTGTAAGTCAAATGTGTGATCAAGGTACAGAAGTTGTCTTCAGTTCAAAAGAATGTGTGGTTCGTGATCTGGATACAGGTAGAACTATTATAAAAGGGAAAAGAACTCCTAACAACCTATATGTATTGAAAAACTGCAAAGATCAATGTTACTTGAGCAAGTATTCAGAAAATTGGCTATGGCATAGAAGGTTGGGGCATCTAAGCTTCTCTCAAATCAACAAAGCAAGCAGACTTCAAGCTGTTCGTGGTCTTCCCAATATTACTCTACCAGAGAGTATCATATGCAAATCCTGCCAGTTTGGTAAGCAGACTAGAGTACAATTTAATGCAAAAGAAGGATCATCAAGTAGGCCTCTTGAACTTGTTCATACTGACATCTGTGGACCTATGAGGAAAAAGTCACCACGTGGAGAAGAATACTATATCTTATTTATTGATGATTTCTCTAGAATGTGTTGGATTGGGTTACTTAAACACAAAGATGAAGCATTTGAGAAATTTCAGGTCTTCAAAGCTCTAGTCGAAAATGAATTAGATCTAAAAATCAAATGCCTTAGATCTGATCGAGGAGGAGAATATACATCAAATGAATTCCTTGAATTTTGTGAACAACATGGCATAAAGAGACAGTTCTCCGTAGCAGGCACTCCACAACAAAATGTCATAGCAGAAAGAATGAATAGAACAATTCAACAAATGGCTAGAGCTATGCTTGATGATTCTGGAACTCCTCACATGTTCTGGGGAGAAGCAGCACATACAGCAGCAAATATTCTCAACAAGGCACATGTTCGGGTAAATAGTGACAAAACTCCATATGAACTCTGGTATGGTAATTCTCCCTCTGTAAAGCATTTCAAAATTTTTGGAAGTAAATGCTTTATCAAAAATAATGACAAAAAACTTGGCAAGTTTTAACCTAGATCAGATGAAGGGATACTTCTTGGTTACTCATCTACAAGCAGAGCGTACAAATGTTACAATAAAAGGCTTCGAAAGATTGTTGAATGTATTGATGTTGTCATTGTTGAATCTCCTGTAGCTCCTAAAGAAGAAAAACAAGTAGCAGAAGAAGATGATGATGATTTTTTGCCTTCTACATCAAAAGAAAATAATATAAGCAGTGGATCCAATGAAGAACCTGAAGATAGTTCGTCAGAAAAGGCTCCATCCAGATATGTTCAAAAGAATCATCATGAATCTCAAATTTTTGGAAACAAGGAATCAGGTGTACAAACAAGGAGGATTCTTGTGGGATCTTCTAGCTATCTGGCATTCCTATCCACAATTGAACCCCAAAATGTCAATCAAGCTAGCAAAGATGAATGCTGGACTCAAGCCATGAATGAAGAGCTTGATCAGATTGAAAAGAATCACACTTGGGATTTAGTACCAAGGCCACATGATAAAAATGTCATTGGAACTAAATGGATATTCAAGAACAAGTTAAATGAAAATGTGGATGTAATAAGAAACAAAGCCAGATTAGTTTGCAAAGGGTACACTCAACAAGAAGGTATAGACTTTGAAGAAACTTTTGCTCCTGTTGCTAGACTTGAAGCCATAAGAATGTTTCTAGCTCTTTCAAGTTCTCAACAAATCAAAGTCTATCAAATGGATGTCAAATCTTCCTTCCTCAATGGTGATCTTGAAGAATAAGTTTATATAGAACAACCAGAGGGATTCGTTTTGGGAAATGATAAGAATCTTGTTTGTAAACTCAAAAAGGCTCTATATGGTCTCAAACAAGCTCCAAGGGCATGGTACTATCGTCTTGACAAATATCTCCATCAACAAGGATTTTCAAAGGGGTCTGTTGATAGTAACTTATACACAAAAATCGAACATGACAAACTTTTGATTGTCATTGTATATGTTGATGATATCATTTTTGGGAGTAATGAAGAATCCTTAAGTCAAAAATTTTCTTCTGTTATGCAGCAAGAATTTGAAATTTCTTTACTTGGGGAGCTAACATTCTTTCTTGGCTTGCAAGTACATCAAACTACAGATGGCATATTCCTATCTCAAGCAAAATATCTTAAGAAAATTTTGAAGAAGTATGGCATGGAACAATGCAAGCCTGTAAGTACACCAATGATAACCGGATGCAATCTCAGTTCTCATGATGACTCTCCCGTGGTGAATCAACCAGAATACAGATCAATGATAGGAAGTTTACTTTATCTCACCAAGACTAGACCAGACATTATGCATGCTGTTGGGATTGTTGGACGATTCCAAGCCAATCCAAAAGAATCTCATCTTCAGGCTGTCAAAAGAATATTCAAATATCTGCAAGGAACTCAAGACTTTGGACTATGGTATCCAAAGAATGCTGATCTTACTCTTCATGCTTACTCTGATGCAGATTGGGCTGGAAATGTTGATGATCGAAAAAGCACAAGTGGTGGTGCATTTTATATGGGGCCTCGGTTGGTATCTTGGTTTAGTAAGAAGCAAAGTTCTATTGCTTTATCTACTCTTGAAGAAGAATATGTGGCTGCCGCATCTTGTTGCACTAACCTCTTTAGATGATGCAAACTGGGAGATTTTCTAAATCAAGTTGGCCTTCCTACCGATTATGGGTGATTGCAATACAAGTGCCATCAGTATCTCAAAGAATCCTGTTATGCATTCGAAGACCAAGCACATTCCCATCAAATATCATTTCCTATGTGAACAAGTGCTTGAGCAAAAAGTGAAGTTGGAGTATGTTCCCTCCAAAGAACAAGTTGTTGATATCTTTACCAAACCTCTGCCCAGGGAAGCGTTCGAGTATCTAAGATAGAAGCTGGGAGTATTCTCTGCCAGTCAAAAGAACAAATCTGCATAAATTTTAGAAGATGATAGTGGATACGCGGGTTTCCTGAAACACAATCGCGTATATACGCGAGTTCCTGCACATAAAACTGCGTATGTATGATTGCTGACAATTTTTGCTTGGAGTCAGCTCTTTTCAGCACAGCTGCAGTGCTATTTGGTATATCTGATACTATTTGATATCTCTGGTGGTGTTCCAGTTCTCATAATTCTATTTCTCATGTTTTTGATAAAAGATGCCTTGATGATTTGTTGGTGAAAGTGTTCAAGATGCACAAACTAAGGGGGAGCCTTAGTCATATGGAAAGGATTCTTGGATGCACAGATTCAGGGGGAGCTTTAGCGTTGCTGAGTTTAATGCATTGTTGGCATTATGATGATTCTGAAATATTTTCTCCTTCTTGAGGAATTTCTGGTGTTGGTTATGAAAAGTCTCATTTGTAATTTGATGAAAAGATCTTGTTGAGTCTCATGATGTAAAATTGTAATATTCAGTCATGTAAGGACTTGTCAAATTTGTAAACCCACTTGGTTGGGTAGCCGAGTCAAATTTTTGTAAACCCACTTGGTTGGGTAGCTGACTTGAAATGTGTAAACCCACTTAGTTGGGTACTTGAGTCTCATATGTAAATCCACTTGGTTGAATATTTGATGTAAGTATGAGTCTTTGGTGATAGGAAGTTCATAGAGTCATGTACTTCATTGAAAGATATGGTTGAAGACTCAGCATGAACTCAGGGGGAGCTTGGTCACTTTAGTATTCATCAGATCTGCAGAACGCTTCTTCTACATAAGGAGACAAGGGGGAGAGTGTGTTGGTTTTGATCCGCCCTTTGCCCTTGCTGTCAAAGGGGGAGAGTAACATGGTGTTTGAATGGTGTCAAAAATGGAGAGCGTGACATGGTGTATTGAATTCTTATTGTACCTATTTTTTGTGGGAACCAAACACCATCGTGGTTGCCATCAAGTCCAAAGGGGGAGATTGTTGGCAATATGATGCAGAGTGTTGTCCTTGATGGCAACCCACTAAATGAAGCTGAAGACATGCGACTGCTGAATGAAGTTGTGCTTGATAGAATGTATCTACAGTGAGTACAGAAGGCAATGAAGATAGGAATTCAGCATGTGCTAAATATATGATGAAAAGAGTATGTTTCAAGGAATACGCGGATCTGTCTAGGGAAAGTCGCGTATGCACGCGGAAAAGAACGTGCCAAGTCGCGTATGGGTAAAAGCGCTCAGAAGGTGCAAAACCAGGGGTAACCACCATGGTATTGACCCATTGTATTGGGTAATGATTTGTCTAAATAACCCTGTCCAGGAATACCATCGGAAGTAATGTAGTTTTGGCTCGTGGTATTGAAAAAGGATAAACCTATATAAGGAGAAGAAATTCATTGTGCAAATGATGAGTGGGGGAGCTAGATGTCTGAACTTGAATGAATACTTCTCCCTGAAGTATATCTGAATGGAAAGGGTTGCAGTTGAATGATAGATCTGAATGTATGATGCTCCAATGAAGAAATGATCTGGAATATATTTGTATCTGCTAGATCTATTTATGAAATGCTTAGATCTGAAATGAGGCAAACATATGTCTGAAGTAAAGGGTTAAATCTGAATTGAATGTCTGATGTGAAGAAGTATGCATCTTTGAAGTGGTTAAAGATCTATATGCTATTTCGTCGCAAAGGAAGCGGGTATATACGCGGCTTCACTGAATAGAAAGCGCGTATGCGCAGTGAAATTAACACAGATGTATACGCTGTTTTATGTGGACGGAAGCGCGTATATACGCGACATCAGTGAAAGGAAAGCGCGTATGCCAACTAGGGTTTGCTGAAGCATGGGGTATGAAATATCTGATCTGATCTGCTCTGTTTTAGCTATCTGTTATTGATGTTTGACTGTGCTTAAATATATGGAGAGGGTCCAGTCTGAAAATATCATGAAATGTGGCCTGCAAGTTGAGTTCTATTGAAGTTGTTGGATCCAGTGTGAAAATTGATGAAATGTGGTCCATATTGGTTCTGAGGGTTATAGCCTTCAGTCAGGGGGTCGTAGCTCCCTTCTAGGAGAGGCTGGTAAACAAGCGCAGGTGGGTGCCTGCGTGCTGGTAGGAGTCTGCACCAGCACATATGATTTAAGATGTTTTCTCTATAATTGAAGGCTGAGCAACTGCAGCGGTGGTTTTCTCCCGACTTGGGTTTCCACCTAAAAAACCTGGTGTTCATGTGTGATGCTTTGTGTGATGGTTTATTCTGTTGTTACTACTCATGTTTACTGTTAACTTAACATCAGATGAATGAATATTGCAAAGAACTAAGTCAATAAATATCTGCATAGTTAGATCTCTGCTAATACGCGAGTTGCATAAAGGATATCCACGTATATACGCGAGTTTACTAAAGGAAAGTAGCGTATGGGTTTTAGAGAGTGAAAATGTAAAAAGATATCATATATGCAGTAAATACTGATTCACCCCCCCCCTCTCAGTATTTTTCCTGACAATTGAGCTTGTGCTTGTACAATAGAAGTTGTTGGCGACGAAACAGGTCTCGCAGGCAAGACCCAGGTTTAGGGGTTGGGGCCAACAAGGGAATCCGCTGTAGTCTAGAACCACGCCGACATTATCACCCTACTCCAGAGAGCAGAGAGTCTCACCCAAGGCGTGCCGCAACCACATGCAGAAGAGGAATAGATAGATAGTAGTGAAAGGATCCACAACCCATGATTAACATTGAATTGATTGCATAAACATCGTTATACACAAGAACATTCAGAGAGAGTACGGGTATTAAGAAAATAAAATTTTAAATCATCACAACCATCATGCATGCATCTGAATCACATAATAAGACAACAACCTACAAGTATATTGATATCTTCAGCCAAACCCATAGTTACATAGCCTCCGCAAGGAGAGCTTACAAGTCTGATACAGATGCCTTATAGAATAGAAAGGCAGATAACTGAAACCTAGGAACTATAGAGATATCATGCTGGGTCTATGTTCCCTCCGCAGCATCTGCTCATTCTCCTTCAGTTGCTCTGCATTCCTCTCTCCTATCGCATTAATTTCTTCTTTCGGTTGGGTGACTGCTATTTATTCACTTGCCCTCACAACTGTTAGTTCCTCTTGCGTTCTTCTTCAGTTGCTTCCGGCTTCTCTCTTGTTGTCTATGTGTTCTGCTCTTTGTCTTTTGTTGTATATTCTCTTCATCTATACTCATGCATCTGATTTCTTCAGCTATCTACCTGTTCCCTTGTAACTTCTGTAGATCCGCTACTCACCATAGTTGTGACTCGATTATGGCTGCCATGTGTCATTCCGCAACCTCCAAAAATCCATTCTCTATTCAAAATTAAAAATATTCGAAACAAGTTTTCAAAAAAAGGGCCCCAACAGGCCCCGACCACAGTTCCTTGACTCATCCCGAGTCAATCACAAATCACAGTCTCTATCTCCATCGCCCCACTGTACCCCGTGGCCTGTTCTTTCTGTGCTCCTTCTATCTACTGTCCGAACAAGGTCCCCAACTCCGGGACTTTGCAGAATGTTGTAGATTTAAGCTCAGTGAAGGTTGACATAGCTTGCTGCCACCCCTGTAGCAATGAATCTGTTTCTTCGGCAATATTGGCGACAACGGCCTCCTTTACATGCACCGGTACAGCCCCGAACACCGTGCTAATCTAGGTTTCGGCCTCGGCAGCTAGCTATTGCATTGTCCTGGCGCTGAGTTGGAGGGGTGGGTGGAGCTCACAAATTACCCATTTGTCCATTGCTGAGCTGGCCTCTGTTTTTTGGATCTACACTTCGAGATCATTTGCTTGGGTATATAACTAGTCCAACCACGCGGGGTCTGTGACCTCCTGGATTTCCCTCAAAATCTGCTGTAGTTGCGCTAAAATTGGCTGGGTTTTGACTATAAGGGCCATTTAGCACTCCTAAATACCCCTCAGAGTGGGCCCGCTTTTCTTGAGGAGCTTCTAATGGATATGTAGTCTTGCTCTTCTCTCCCATCTTGGTTATGATTGGGCTTGCCAAAGTAAATAGAATAGTAGGGATGGGGGAGGTGAGAGGAGTTGTATGGGGGTGCGAGGTAGATTGAGAAAGCTGGAACTCAGAAAGTAAAGGGAAAGGAGTGGCACCACTTGAAATGACCTGGGCCACTGCACTAAAATTGTGTACCTAAGTGTTCAAGTGGTGGACGATGGAGATGAGAAGCTCAGGGAGTTCCAGTGGTGTTGCCTCCGCATCAGTTTCGGCAGGCTGTTGCTGTGGTAACATTCGATCAAAGTTGTACCTAGGTATCCCATCGCGGATTTGCATTGCAATCCCTGGCCACGAATAGACCTCATTGTGGAAAGCACTATCTTCAAGCTGGAATTTCAGTGGCTTCATATGGAAGGTGTCCTTCGGCACGCAAGTAGGTCAGAGGTAAGTATGCCTGTGACTGACCCTGAACCACACTTGCTCACTATACTCATCTAACAGGTTCCTGGGCACCCTTTGCTAGCTAGTTACCACGTCCGTCATTAAACAGTACCAGGACCGAAATGCCTCTGCATTCACTTGTTTAGTGCTAGGATCAGCTGACACCTTCCACGGAATGAACTTCATCACTAGAGGCTGGTCCTCTGGAATTTCCACTGGGAACCAGATAAGGGGAGTGTGCCATTTCCACATGGAAAAGGCAATGATCAAATAGCCATAAATGAAGCTTGTAGCACACTTATAGTTTTCCTCACACGCATCAAATAGTTCCTTCAATATGAAGGAGCACCAGTTCAGCTTGGCACCCTGAACATAGTGCTCTGCAATGGAGATAGTATCCAGAGTGCATTCACCCTTTATGTAGTGCCTCATTGTCTTACTGAAAATGAGGTAGCATGCAAATTTGATCTCGGGCTTATTGATAAGCTCCATCTTGGCTCCCTTCCCACCCCATCGGGTGCCATATTTGACATACAAGTCTGCGTCTCCCAACTTTCGCGCTCACTTGGAGGTGGTCTGACAAGCAGTCGAGACATCTGCACCATTATGTGAAAGCCCTGTAAGATGATGGATATCCTTAGCATGAATGGGAATTTCCTTATTCAGCCACAAGGACCCATTCTGGATGCGGTTGAGTAGGAACCTAGTGCACTGCATAGTTGGCCTGTGGTCCCGAAGACCAGAAGATTTCTTAAGTTCAGCAGAGAATATTGCTGAAGGCCTCGAAATTCTGCTAAAATTTTGTTTGCTGAGTGCCTGGCTGTTGTGAAGTAATGTTCCATATACACTTGCTAGCTGAGTGCCGAGAATTCGGAAGAGTCTGAAAGGTTAGCATCTATCAGGGTTGCATTGTCATATTTCCCTACAAGGGACTCTGTCTTATGAATTCTGTTGTCAAGCTCGGGTTCTAGGATGGTTGGGAGCACCTTTGGCATTTTTGCTTGGCGCTAATAGACCTGTAGAATTCGTCTTGACATCCTCTGTTGGTGGTGTACATATGGATACTTCTGCTTCTCTGATTTTGCTTCAATTTCTAATTCTAACTGTTCCGACATTCTCATGCTTTTGTTTTTCATGCAAGTTATGTAATTACCTGGCATGAGTGGAGTTGATGAGACCCCATAACGAGTTAAGTCCTGTTGGCATTCTTCTCTGCGATAATCGTGCGATCAATCACGTGCCAATGTGTATTCGAACAATTACTGATGGTATCATGGGGAAATGGGTGGACACAATGACTGAGGTTACTATGGATTATGGAAAAATGATTATTGCGAGGTTACTTCCAATTATGGTAATTTATGGTGAAAATCTAGACGATCCTACGGACGGACAAAAGTACTGACTGAAATGACCTGGATTGACCTTGACACGTTTATTAATCCTACGGGGATGACACACTAGACACGCCCCTCCTTGACCACAGTCGGTTGCGGTGCAGTCCCATAACAGAGAAGTTATTGACAAGCTATGCATGAACAAAAAATACTACCTATGCTCATCCCAGTTGCGAGAGAGTTATTCAACTATGCTACTCTACGAGTGCTCTCGGTTGCAAGAGTTATTGATGAAGAGTGAAATAAACTTACTCCCAGTAGGGTTTCAGGCGTGTGTCATTCACCCACCCTAGTAAAACAGTACCGTCCAGCTGAGCCAACTGAACGGCTCCGGACTCTCTAATCTTGATAACAAAGTAAGGTACCAACCAATGCATTTGTAGCTTTCCCTGGGAACTTCTGGAACTTGCTGTCATATAAGAGAACCTTGCCTCCAACCTGGAAAATTTTGTTCTTGATGTGGTGGTCGTGCCACACTTTCTGCATGTCCTTCTGAACCTTTTGGTGAAATTTTTCCAGGACCCGGGCCTTGTCCAGTTGTTGCAATTCATGGAGGTTCTCTTGGAGTGATGCTTCTTCCGAGAACTTGAGGGATGTGGCAATTAAAAGACTTGGTACAGTGAACTCGGCAAGAATCATAGCTTCTTGGCCTCACACCAACTGGAACGGTGCCTGATTGGTCAAGCGCTTCACCGTAGTCTGGTAGGACCTATAGTGTAGTTGGTAGCCCCTCATCCCAGTCATCCCGCTGGGCGTTGTAGATATTTGCTAACCCCTTTTCAAGAATTTTATTAAATGCTTCAACAGTACCATTGCCCTATGGGTGGTAAAGGATGATTTTGTGATGTTGAATCATAAATGTGTCCAGCAGTGACTTGACCGCATCATTAATGAAATGCATACCTTGATCACTGGTTAAACTGCGTGGGCAGCCAAACCTACTAATGATGTGTTCAAAGACGAACCGTGTTGCTGTATCTGCCATGCAGTCTCATACCGCCACTACCTTGGCTAACCTTGTGAGGTATTTGGTTGCGATAATGATGTAGTGGGCCTTGGACTGCCTAGCGACTAGGGCTATAGGGCCTACGAAGTCGACAATCCACTTCTCGAACGGTCGCAACACATGTACTGGGTGTAGCAGAAGCTCGTTCCTGTGAGAGGGTCGCCACTTCCATTGACAAACATTGCACCTGTTAACAAATGTCTTACAATCAGCATGGACCGTCGGCCACCACAGTCCAGCTTGGAGCACCTTCCTCGTGGTAGGTTTCACTCCCACATGCCCTCCCGTAACATCGCTATGGCATTCCCACATCACAGCTTCGCGTTCGTGGTCAACTACGCATCGGCGTAGAACCTCATAGAGGCCCAGTTTGTATAGTTGCCCCACAATCAGTTGGTATTAGGCGGTGCGGATGACCAAGTGTCATTTCTGGAGTGGGGTGTAGTCCTGAGGGCACTGCCCCATGGTCAGATAGGAGGCAATGCCAGCCAAGTAATCCGGTACAGCTTCGACTCGGAAGAGGTCAGCATCCAAAAGCTGATCATCGAGAGAGCCATCGTTCTCCCTTGTCTCCAACCTGGATAAGTGATCGGGCCTGACGTTCAACCTCCTGGGCTTGACGATCACCTTAAACATGAATTCTTGGAAGAGTATAAGCCAGCGACAGATCCATCCTTCCAAGACAAGCTTATTGACTAAGTACTTCAATGCGGAGTGGTCCATAAAAAACTTAAATTTTCCCCCTAGAAGATAGTGTTGGAACTTCTAGAGCAAGTACACCATTGCCAGGGCCTCCCTCTCGGTAGTGGTGTAATTCTTCTCTACATTAGAAAATTTGCAGCTGGCGAAGTAGAATGGGTGGTCAACTGTCATCTCTCTGGGTTGTGCCAAGACAGCCCCAAGTGCAATGCTGGAAGCATCAATATGCACATGGAACTGCTTATCCCAATCTGGGTGAACAAGAATAGGCACCGTCACCAGCTTTTCCTTCAGAGTGTCAAGGGCCATCCAACACTCCTTCGTCCACTAGAATACTTCGGACTTCCATAGTAGCTTTTCTAAAGGAGCATTGATCTTTGTGTAATTTCAAATAAACTGCCTGTAATAACCTGTGTGCCCAAGCAGTGCCTGCAACTAATTCACCGTTTCGGGGGCTTCCATGTGGATGATCGCTGCTACCTTGGTGGGATCGACGCAGACCCCCTGCTTGCACACCATGTGTCCTAACAGCATGCCGAAAGGAACTGCAAAAATGCATTTCTTCAAGTTCAAGGAAATATACAACTGGCGACACCGATCGAACATGATACGCAATAGGGTGGTGTGTTTCTTCAACAAACTATAGACGGTCCAATAGTCCATGTAGACCTCCAAGAACTTGTGGATATACTCCCAGAAAGTAGTGTTGACAATCCGAGAAAACATGGCCGGGGCGTTCTTCAAGCCAAACGACATTACGTGGTATGCGAACGATCCCCACTCAGTGGTGAACGTCATCTTCGTCTTGTCTTCTTCTACAATGTGCACCTAATGATAACCCAAAAAGCCATCAGTGAAGGAGTAAGCTTCATTTCCCACAACATAATCCAATACTTCGTCGCTGAAAGGAGTGGGAAATGGATCACAGATGTAGGCGTTGTTCAAACTTCGGTAGTCGACACAGACACGTATCTCTGCCTTGTCCTTCTTATTCTGAATGACGATAGGACTCACCCACTCTACTTCTTCCACTGGAAAGATGAGACCTGTGGCCAACATCTTGTCAATCTCCATCTTGACCTTTTCTTTGATCCATGGGTTCAACTGATAGGGCCGATGGTTCATAGGCCTGGCATCTGGTTTCAACATAATACATATTTCGCCGAGGTCACTTTTGATACCCTTCAGATCGGCAACTGATGAAGGGAATAAGTCTTCATATTCCTGGAGGAGGCTAAAAATTTTTGTTGTCGTCTCCTTGTCCCAGTAATCCATAACTATAGCAAGTTTGGGTTTTTCTGTCGTACCGATGTTCAAATTCTTTGTCTTCAGTAGCCATAAATGAATGCCTTCGGTGGTTGGTTCTTCGTTGATGTTCTGCTCACCTTCCTTCTCTTAGAAATATAGGTGCCTTAGGTCCTCCAGACTGTCATCATCTGGATCACCATCAATCCATTGGCAAGCCAACTCGTGCCTGGCCTTAGGACGTGATGCAAAGGTGCTCCCGTTGGTCTCTGGGTCGTGGAGAAACAATACCCTCTTGATAGCTTGTAATGCTTGGGATACCAGCTTTGTCTCTCCTTCAAACGAGAAGCACTGAACAAATTTGTTCGTGACTTCCTACCAGGATCTACTTCCTCTTTTCTGCTCTTCTTCTAAGTACCAGGCCTGGGGGATGGGATCTAAGGAGTGGATGAACCGATGTACCCACAACTCTTGTGGGTATCCTAGACTTTGCCACTACTCCTCATAGGACCTTAGGTGGTCTCGCGGATCGAATGTCCCTTGGTACCTGTGTCTGCTTCGATGGCCTTCGTCTTCTTTAAACCACAGCCTCAAAGCCTCCGCCACACAACTCCACCGCGACAGGGTGTTGCGGTGGTTCTTCCACCACTTGGATGATGTGGACTGTAGTGTGACGTACAAGAGTGGTATCCTGCTTCCTTCTGGTACCATGTCCTCAACCTTTATAATAAAGGTATTGATAGCTTGCATGTTCAAAAAGGTGGGGTATTCTCTGAACTTAGCACCAATCCAACAGACTCGAGAAATGGAGGCACATCTCCGTGTGCTGGTCTCGTACCCCACTGCTGTCAGTCTTCCCAGGCGAGTTCCGATCCTAGCTCCGAGCTCTGGACACTGCACCAGCTGATGGAGCCAGTTGTGGTTGGGTTGATATAGTCCTCCTGCTTCACTGTAGTCATCTGATAAAGGTGGTCCATCATCTGAGCATCCTCCTGGTTGTCCACAGTTTCAGTATATCACGGACCTTGATATGGGTCGAGGGGTTGAGTGACCCAGACCTCTCCATCTTTGAAGATCATCAACTCCTTTTTGAGGTCGATTATGGTGTAATTCTAAAAAGCCCAATCGATGCCTAGTAGGGCAGGGTAAGGATCCTTGTCTCCCATAATATCAATAACCTCAAAATCCATGTAAGTGTTTACCCCTGCAATGTCAACCTCGATGCCTTCGAGTCAGCTGATCAGCACAATGTAGTACTCGTTCGCAATTCTGAGTTGGATTGGCGAGTAGGTCAGCCACGGCCGTCCAGGAGCCTCCCACATCTTCCATGGTAGGATGTTGACGTCAGACCCTAAATTAGGCATGGTATCGCTAACTTGGAATCCTGCAACCTGCGTGTTAAGCCAGAATTCCTTTCCCGTTCATCGCTTGTTCCGCTTGACTTGCTGCACATACTAGGGTGCTGTGTCCACAAGTTCCCTCGACCCCGTATTCCCCTGCAGTGTGTCCTTCATGGTACGCTTGAGATGGTCCCGCATCGAATCATTATCAACAATCTTGAGAAACAGCTAAAGCCATTCCTTAATCAAGGTCCCTGTAGCGTTCTGTTCTCCGGAGCCAGTCGTTAGGGGTACCTCTAGGCCTCTGGCTACCCCTAGCTAAGCAAAAGCCTCCACAGCCTCCTAGAAGTACCTCTTCTGTGCGTCTGGCCGGATCAATTGTTTCGGGGAGGTGAGCCGAATAGCCTGGACCAGCTCCTTTCCATGAGCGTCCTCTCCTATCTTCTTGCCGCCACATGTGATGATCGCTACATTCTGCATGGCCAGAGTCACGGTTCCTCGCGACTCGGAGTTTACCAAATTCGTGCCCCTCTGCTGTGCCCGTTCCTCCCACTTCTTGATGAGTTCTAGACAATCCTTTGTTGCATGGGCGTTCACTCGGCACTGGGAACACCAAGGACGTCAGGGAAGGGGACATTCCCAGGCCACGTGACCCTCGTGGTCACAATTGTATCATTTCACCGAACCTCGTCCCCCTGTGCGACCTCCGGGCATACCGCCTCCTCTTCCCCTGGCAGCCTCGTTCACCCTATAGGAGGGTTAGTCCAACCAGTCCGCGAGTGCGTCGAGAGCCCTGCACTGCTCAGTGTTGTGAGTCGTGGAAGCACAAAAATCAAAGTATACATTTTTTGGGACATTGGAGTACTTCTGTAGTATCGGGCACATCCGAGGTGGATGCCCCATCATCCGGTAGATCTCGCAATACTCTGTGACAGTTGGGTTTGGTTGAGATGGGAACCCCACATAAGACTGTTACAACTGGTATACCCCCGACGGATTCATCACTGCACCACCCCCAACGGGTGGACCCCCTTGGATTGCTGCTACAGAGGGTCCCACACCCGTGCCCCGCAACCAAGGACACTCGGTTGTGATGTGGCCTTCAACCAAGCAGTGAGTGCACCAAATGTTCAGCTTGGCTGGTCTTATAGGCTGCATCTCCTTGAGCTTTTCAGTCAGACTAGCGATCTGATGTTCCAGTCCCACCAAGGAAGGATCCTATGGGGCCGGCCCTCCCTGATATTCCTGAGGGTAGCCCGCCATGGCCTCTATCTTCATGGCCTGCTTCAAAGCATCCTGTATGTTGTCAATCTTCTGCTGGGTTAGGGGGGTTCATGTGAAGGGAAGAAGAGCCTTGATGAACCAGTCCCTCTGATGGTTTGGATCGATCGGGTAGCTAAGTTTCCCAATCGTGTCCTTGAATCGATGCATCATCTCCCATGCAGTCTCACCTTCTTTCTGCTTAATCTCCCAGAGCTCGGGACAGACCCTGCTGGTCCGTCTGGGGAATTTTAAATTCCCGGAAAAAATCCCGGTTTACATCCATGATTACTGGATTAGGATGGGCCTTGGACCACTTCATAAACCATCACAGAGCCCTCTCTCTGAGCATGGTTTGGAACTCTATTAACTTCCCTGTGTCTGGCATCTTCTGATCCCTCCATATGGCTTCGCAGAGATACCAGTGTTGCTTTACGTCATCGTTGCCTCGGCCAGAGAGTTTTGGATACTAGGTGAATGACCCAGCCATATTTACTTACGGAGGTCTGACCAGGCTAAACCCTCAAGGTCCTGGTTGCATGATTGTTCCACTGGGGAATGCAATACTACTAGTGACGTTGTTATTAACGTGTGTCACTATCGACAATGAACTGCTGTGTAATTGACTCAATGCTTGTAACTTAACAAAAATATTACTTAAAGGTTGATAGAGTACTAGGGGAAGGTAGGGGTCCTTGCCGTGCAAATTTTTGGAAGTAGGGCTACCTGGAGAGATGAATGCCATCTGCGCTTGAAACAACCGTTGCATCACGATGTACCATTCGCCATCAGAACTTTCTTTGGGCTACACACATGCATCATCTTCGTCAGTTGTCATCTCCCTTTCCCTCTTAGCTGGGCTCCCATGCACCCGCCACACTCCCACAATGGTCCCTTCTCTTTCCAGGGTATCCACCTGAGTGTCCATAATTCCTATCCTCTGAGGTGCCTCCTCTTGATTCTTCCTGTCTTTTTCCCGTTGTCTTAACTCCCACATCACCCTTTCTCGCCACCTATTAGCAATCTGCGGCCGCCAATGTGCACGTCGCTCCCTCAATCTCCTCGTGGCCTCAGCATCCATCCCCAACTCTCGGCTTCACACTTCACATAGCATATGTCCCTTCATCCCTTCCCCCAGCACTAGAGGTTTATGCTTCCATGCTCGAATTTTAGAATTCCATCAGCCCTTCGTCCACCATCAGGGACTTAATCCATAATGAAATCTCCTTAAGCAGCTTCCCTCTTAGCCCAGAGTGGAAGATAGCTTCAACCTTTGAGAGGGATTGGTAGCACTCTGCAGTAAACTCCACAATATATCCATCCAAAGTGGTCTCTACTCAAAAATGCACCGCGCGGGTCAACTCAGTGCTTAACCGATGCAGAGCCACCAGATCCTCGTGCACCCATTTGCGGTTTATATTTCATGAGATATCCCTAGGAACCTTCGTCTGTAACCTCCGCAACCAATTATAGAGGTTGCTATGGAATTTTCCCTAGAGGATCTCGTAGGTATCACTAGCAGAATTTGAGAAAAGGACGAGATCCTTGAGCACCCTTTCCTTTTGATTCGTCAACTCCGCTTGCTGAGCAACGAACTGGTCCAGATGGTTATCCCACCATCTCCGTATTTCTCCTTCGAATATCCTGGATACCATGATATAGTTCCCCTCATAACATGCAGGTCCCGACAATGGAACCATTTGTTGGCGAAGAAACAGGTCTCGTAGGCAAGACCCAGGTTTAGGGGTTGGGGCCAACAAGGGAATCCGCTGTAGTTTAGAACCATGTCGACATTATCACCCTACTCCAAAGAGCAGAGAGTCTTACCTGAGGCATGCCGCAACCACATGCAGAAGGGGAGTAGATCAATAGCAGTGAAAGGATCCTCAACCCATGATTAACATTGAATTGATTTCATAAACATTGTTATATACACAAGAACATTCAGAGAGAGTACAAGTATTAAGCAAATAAAATTTTAAATCATCACAACCATCATGCATGCATGTGAATCAAATAATAAGACAACAAACTGCAAGTATATTGATATCTTCAGCCAAACCCATAGTTACTTACAAGTCTGATACAGACACCTTATAGAACAGAAAGGAAGATAAGAGAAACCTAGGAACTAAAGAGATATCATGCCCAATATTTGTTCCATCTATAGCATCTGCTCATTCTCCTTCAGTTGCTCTGCCTTCCTCTCTCATGTCGCATTCGTTTCTTCTTTCAGCCGGGTGACTGCTATTTATTCACCTACCCTCGCAACTGTTAGTTCCTCTTGCATTCTTCTTCAGCTGATTGCGGCTTCTCTCTTCTTATCTGTATGTTCTGCTCTCTGTGTTCTGCTATATATTTTCTTCGTCTATAATCATGCGTCTGCTTTCTTCAGTTATCTACCTGTTCCCTCGCAACTTCGGTAGCTCCGCTACTCACCATAGTTGTGACTCGATTGCGGCTGCCATGTGTCATTCCACAACCTCCAAAAAGCCATTCTTTATTCAAAATTCAAAATATTCAAAACAAGTTTTCAAAACAAGGGCCCCAACAGAAACCTAGTCATAGCTAGGCTCTCGATAGGGGAAAGACCCACTTCTATAAGGAGAATAGGATAGGGTGTATTCTTTTTAATTTTAAGGTTACAAGTTATAAAATGCTTCTGGATTTGCTCAATCTTTCTCCAGGATTCTCTAGAGATGTTGCAACCCAAAACCTCACATCCATATAAGATAACAGGAGTGACTAAAGTTTCAAAGAGGAAATTCTTTCTATCCCACATTACGAGGTTTGTCATTTTAAAATTATTTTCAAGACCAAAATATGCTTTCCACCAGCCATTAATCCTTTTTTAAATGCTATAGTTCCAGTTGAGCTTGTGATGAATATCAATTCCTAGGTAATTGTAAGAAGACACTTCCTCCAAGTTAATATTGTCATACATAAAATTAGCGTAAGTTTCCTTCTTGGATTTCATAATCATAACTTTTTTTTTTGTCATTGTTAACAGACATATCCATGGTAGAGCGGAAATCGTTAAGAAGTATAAGTTGCTTATCAATATCTTATGGGCACCTTGCGAGAAGAATAATATCATCAGCATAGAGATGAAGGATGATGACTATCCCAGCTAAGATCGTGCCAGCACATCCCACTTCCTCTAAACAACCTTCTAGCTTGTCGCTGTAAATTCAAAATAGGGTAGGGGAGAGGGGGAAACCTTGTTTAACTCTGATATTACACTTAGTATCTTTCGACCACCCCTCATTGCTCTTTAAATTGGCAATTACATTCTTGTATAACCTTATAGTAGCCGCTCTTAGTTCAAAAGGAACATTTAGCTCTTCTAATCTATTCCATAGGTTGTTTTTAGGAACTGTATTGGAAGCCTTTCTCAAGTCCACAAAACAACAGAAGAGATTGGATTGATCATTGTGGCATTCCTCCACAATGATCCTAAGTGTAATGAGGTGATCCGTTGTTGAGTGCTACCTTCTAAAACCCGCTTCTCCTTTAGCCCACATACCTTCACTTTCAAGCCAAATGCTCAACTTATTTTCCAAAATAATACCATATAACTTGGCTAAGAGAGGGCTGATAATTATTTTCTGATAATTAGAGGGGTTATTTGTATCCCTAATTTTAAAAATAGGGATAATTAGGCTCTGAGTCCAAGGTTTAGGGAACCCTTGCTTGACCACTTGGTTGAAAAGCTTGTGGATGTGGGGGATGAGGACAGGACCTCCAATTTTTAAGATTTCCACTCGGTAACCTTCAGTGTCTTTAGATTTCCTATTTACAAAGCGTTTAACCCCAAAATCAATGTCTTCTAATGAGAAAACTTCTTTCATTGTGAGCAGGGTTTCAAAATCCATGGCATTTGGAGATTCATAAAGCTTTTTAGGATAGGAATTCTAGTCGTGTAAAATAATTTTTTTATTATCTTTAGTTTTCTTAGTTAGAATCTACCTCCAGAATTTCTTAGGAGCCACCTTAGAGAGGTGTAAGAGATTCTCTTGTATTTTACGAATATATTGCCTTTTTTTCCTTTTATTATGGCTTTGTATATTTTATCTTGTCAATTTTGAGAGATTCATCAACAACTTCTTTAATTTCTATTCTTGCACTTTTACAATCTTTGTCATATCATGGGTTGGTTTTGTTATTTCTTTTATTACTTGAGACTTCAATTGAGAACTTGTTAATAGAATATGAGAGTGTTGTAGTAAAATTATCATAGAGGTCATATATGTTGTATATACTAGATAAAGGAAGCAAATTAGTTTTTAATTCATTTAGAAAGAGATCAATTTTATTTCTATCAAATATTAAGTTCTTTTGAATATAAGGATTATCTTCTATGGGATCTCTATGAATAAAAAAATTGAGAGTTATGAGTAAAGGCCTATGATCAAATTCAGGCTTGTGTTCGTCTAAGATGTCAAAACTTATTATTTTTTTGTATAAAGAGAGATCGACAATAACATAGTCTACCACGCTGCTGCCAAGCCCATGGATGCAAGTCATCTGGCTAGAATTGGGCCACTTCTTTAGGTCGTTGCAAATTATGAGATCCTGAGCACTACAAAGTTTGAATAGCTCTGACCCAAGCAAATTATCCCCGAGGTCTTCAGAACTCCTTTTTTACCGACTAGCCAGAGTAAGGTATTTGTCTAACCAAAGAGGATTTGGGTTGGAATGATTGCTTAGAAGAATAGCTTGGTTGCTTGAAATTAGAGCATTAAAGTCACCCACTAAAAGGATATTACCTTCATTCCTTAGGGTAGAAATATCATTCTCTAAACCATTGTAAGGACTATTTTTATCTAGATTATTTTTCTTATAGAAGTTAGAACTAATGGGGGGGAAATAACATATGCTATGTAGGTATTTTTATCATTAATTTCAGTAATCTCAATCCAACTATATTGGTTGTAAGGGTTGTTTTTATAAATCCTAGCATGGGTTTAGGTCAAATCACAGTATAATGTGGGTGGAGGTGGTTTAACCTCCGGATACCCTAGTTTTTTATGAATTATGAATCCCATGAGATCCCACATTCATGCTTGGAATATGGCACATTGCTGATTTGATGAAAGAAACATTTGGCTCAAGCCAATCCATAGTCAGGTTGTGTGTGCAAGTCCTTGAATTGGTAAGATTTTGCATATGTATCTAAGAGTTATTTTGATAGTGTGATTAATGAGAATATTTACTTGTTATTATGTTGATTATATGGAATACTTTTCATGGTTCCTATTTGGGTTATATGTTGGTTACAAGCATGATTCTACGATATGATCTAGATATGACTCTTTCTCATGATTTGATATGTTAATGACTAGTTGATGAATACATTGGCTAACAAGTGTTGTTGCAACTATTATGAGAGACAATTAGAACTTCTTGGTGAATTTATATGAAGTTCAGATTATTATGATTAGATATGCATTCATGACATGTAGTTTAAATGGTTACCATATGTTTGTCATGGTTAGGATTTCACTACAAGGAAAAGACCATCTAGTAGAGGTTATAAAGGAGGCTTTTAGTGTTATAAAATTGGCCAAAATTGTCAAAAAAACATTTGATACAACATCAGTTTTTGGTAATGGAAGTTTTGACAGAGCTTTTAACAAAATTTCAACACAACTGAAAAAATCCTGGGAGTTTGTAGGCTATTACATATTTTTTTTCGTTAGTGCACTGCTAAGGTTTCAACGCACCCATGTGTGTCATCTTGACAGTCACCTTAGGGTGGTAGAAGGTGCATGCACCGAGAAGTAAAGGTATACAACCACATCGGGCACATTGTAGGTGATACAACACATGAGGTTGTTCTAATTGGCATTGGGATTTGTGTGGTGACCATATGTCATATCAACGTACCGGTACGTAGTCTTATATAAGCACACCGGTGCACAGTATCAGACAAACACACCGATTGTTCTAATTTGTATTGGTATTTGTACGGTGCCCATAGATCTTTGAAACACACTGATGTGCAGTCTCACATAAAAGCACCATTGTGCAGTATCGCACAAATGCATCGAGATTTATAATTGGTATTGGTATTTGTGTAGTGCCCATAGGTCGTACAAATGCACCGGTGCGCTGTATCATACAAGTGCACCAGTGTTCATTTTGTATTTTTTAGAAACATCAACTTGTGACAGTGCAATTATTGTGATTTTTAAAAATTCGTTATTCATCAAAAATCGACAAATATTATAACAATATTCATATTTCAAATTTTTATTAATTCATTTGAATGTGATTTTTGGATTAATTTTTCATATCATATCATAATTATTGTGATTATTTTAAATCCATTATTCATGAAAAGACGACACATATATTATAACATTATTCATATCAATTAAATTTTTATTAGTGAACTTGAATATGATGTTTGGATTAATTTTTTATATCATATCATCAGATTTCACATCTCTTCATTATAATATTTAGTCATCCATCAATTTAATTAGTGGTGTTACATTTCACAATGACAATGGAGAACATAATAGAATAAATGAAAACATATTTTATTATATATTTAAGACAGTCTTTGTCATGGAAAATGGGATAGTTATTTGTATCCCTTTGTATTTCAATTGGGACACTATGTCCATTACATTAAACAAAATGTATGATTTCATAGACAGATATTTCAAAAAATACAATGCATTCCTTTGGTATCCAAACATAATGATCATAATTCTTTGCTTAAACTGTTGTCACTCGTCAAGCTACTTCCATGACTGGGGTTATTTTCGGGAATGTTTTGTTCATGGTGTTTGTTTTATTTTTCTTCACCTTCCATTTACAAACATAAAAATAAATTGTAATGAGTGTATATACATTGGTGAGAATAATGAAAACTGCAATATTAAATAATATGCATCAATGAAAATCGAAAAGAAATGATGTACCATAGCAACAATTGACTCATGAAATATACACATTCTTTCAAAACCATGTAGTATGCCATATTTCAAGATTTCATCCATTGGCATAGTTCCATACTTTGTAACTTGCAAGTTTTATACCCGATACCAATCATATATTTAATAAAAAATATTTTTTTGTTCTATCAATTATAGACGGAGATAAATAAAACTAGATCGATAGATGCTTACAAATTCCACAATTAATTTCAGATATGCCAACATATACTCACAACCCATATTTAACCCAATGTCAATCAATTCTTCTGATGGTTCTTCATTATATATTAGCACCTACTTGAAGACATTCAATGATGATTTTTGTAAAAAAAAAGTAAAATATACAAAAATGAAATCTAGTTAAGTTGTTATAAGGAAGTAACAATTACTCACAAAATTCGATATCAACCCTTTTCTTCCTTTTCGACCTGTTTTATCTATTGAATGGGTTCCATTTTATTTTCTTTCCTACAAGAAGATACCTGAAAATTAATATTTAATGCAAAATTGTTTATTTCTTTTACTTAATTTTCGAAAAATTCAATGACTACATATTACATTTGAAGCACGTTGTTGTTGAGATGGCTCCTCCTGTGATGCAATTTTGTCCATTTCTTTGACCATCTCCTCATACACATTTTTGGGCATTCCTACTAGCATATTTCTGATATCAGCTTGTTCATCTTTTGAGATTTTCATAATCTTCCTAAAAATGTAACATGACAATAAATTATTTAATTTTTATATTGATATATGAAAAGTAAATATAAAAAAAGTGATATTTATAAATAATTCTAGGAAAACATTTAAAGGAATATTCTTTCTTCTTTCCTCCTTTTTTGTTGTTGTACGTTTTTTATATGAAAAGTCTAACATGTCACATTCACCAATTCTCTGGAACTTCTTCCTGTAGTTAGATAAAATTGGGTTCTTGGAATCATTGGATTGATTTTTGTATTGTAAGTGGAAAGAATGTATATGCATTCATTCCACTAGATCCCTCAAACTTTTGTAAAAGTTTTCCCCCTTTCGTTAACCTCCAGCACCACTCCAGATGAGGTAAGGAGAAATTCATTTTCATTTGCATGTTCTATTTTTTTCCTTTTCTTAGAGAAACATTCCTTTTCTGAGTTGTTGGTCCATGTAGAACATTAAACATATGTGAATTAATACATTGTTTGAAACATGTTATCTAATAATTTTAAGTATATTATTAATTACAATTAAAAAAAGAAACTCATATTGGATTGATAGTATTTTCTCATTCACCTGATTCAACCTCTTGCAATTTTTCCATCAAGATTTTATGCTCTTCTAGTACTAGATCAGAAATAATCTTATCGAGCTTTGTCATTTTGGGCTCTACATGATACACAATAAACAATACATATTAGTTAAGCTTACATATAGTTCAAAAATAATATTTTTTGTAAAGAATTTAGAAAGAACTTGCCTTTTTTGTTTGTCTTGATGTGTTACTAGTATTTTTGTTACTTGATCTCTTGTCAGCCATTTCTTTATCAATATGAAACCCATACCATATCATTTATTAATATATTTTATAAATAAATTGTCAACTTTTCAGGTTAAAAAATATATATTCAAAAATCGGTGCACTTTTCATGTTGTACGTACTGACATTGGTGCATGGTGGTCTTATAAACTGACGATCCAAACAATATAAAACACTGAATGGTGCTCTATCGCAATAAGGAGCACTGGTGCGTTAAATTTGAACCACCGCACCGATTAACACAAACAAAATAATAAAAATATTCTAGTGTTAGATTTTCTACCATGTGGTGTCGTGGAGGAGGCGGTATAGCCTATTCTTGTAAATGCCGCACACAAACAAGGGACCAATGTATGGTGCTCTCCATCAACTAGAAGGCCCAATGCATTGTGTTATATGTTACATGGTGCACCGATGAACACAATAAAAAAATATTTTTGTGAAATAGTACGTTTGCGGTGCATCATAATCAAATAGCACACCGGTGCCCTATTTTACATATGGCGCATGGATTAAAAAAAATGTTTTTAATTTTTTTATTAAACAGTATCTACGCGGTGCGCTGGGATAATATAACACACCAGTGTGCTAGGTTACACTGGGTGCATCGATTAAAAAATTTCCAATTTTTTTTAAATTCGCGCAAGGGCTGACATGGATTGGGATCTGACTATGCAAGTTGTCTTGCGGGTTGGATGTCATAGGAATATATATAGCAATACAAACCCTATAAATATAAACTAAAAATATCTAATTCTGAAATCACAGAAACAAGGAGAAGAAAGGGAATAAACAAAAAGAATGAAAGGTTTAGGGTAAAAATGATTTTTTTTTTTTTTTTGTTTATGAAAATGAATAAAAAATTGAAATTTTTTACTTACTATGTAAAAGAAACTACAAAAAAAAACTATAAAAACAATTAAATTTAATCACGACATAATTTGAAATTATATGCTACAGGGTTTGAATCAGTAGAGGTTTGGAATTCTGATTATCTGAATACTTCTATTCGAACATATTTCGCTGCTCCGTAGTGCTCTCATGCTCTCTTGCTCTAGGTATGTCTCCTGAAAATCTTTGGCTGAAATTGTTTGCAAAAATAGTGAAATAATGAAAAAAATTTAGTATTTAAAGAATTTTTTTATCAAATCAGTTTTTCAAAAAATATTTTGCCACCCATTTTTCAATTTACCTCTTTTTTTTCACTTAAAAAAATAGAGTTGCGTTTTTTTATTTGTGGTTATTCGTCACTAGTGCACCACTTAGTAGCATAGCACCAGTGCGTCTGTTGATAACAAGCACCAGTGCGCATTAACTAAAACACACCGGTGTGGTTATCTGTACATTAGCACTGATAACAAGAAGTTTGTTTTTATGGCACCAAAATTAATTTTAGGTGTGTACACCAAAAATTTATTGTCAGTTTTTCTCAAATGCAGGGAGAAAATATCATAATAATATCTAATGGACAATTCTTCAAAATCCAGCTCATTCCATAATATTTTTCAAATTCCATTGCAGAGTTCTCCGTATCTATATCGAGACGTAATATTTACTTCATAGTTTATTTATATTTTCATTATATAATTGAATTTATGTTTTTTATCCATATCAAACATGCATAGCTTAATTAAATTTACAATGTATACAAATTTTTATGTTCATGTAGATTTAAAATCGAGTTCATATGCACAATGTTACACCAATTTTTGGTCATCTAACCTATTATTATTAGATGAACCCAAGTACACGATGTAAGACCAATTTTACCCTAACTAAAATTGCTTTCACCATATAAAATAACTTATTTGTTTATATTTCCTGGTCATATTTAACCCAAAACAAGGAACTTAATTAAATAAATCCTTATTTATTTAATTATTTCCTAAGAATAAGTTATTTAAATCATTATTTAAATAATATTCTTAGTTAAAATTGACTAAATCATCCATAAATAATTAAATAAAGCATTATTTATTTAATTATATTCCCATCATTTCCTAAAATGATAAATAAACCATTTATTTATTTATTATCTATAAATAAAGGAATTGACCCAAGTCAAGAATCCTTTTCCCTCCAACAAATATAGTAAAATATTCCTAAAGGGTGCTTCTAGAATTCGATTAATAATATTTTATTCATGCACCGAGTTCTAGACCACCCCAATATTTTATTATAAATAGGAGGGTTTTCCCCATTCATTAGTCACCTTCATTGCATTAGATCACTCTGGATCTACTCTTGGTCACCATTTTTTCCATTTTTTCTTTGTGAGCTCCCACTGAGTTCTATGTTTGTTTTTCTACACCAATAAGAGAGAGGAATGTTAGATCTGAAACACTGAGGACTTTCAAGAACCCATCCCATTGAGGAGAACCGGAAAACACCTTTCTTGTTTTCCTATCAGGTGCCCCATTCTTTAATATAATACAAATCATTCTTTTAAACACTTTGTGTTGAGATTACGACAAGATGATGAGCTTAGTGGAAAGGAGTCGCCTTCACTAAGTGGGCCTGTAGGCTATTTTTGGCGCAAAGTCTATTTTGGGCTATATACATATTTAAGAATGGATCGGGTTCTGTAGGTTGTAGGATGCCCTCGTGGCCAAGATGGTTGGTGAGAGTCGGAAAAAATATGAATGGACTTCTATTTTAAATCTTAAGGCGGGAATCTTTTTTTTCCCGGGTCTAAAAATAGATATGTCGAATATTATTAGCTCTTAATAATATTTGGACTCTAAACATTATCTTACTCTCTTGGAGCACTTCAGTTAAGTGCACAGATGTGGCACAACAGCTGACGGAAGGAATTATGCTATTCTTGAGGGTTTAGTGGAGCTATTGCATGGATACTTCGGTTAGAACTCATGTGAGAGAGTTTGGTGGAGTTGATTGAGGAAGTTATTGGAGTTGTGTTCAGTTTAACTAATCTAAACATAGTTGAGCTATTTGTATCTAGTTTAACTAATCTATACAATTAGTAAGAGTGGTGTGAATTAATTATTAATTAATTCACTAATTATAAACTCATTAATCAACTAAAGAATGCTTGATTAACCGATTACATGGATAGTTTGATGGGGAACCCGGTACGAGGGAAATAGGTGAAAGAAGCAGTTAACTATCAGTTGTGACTATACTGTTGCTATTTGCAACACATAGATAGGTGGAGTAAGCTATGAGTATTGCAAAGTTTAGGCTGGTGGTTTATCTATATAAAGAGGCCATCCCATAGCATTAAATACGCAATCAAGGTTGGCTATCAAGTGGCTAAGGATTGGAGCATGAGTTTTGCTAGATCTAGCTTGATAGTGTGTAGCAATTGAGGGTGTGCATGAGAGCTTGTGAGGAGCTTTTGTACTATGATTTTTACATGATCTCCATGACATATAATATACGGATAGTTGGGGTTTTCAGCTTTAAGCTTTCCCATTAAATACTGTGTTCATATGTGTGATTGTTTGTGGTTTTAATGTATGCATGCAATTGAATTGATTTCCGCATGTGATGATCAATGGTAGAAGAGATTCTATATTATGCATGAAGCTAAAATAGTGTGTGATCAGGAGAATCTCGGTGAATAATATATCATTTATTTAAATTTCTACACTTTGTTCCTGTCTTGTCTATTGGATGCATGGAGCCATATTATATTTTATCTGCTTAATGTCTTTTGTGCTTAGATCTGAATTTTTGCAGCAGAATTAAAAGATATTTTGCAGCCATAATCGATGTTAGGGCTATTTTTTATGCATAGCTAAAGTGATATTTTACGATGAAAGATTCATACTAAAAATTGGCGACTCCACACAGGTTTTATTTTACGACCGCTGTTGTTTTATATATTCCTGCATATCCAGTTGTTTCAGACCCTAGGGTTCCTCTTCCATTTTCTGTTTTCCCTATTTTTCTAGTGTTTTTTACCCCTAAAACCCTCAAACAGTCAAATTTTTAACTTTTGTGTGTTTCTGGCCTTATTGCACAGGTGACAAACATCAGCCGCAGCTGAGACGACAAAATTTTCTGAAATTTGCCGCCGAGACAGCCGGATCTGCAGGTCACAATTATCCACCCAAAAAGTGTGACCTGAGCTTGAGGACGTACTTTTCTACCCCAAACCTATGACTAGGACTAAAAACAGGTCAGAACCTGCGACCTACACTTTTTCTGCAAATTTTTCAGCACTTTTTCTGGGTTTGTTTGAAGCTTCTATCAGGTTCTTCCAACCTCTGTCTTTGCTCGTTTAGACCTATTTCTGATCTCCTTCACTCAACTAAGAGGGAATATTTCCCCTTAGGGCTCTAGTACCCTCCACGTTTTGTGGGAGAGTTTTTTCTGCTTCAGAAGTCTGAATTTTCAGAGTTTCAGCTTTATTTTTCTCAGATCTGATACCTCCTTTTCAAATCCCTTTAGATCAGCTTTTCTCCCTCTCAAATCACCTCATAATCATTTTGTTTGGGTTCCTTTCCACGGCCACTGCCTTGTCTCTTCTATTTTTAGCTGATCTCCGCCTTTTTAGAAGCAACCTTGCCTCTCCCTATTTGTTGTTCTCTGCACCACTTTTCAGCAGATTTCTCCTTTAGATCCCAGTCCCTCCTGACATTAGATCTATTGGCCTCCTTTTTGCGTGCTTGGCTTAGTTTTTTCCCTCTTATAGACTAGTTTTGAGAGACCCGCCTTCTTGGGTTACATTGATGCATTCGTAGCTGTTAATTTTCTGTTCTTTTCGTTTTATTTACTGCAGATTTATTTTCAGTTACACAACACACTTTTTTCTTTTACTCTCAAAACGTCTAGGTTTAAACAATTAAAATTAACGCACGCCACACACTAACCCTAAGTGAAGAAGCGCCTGGTTAACACCGCCTGGCAAAGACTTTAAAATCAATTGTCATTGCACCTCTCTGCCCTTGACCTCACTTGATTTTGCCTCTCCCTGCCCTTGTCGGTTTTTCTTCTTCCCGTCATCATTGCGCCCCCAAGGCGCCTCTCCCGGAGACTTCTTGGCCTTCACCCTCAGTTTTCGATCGGTCGACTTCCTCCTTCCCGTCGTTCTCGAGTAATTCCTCCCCTAAGTCCACACTCCGACTCTTCTTCTGATTATTTGGGTTCTCCCCCTACTTCTGGTTCTCCCTCTTTTACCTTCACCATGTCTAGTTCAGGACCGAGCCCTAACCCCAGTTCTGCCGCTGGGTCCATTTCCAGTGGAACACCTATGGGACCTACCTCGACTGCCCCATTACTCCCTTATATGGCCGGCCTCAGTCTCCCCGATTTCAATTAGCTGATTAATGATCCTATTCGCCACGATGTTAGTTGGCCTGCTATGCCAACCAAGCTCCCCTCCGACATTCCCAAGTTCGAAGGCCTTGCTAGTGAAGATCCCTCTAACCATATCCGATCTTTCCACATGTGGTGTTCCTCTAATTCCATCACCGATGACTCCATCCGTCTTCGTTTTTTCCAACGCACACTTACCGGCGAAGCTTCCAAATGGTATGTTGATCAAGCCACCTCTTCCCATACCACCTTTGCGACCATTTCCCAAGCCTTTTTATCCTATTTCCAGCTCCCTCTCCGATACGACACTGGCACTGAACTCTTAACTTCTTTCCATCAATCCTCTTCGACCCGCCTTTCTGCTCATGTCCAGGAATGGCGGCGAAGAAGGAGCTTGTGTCGCGCTCCCCCCTTTGAAGATCGGATTTACATGGACTGGTTCCTTTGCTCTCTCTTACCTCCCATTGGCAAGTATGTCGCATCCCATTTTCCCCAAACTGAAGAATATTCCCTCCGAATGGCCTTGAAATATGACCTTATTTATGCCCAATCTAGTTATGTTTATACCATCCTTCCTGACCTTCCCAAGCCCGGTGGCCCTAACGCATTGGGGGCATCTCACTCTGCTGACGGTACCATTGGAGCCCTGTCACATACCTCTGCCCAACCTCTTTCGGGCCATGTTTTCCCTCAAGGGGCCAGCCCCTACGACACTTTTTACCCTCCCGGTAGCATGTATTCAGGATACGGCATGCCTCCTCCTTTTGCCCCCCCTCTTGCTTACCTCACTGCTACCCACCCTACCCCTTATCTATATCTGCCACTTGGTGTCCCAGCACCCCCAGCATTTTGACCTCCCACTCCCTTGCCTTTTCCACCCATGTAACCGCACTTATTACCCCCTCCAGAGCAAGTCTTTGCACAGCAGGGGGCACCTAATTTTCTTCCTTCTCCAAGAAATAGGAAAATAAATCAATCTTCCCCTAGTAATCGTGGACCCAATCCTTCAAGTATTGATCCTCACACTACTACCAAGCCATAGGGTTCTCAGCCCAAGCCGAACAGGCCACTTCGCACCAACAAGCCTTGTTCGTGTTGCAGTGTTTATGGCCATTACACTCACGATTGTCCCTTATTACCACAAATGCAGCAGATGTGGGATTCTCAGGCCACCGTGTGGGGACAACATTCCTCCCCTACTATCCCTCCTACCCCAGCTACTTCTCAACCCGCTATGTTTACCGATCCTTTCCCTCAACAAGGATTTGTGGCCACACAACACCCTCATGCCCCGGTAACCACTCAACCTTCCCCTTTTGGTTCCTCTGATTACTAGATTCTCATGATGGCCTCTGACCCACCTCTCATCGTCGACCTCAACCTTCAAACTCGGTCCCATCAGTATTCCACACCTCCCGTTCCATCTGTCTCCGAGTCTCCATTATCAAGTCCTACAGAGCCTCTATCGACACCCAATATTCCCTTGCAACTCCCTCTGCCCAAAGCCGAGTTTCATCCCAAGCCTCCTAAGGGACCATTACACTGAAATGCTGCCTCTAGTCAGGCTGCCCATTCCTAGTAGATGATCTGGCCCAATCTCCTGCTACCATTTCAACACTGGAACTCCTCTAGTCATGTCCTTCCCAAAAGAGGGCTCTACTATCTGCCGTGGGCACTGTAGATCCTGTTGATGACCAATTGATTTTTTTCGATGCTTGTCAATCAGAACATCCCCCTCTTCCTCCTTCAGTTGCTTTCCAAATCCCAGTCAAAATCTGAAACGCCAATGTTTCTCAGTGTATTACTGATGAGGGGGAATCTACCTACGTAATGTCTACCTTGGTTTGGAAACAACTCGGATCCCCTGAACTGGCCCCTTCCACCATCACCCTTCACACGTGGGATGGCCATGCCTCCCAACCCATCGGCCTATTTCGTAACTTTCCTATCACCCTTGCCGGCAAGACTATTTGTGTCGACGTCGAAGTTATCGACGCCCCTCTTGACTACAACATCTTTTTGGTGCGTAGTTACACCTATGCCATGTCAGTCGTCCCATCCGCAGTTCACCGCAAGATGTTTTTCCCTCATAATGGCAAGATTGTCACCATTGACCAATTGACCTACCATGAACCAAAATCTCTGACCTCCCTTGAGTCCACCATCTTTATTGTCACCAATAGACCAACTGTTGATTCTTTGACCAGTGTTTCCCCTGGCATCTACAAAGACTCCTCTTTTCTTGGAACTTTTCCTGGTCCTCCCCCTCCTCCTGTCTCTGACCCCAGCTTAGCGAATGTTTGCATGATGCAATCGTCCCAGGCTAGCCTTCCGCAGACTACTTCGGCTAGTCAGCAACATCAATCTTTCCCACCGCCTCCTGCTCCTAGCCCTTCGCTTTAGTCAACCGAACCTCTTTCACCTGACCCTTCCCATCACCCTCAGGAACCCCCCTACCCTCCTAAGTCAGTTCCCTCAGGTCTCCACCATATGGGAGTCATCCCCCCTGGTCATTACCCCACCGGTCAAATACCTTTCCTTGCCCCCCCCGCCCCCAGGCATTTATTCGGTCCCCTTCATGGCCACTCTTTCCCTCCCTAATTTAACCTTGGGAATTCCAGTATGGTATCTTGCTCTTCCAACCGAGACCCCACCATCCACCCCAAACCATACATAGTCGTGACACCAGTACAACTGATTCCCTTCACTCCTTTCAAAACCATAGTGCCCCTAGCCCTTACGTAGAACCCTCCTAATGCTACGATAACTATAGGCAAGAAACAAAAAACTCGCAAGGGGGCATCCAATGATAAAGCCACCACACCTGACCCTACCCCTCCCCCACCCGCCAAGCCTTGTGCCTTTTGTGATGGTATCAGTCATCCCACCCATACTTGTCCTGAGTTGCCCTGTATCCAACCCATGGCTAAAGTTGCATTCCATAAATCTACGATCCCTGAAACCTCTGTTTCTTCCTCATTCGTAGCCAAGAACCCAAAGACTCTTCGCACCAACAAACCATGTTCTCTGTGTGGTGTCCATGGCCATTATTCTCACCGTTTTCCTCACCTCACACATTACCGAGCCTCTTTAAAGGTCATTCGCGAGTACGAAGTTGAACAAAATCAATCCACCTCTCCCATCCTTGCTCAATATGTGTCAGGTCTACTCGAGGATCCTCCTGCTACCATTGACATTCCTCCCCCTGATGTTGAAATGTCAAAATCTGGTGCTCCCCTCCTATACCTATCATCATTCGTGCAACCATCTGAGTACATTCCCTCTGAATCCACTCCCTCTGTTCTGCTTGATTCCCCTCCAAACCCGGGTTCTTCATATTTTGACCATCTTTTTACCTGTTCTTCTGTCATTCCACATGATGACCCGTATCTACGCCTCTCTTCTCATACTGATGATTTAGGTACCTTTGTAGTGTTGTATCGTCTCCTTGACCTTTCCATTCCCTCTCTTAATCACAGTCATACCATTTGTATCTTCAATGTCTGTCGCAGCCTCAATGCTCGCTCTTCATCCCATAGTTCTCATTCATCTCCCTCTCATCAATATATGAGTCCTAGACTTCCTACCCAGACCACTCCCTCCCGTTGCCATCAATGAATGTCTATCCTCTATTCACGCTGCCATCCTTCTTCTCATCCCTCCCATTTCTTGTCGTATGACACTATTACATTGGCCCTCTCGTCCACACCTTATCTGGGCTACGCTGATGGGGAAAGTCGCTATTCCTACCATCTCGCTTCAGCAGCATGGGCCATCTTTACCCCCTTGCATACCCTGGTTCTTGCAAATGGGGTCTGCCTCAGTAAGGCCACCAATAATCAAGCCAAATATGATGTAGTTCGTGGTCTCTTAGCCGATGCCCTCTCTCATCACATCCTCCATCTGGATGTTCATTTAGATTCCCTGCTTCTTATCTTACAACTTAATGGTGTCTATCATGTGCATAACCCTATCCTGTTTAGACAATATTTACGAGTGCAACTTTTGATCCGAGAATTTAGATTCATTACATTTAGCCATATACCTAGAGATCAAAATCACAACGTAGATCAAATCGAAAATCATCCACAACACATCCTCTAGACTGGCATTCATCATACACAACACAATAACATTTAACACCATCAATTAAATGCATATACCTCATATATATTATATAACATGTGTTTTTAGAGTCCATCCACTCTGACACATATGACATGCCCGTAGCATGTTACAATACCAAAACTACAAAAATGGGGGACACCACTCGCCCCTAGATAGACACTGGTAGGCACCACCTACCCTACATCTAATCACTCTTTGGAGGATCCCAAGCCAATGGCTCTGCTCTTGCAGCTTGTAGATCATGCACAGCCTGACCGGCCATCGCCATGCATCGCATGATACCTCGCCACTCCAAGGGTAGCCCAATAAATAACTCTATGTATCGGTCATCTAAATCCTGCCAACAACGCTCCGATACACCAGTCAGAAGCCCCTCACATATACGATGAATGTCCTCCACTAGAGCAGCCATATCCTCGCTTTGCGCCATCCTCCATCCACTTGCACCTATAGCTCCTATCGTTGCAGGTCGTCCCATATATCTGGTTGGTTTTACCAAAGCTATATATGCATTCCAAAAAACATCATGATTAGCACCATGTATACTAGTCACAAACTCTAAAATAAACATAACAAATTAGTTACTTGTCACTTACCATCGGGCCTGCACACTCGACCAGGAGGAAGTGGCAACTCTGGATCTCCCCAATTACTCATCCCACTATAGGGATATTCATCTATGTATAATGGCATCTGATCCCAATGTGCGAAGAACTCTGGTTGGAACACCCGTACGACTGCCCCTCCCCCTCCTCTACAGAGTAGTCATCCCCACCGATGCATCCGGGGCTCTCTAGAACCTCCATCAGGCAACTGTATACGAGGTCGTAAGGTCAGGATCTTCCAAAAGAAGAAAGAGCACAACACCATCCCATAAGCGCAATCATGATTCACTTGCCTCTTGCATAGCGACAACTGTCGTTTCACCGATACCAACATCATCTAGGCCCACCAATAGTAGGTCCCACTCAGCACACTCTCCACAATCACCATTTTCCCTCCAGTGATGTAATGGAACTCCTGGCTACCCAAGATTTGCAACACTGCTGCGGCCACTGCCCGACTCTCCAACCTCTCTAGATCACCAATGGATATCCTAGTCCCTTTGACTCGGACACCTGGTCGGCAATGTCGCTCAACAATCTCCATAATGTTACGCCCCCGTGGTAACACTGGCTGCATATTTCCCACCATCCCTAATGGTGGGAGACCAGTCAAGAAATACACATCCTAGACCATCAGCTCGATCCTGTGCCCCTGCACTACAAACGCCTCATGATTTGGATCCCAATAACTGATAATATAGACCAATAAGGGCTCTCCAGCCCTCATCAAAGGGTTCTCCAAAAATTTCAGAACCCCATGCCTAGTTAGTGCACGACGGACACCCTGATCCACCTGGATTTCTGTTCGTAATGTACCTAAGTCTCTCTCTCTCTACTTGATCTGTATATCTGCCATATCTGCACAAAAACATCATTTTTGTTAGCCTCCAGATCAATAAAACTGCATTAACTTACACCAAAACAGAATCTCAGCTCATAACAGCACTGAAACCCCCCACATCTAACAGGTCACACTTTTTGGGCAAAACCTGGGCCAAGTCACACTTTTCAGGCCAAAACCTGCATCCTAGGTCATAGCTTTTGCCCCAAAAAGTGTGACTCGACTATAATGATGAAGTAGGGGTAGTTACTGAGATTTAAAGCCCTAATCTACAATTTGAATCCATAAAAAACAAAGCTTAGGATTAGGCCTCTTAATTGCAACTGAAGGATCACAATTCCAACAGTTGGTTTGTCTGCTACGATCACCACAGGATTTAGGGCCTCCTCTCTTCTCCACATTCACCATAGCTACACAAGAAAATGAATGATTTTGGAGGGAAAACACCATATTAGAAGAAAACCCCTGTTTTTTCTTTCGCCCGCTGCGACCAAACCATAGCTCCGTTTGACACACCGTCTACACCGTTGGAAATCTCTCACCTAGCACTCAAATGGGTATCTGTTAGTTTTTCATGTTTTGATACTTCACTAGGACACATTTTGTCCATAAAGGGTCTATTCACCTCTTCTCAAAATCAAATTTCTTCACTTACGACACTTGTACTTGGGGCACCACTTTTCCTCCTTACTCATCTTCGTTCATGTTGATTTTCATCATGAGCCACCCTATTGTATGCATGCTTTTACTGTCCCCCACTAGACCCATACTATGAGGTAGCACCATTGAGTTGCCATTGCTTAGAGCATCTGAGTCGAGTCACCATCACTTTCATGGAGTCTATCCCAAGTCCCTTTGTACCCCACTATAGTCCTCCATCCTTTCCTGCTTGGTCCCTCTCTCGTGTCACACATTATGGCCTTCAGTACCCTTTTCCACTATCCCTCATGATATTGTGTCAGTCGCTGCCAAGCCATTCATACCCTTTATGCTCTAACAGGGGAAGTCGTCCAACCGTTCCTCCGTTTCTCTCATTCCATCATCATCACTAGTGTCTACTTGTTCGTCGCTCTACTATTTTCCCTCACACATTATTTGGGGTTCCCTTATTTCGTCACCCATGGTAGACCTACTTCTATCGAAATCAGCTCCTTTACTCCAGAAGCCAGGTCTAGGGGGCAGTGTACCTTGGTTCGAAGCATGATGGTGATATATACACTTGATGGTCCAGTGACGTAGCAGCAGCTATTGGTGATTCCCGGGTATGTGTGAGATGTCTCAACCCTCATGAGGGGGTGGCCCTGCAGGTAGCCCCCCACATGCCCGGATGACTTCATTTCCACCCTTAATGCAGCTCCTCTCATATGATGATATCGGCCTCAGCCACTTGCAGTGCCTTTTCAGTTCGCATGTCTTTGTCCGATTTTATGAGCCCTTCCCCGTGTGCAGGGGGGCATTTGGGTGTATTTGTATCTCATGTACTACCATATTATTGTATAAGTCCTGAAAATTATTCCAGGCATCGCATGTATGTGGGATTCATCTTGTTATTTATCTGGCTCATGTTTAGGCTAGCACATGCTTCATTATTGCGTTCCATGGTTTTCCGGGTGCCTTATTCTTTGTACTTTGTCTCGGCGGGCATAGGTATGCCTCCCCCACCACCTTTATCACAGGTACCACTTCATAACTTAGAGACTTGTTGCACCTATAAGTCTCGTCTCCTCAGGGTCTAGTCCTTTAGCACATCAGACAATCTTACATTTCTCTCTCTCACTTCCCTCTTGATGTCTAGTGATTGAGTTCTTACAACGTACTTTAGTCATACGATTTGCTCCTAACACTCGTATGTTGGGGGGCAATCTGTTACACCAATTTTTGGTCATCTAACCTATTATTATTATATGAACCCAAGTACACCATGTAAGACCAATTTTACCCTAAGTAAAATTGCTTTCACCATATAAAATAACTTATTTTTTTATATTTCCAGGTCATATTTAACCCAAAACAAGGAACTTAATTAAACAAACCCTTATTTATTTAATTATTTCCTAAGAATAATTTATTTAAATCATTATTTAAATAATATTCTTAGTTAAATTTGACTAAATCATCCATGAATAATTAAATAAACCACTATTTATTTAATTATATTCCCATCATTTCCCTAAAATGATAAATAAACCATTTATTTATTTATTATTTATAAATAAAGGAATTGTCCCAAGTCAAGAATCCTTTTCTCTCCAACAAATATATTAAAATATTCCTAAAGGGTGCTTCTAGAATTCGATTAATAATATTTTATTCATGCATAGAGTTCTAGACCACCCCAATATTTTGTTATAAATAGGAGGGTTTTCCCCATTCATTAGTTACCTTCATTGCATTAGATCACACTAGATCTACTCTTGGTCACCATTTTCCATTTTTTCTTTGTGAGCTACCATTGAGTTCTATGTTTGTCAAGGTTTTTCTACCACAATAAGAGAGAGGAATTTTAGATCTGAAACACTGAGGACTTTCAAGAACCCATCCCATTGAGGAGAACCGGAAAACACATTTCTTGTTTTCCTCTCAGGTGCCCCATTCTTTAATATAACACAAATCATTCTTTTAAAAACTTTGTTCTTGTCTTGTCTATTGGATGCATGGAGCCATATTATATTTTATCTGCTTAATGTCTTTTGTGCTTAGATTTGAATCTGTGCAGCAGACTTAAAAGATATTTTGCAGCCATAATCGATGCTAGGGCTATTTTTTATGCATAGGTAAAGTGATATTTTATGAATAAAGATTAATACTAACACAAAAAATGTAAAAATAGCTCCAAAACGTCAGAAGCTCTTATCAGGAGCAACATACCCCAAGGTGCATTTGGTAGATGAAAATGGACAGCCGCTTCACCCTGCGAATTGTAATAATATTGCATCTTCTAGCCACAATCCTAGGACAATGATGGTAATAATTATAATTGTTTGGTATATTGATTAATGTAATTATTTCAACATCAAACTAAGTAATCATGCAATATTGTCAACGTTCTTACTAATTGATATCATATATTTTGCACTAATCATCTTCAAATATATTTTTTTAAATTATTAGGATTTTAGTGATGATGACCGTCCTACCTACCATCATCCGTTGCACCGCATGATGTCAAATCGAGATAATACTGAATTAAGAGAAAAAATCAAAGAGGAATGATACCAAGAATGGTTGAATCAACCACTGATTCAATTCTCGCTACATCCAGATTCACCAATTAGGAATGACTACAGTAATAGTAGTTCTTCAAAAGCTAGAAATGGAGGCAATCAAATAGAGGTTGGTATGAATGATTACTTAAGGGATACGACTTCCATGGAGACAATGTTGTTATATGCATTCCAAAATGATGATCAGCTAGGGGATGATGCTCATATTGCTGACACCTTTTTTGAAAGCCTTAAATTTTCTTTCACCACCCCTCTCATTGGACCTCGCGGTCAGTCAAAGTCTACCTAGTAGGGAAAAATGATGTTACTGTAAATATTGAAAGCAAATTTTGGCTTGTGTAACGCATGTTTCTCAGAAATTTTGAGGTAAGTTACCATGAAGTCCTCTATTATATAAATTTGAGAATTATAATCAGTACACAATGAACATTACAAATGGTCAATTTTATGAACCTTAATAATTATATCGACATTAATGTATATTTATTAATATTTTCCATGATCACCAAATATGGTTTATTAAAAGATAAGGTTCTTCAGAGTGATAATGTCTTTCTCGGTAGCTGCGAAGAGGCAAAAAAATTATTGAAAATATTGGGTGTTGAGTACATATCATATCATGAATGTCTAAATGATTGTATTCTATATAGAGGAGAATATGCAAAAAAAGAGATATGTCCAAAATGTGGGCATGAAATGTATGATAAATAAAAAAAGAAGGGTAAATCACATGGTCCTCCTTTAAGGATATTGAGGCACATGCCTATAATCCCAAGGATTCAAAGGTTGTTTCATTACAGAATTAGCTATGTTGCAGGGATGGCATGCCTCACAGAGAAGTGAGTTGGGATTTATGTGAACCCCAACGAATTCAATATCCATGAAGCATATAGAGGATTAATGGCCAAAAAAATTCAAGGATGAAATACAAAGTCTACGACTTAGCATAGTCATGGATGGAGTCAACCCATATTCCCTCCAAAATACCAACTATATTTTTTGGCTTGTAGTAGTGATCAATAATAATACCCCACATGGTTTTCCGTGAAGAATGAACATCTTATTTTGGCTCTTATAGTCCTTGGTAGAAGACAAGTGAAGAATATGGATCTATACTTACAACCACTGGTAGATGAATTGAAGGAATTATGGGATGGAATAAATGAATATGATGTATCTAGATCCATCACAACAAAGAGGATTTTTAGGTAGTATGGCATATTTTCTTACACGACACATGATTATCCAAGCTTAGGAGTTTTCTCTCGTAAATTATATGTTTAATTTATTGTTTTGTTTATATATATAACAATATTATTTGGCATATTAGTTATTTAATTTTTTGTAATTGTTTTTATCTTCGTGATATTATTTAACGTGCCATGCATATAAATTGTATATAATAATCTCGCAGGTCTTGTAACAAAAGGGTATTTTGCATGTAAATGTTGTGGACCTTCTAAAAGCTATATGGTCCAAGGACCTACGAAAGCCAGTGTATGATTTCTCCAGGGTATTCGTCCGAGAATGACACTGTTACAAAAGAGAATCATCCTCTTTCAATGGTAAATGAGAGAGAACCCAAAGGCCTCCAGTAACGACACCAGCTGAATGGCTTAGAGCATATGAGAGAGATAAGGAGAAGGAGTTCATAGAAATTTTTGATTCAAATGGGGAGCCTATGTTCGATGATCCAGAATTATTCGACACCTATGTTGAGAATTTCCCATTTGGATGAAAAGGAAATATATCTTTTATGACCTCAAATATTGGGAGCATCTTAATATTACCCACTTATTAGATCCCATGAATATATTTTAAAAATTTTCATCTTCTTTATGGAGGCACATATCATCAAAACAAAGTGACACATTAGCTGCTAGGAAGGATCTTATTACTTCAAAAATTAAAAAGAAAAATTGTCTAAGACGATTATAAAGTACATGATCAGAGGCATGCACTGGTACCTCTAATTTATGGTATTTCAAAGAAGGTTATGTCCCATGGATTTTAAAAAAATATTATCTTTCTTTAGAAAAGGAAGTTATAATGGGTGTGAGGGTGCCATATTAATACGAGTCTTCACTACGATGCTGCTTCACTGTGGATGACCATTTGTCACGGTTGAAATCACACGACCGTTTGAATCTTCTAAGAGTATGTATAATGTCAAAAGCATGTTTTCATTATTTGTTATATTAATAAATTTTATCCCATGCGGGGATCATAAAACATAAATAATTTTGTATATTATTACACGTGTTTATAAGTTTGTAGTGTCATTATCCTTTGTTCTTGCATGGATGTGTGAAACATGGATTCCCTCAAGACCTAGAACGTGCCATATCTAAATTATCTGCATTTGTATGTTGGATCGCATCAATGGAGATTCATGTGGATAACATTCCATGGTGGCATTAAGAGATAGTTGAGATTGTTTGTATGTTTGAGAAGGAATCGTCGATGAGTTTCATGGACTTGTAGGTTCATCTTATAATTCACCTAGCAGATGAGGTTGAATTAGTTGGGGTGGTTAGTTATCATTGGATGTTCTTCTTAGAGAGGTATATGAAGAATTTGAAAGTTTTTGTTTGACAAAGGGAAAAACCAGAGGGGACTATGGTAGAGTGGTACATATCATATGAGTCTTTATATTATGCCAATGAGTACATCAAGCAGATCGATAATAGACCAGGTGCAGTGATTTGAGATGATGAAAGGGATGAACACAAAGAGAAGGGGAGTTACTCCAAATGAGTGGAAAAAAGCGCTTGGTAAATACTAAGCGAGTTATAATTTTTCAAATTTACAAAAATTTAAATATTCATGTTGAACTTTGATATAATGTATATTTTGATCTCTATGTACTATACAATGTCATTTTGATTTCATCAGCGAATGCATAAATTGAAGAAATCGATAAATTCGTTCTTTACAATTCTGAAGAGACACAACCGTGGGTTGCATTGTATGAACAAAAGAGGATGAAATGGGATAGTGATAGGAAATAATTCGTACAGTTGAATGGTAAAAGTGTTCCTTATCTCGATGATTTAAAATAAAATATGCCAAAAATATGCCCCAACAGTTGGGTTACTAACCAAGTTAGAGAGAAATACGGTGCAACCAGTCGTTACATGTGTGCTAAAGAGGATGCGCTAAAATTAGGGATTGGGTGCAACAACTCGATAATAATATATTTAATTTATATGTACATTTGAGACTTAATAATACACCTCTTAAATGTAATTACATTGATATTTCATATTTTAACTATTGGGTTATTATAAGATACATGACAATATGATTTTTTAACTTTTTTATAATAGTTGCATTTGTTCCCATTGATGTGGGCATATGGACACCATTTTCACATATAAAATGTCGATGCTAGAATCATCACACAAGATTGTGGAGTGGAAGTCGAGTTCGATCAATCTAGTCGATCTAGCCACCATGATCAAAACCTATTACCAGGGATGTTAGGTTACTTCAGAAAGATACAAGAGATCATTGAAGTGTATTTCCCTTCTTTCCAATGTGTTATTTTTAGGTGCAAGTGGTGGGACAACTTTGATCAGAATAATGTAAAGGAAGATCGTGATAGTAAGCTGATATGTATCAACTCTAGAAAGATGTGGGATGAAGCTAAGGAGCCCTATTTTTTCCCTAAACACTGCAACCAGGTGTTTTTTTTACCCATATGTGTTGGATAGGGATTGGTGGTTCGTATTGAGACATGACCGTAGCTCAAAAGATATTTTGAGAAAAATAATGTTATCATGCCATGCGAGTTGGAAGATAATGAGGGTGATCATCAGAACCGAGAGTTATATGGTACATGTGTTATTTCATTAATATTTATACTTTTAAGATGAGTTTTTTTGAAACATTATGTAATTATGCATTTTCAATTAATTGGTAATTTTCATTGCGTTAATGTTAAAATGAATATTTCACTTGATAATTTGTAATTATGTTGATCTAAAAAACAATGGTGTACTGTATACATTTCCTCTTTTTTGTATGTAAGATCATAATAAAATAATGAAAATTCTAAAGTACATGAATTTATCTGCATTATTTTCTAAACTTTATTATGTTACAAAAATTCATATTATTCTAGATTTATTATTTTACAATTATTTAAAATTTTACAATTTTACAAATTTAAAAATTTTAATAAAATCATTTCACATTAATAAAATTAAAATTTTACAAATGTTTTACAAAGAATTACAATTAAAATTAGAATTAGAATTAGAATTAGAATTACAATTACAATTTTACAATTTCACATACAATTACAATTAAAATTACAATTACAATTACAATTTTAGAATTTTACATACAAATCGAATTAAAATTACAATTTCACAATTTTACATATATACAATTACAATGATTTCACAATAATTTAAATATTACAATTACAATTAAAATTTCACAAATATTTTACATACAATTATAATTAAAATTACAATTACAATTTCATAATTTTACATACAATTAATATTACAATTACAGTTTTACAATATCTTGATCATTTAATATTAAATTGATTAATAAAAATCACGATCATGATAACCATCGTACAAACACCATATGCGACTAAAAAACACATTCAAATTCGCTAACACCATCATCATCATGATCATCTAACAAAACACAATTAGCATTGTATAACATCATCACAACACAAATATCAAATATACATCTCATGTGAAATAACTGCTATCACATACACATCTATCTGCAAGTTGCACATTAAATGAACATATCTAAATGACCTAACAATATACACATCATGATGATCACCAACATGTAAATTAATTACAATTGCAACATAGACATATAATACATGGACCATATATATATATATAACTGAAGAATGTCAAAAATATACAACTGTAATATAAATGTCATAGATTATATAGTGGTACGTCATCAATAGCATTACTATTCAAGGCCTGCTGAGTCAATGGTGCAGCCTCGACAAGCTCAGATACATGCTGACCATCACATGCCTGTTGATCTGGTATTGGTGCCTCATTCTAATCAGGATCAACTATTGGTTGCTCATCGTGATGACTCGACATGGTCAATGGTCCAGCCTGCTCATGATCATGAGTACTGCTAGATGCTACAGGTTGATGACTCGACATGTTTGATGGTTTAGCCTGCTCCCCATGATGACTATTAGTCGATGATAGTGGAGGTTGCTCATCTGGCGTGGCACGAGGTGAACGATGATCACACCCCTAATCGCGATGATCAGACGATATCTCACTACTCATAGACTATCAATCATGTGTTGCATCTCGAACAAACCTATAATGTGCAAGGGCCCTCCTCAACCACGTAACTAAGGTCGTAGCTCCTACAACATCCCGCATCAGGTTGTACATGTCACGTGGAATGCCTCTCCACATATGTACCATCCTACCATCGGCTTGTATGTCTCTCATAGTAGTGGGCCTAACTCCCACCTTAAAAAACAATGCACAGAGTTGGTCACCCAACTCCATCCTAAATCTATTATCAAGCCTACCGCGCCTAGCAAAAGGCGATACCGTCACATCAACAAGAGCAGGTCTCTGTATGCCAACCTCATGCTCCTCGACATCTGGCATATCCTGATCGTCATCAAGATCCACACCTGGATCATTTGGTGGCACTGGCATGTCCTCACCATGAAAGGACCCAATTTCTACAAAATATATACATGTACACAACAATAATTATACAATTTCATTACACAATTTAATAAAAACAAGTTAAAAAACATGTTAGAAAAAATTTAAATAAAACAGTAATATTACCTCTATCATCTGACAACTCATCATCTGTGAAGAGGATGTTGGCACACCCTCACCAATCCAAACCAGCATAAAGATAGGGGACCATAATGAAGAGATGCTCATCAACATTGGCTAGTAACTCTAGTGCATCATGCGATATGCTTGTGAAAAACATAGTCTCGCCCCTCTTGGGCATTATCTGTCCCCACATTTTCATCCATGCATCCAGCATCTTCCTACGAGTCTACCGATAAAAAGTATACCTTATCTTTGGAAACCTCTCAAAAAATAAAATAAAAATATTTGAAGAAAAAGGGAAGTTGACCCTCCCTTGTGCATGACCATGACATATATCTAAGGCTATATAGAATTGCTGAAAAAAAATGGCAAAAAACCTTACAAGTCGTGGCTCCTATACTAAAGAATAAACATAGTATAGAAGTGGGAAAATAATGTGTTGGTTGTCCCTGGTGTTGTGTGAAATGGTAGAAATCAGAAGAGAGAGGCACCTCACCTCCTCACTACCAAATGAAGTAATACATAATTGACCTTTGGAGACCTGAAAATATAAAGGAGACAGTATTTCCGCACTAATGTGTCTCTGGGAGTACACCAACAAGCTCCTTGTTGCATAGCCAAATGGAACCTCTAGGAACGAGGAAAAGTCCACCCCTCTCCTCGCTAGCCCTGTAATGAAATAGATGTCCCCCTTAGTGGCCATGTACCATTGGTTAGGACCAACCCAAAAAGCTTGTAGGTTGGCATTCCACCTAAAGATAAGATGTCACAAAAACAAACCATGGCCCTTTAGGGAAGTAGGCTCGTTATATAAATTGAGGAGGCCTACTTACCTTAGGAGCCCCATGGTAGTTGAAGTAATAGGGTGAGGGTACACATCTCTCTCCCTCTCTCGTGCCTCCCACAGGCAAACCATGTTATACTTGTCCACCTATTTTTGTTCTTCTTCCCTCTCTTTGCTCCTTTCATGTCTCTGAATTATTGGCATATTAAATACAATTTTTTTATTAAATTAGACATATATTTAGGAATATACATATATAAATTTTTTTGAAAAAAAAAATATTCTGTACGCCCAAAAAAACAAGCATGCACCAGCCACGGTGCGTCTTTTTTTTGTCATGCACTAGAGGTGTTGATCGAAAAAAATTGCAGCGGACCAAAGGCGGAGCACCTGCAAATTTTCAGTGCACCACCCTTGTGGCATTGTTCGAAATTAAACGATGCAGTGGTATAACAGACTACACCATTGACTATGCACCAGTGTCAGGAGGGTAGTGCGTTGACCAAACTATACGTCTCGGGCTGTATAGTTTGGTCAGTGTGCTGACCTCTTGAAATCAGTACATAGTCAATGGTGTGGTCTTTTACGAGGTTGCCCTATTTACCATGTTGAAATTCCAGAATGTCGTGCGTTGAAAAAATTACTTGCCCCAAGGTGGATATTTTAGTCAATGCACCGCATTGCTTCTATTCCACAGGGTCAATGGTGCGCCCAGGCAACTGACCTCACTGCACCTTTTTTTAATTTTAAAATATCATGGTGTGCCTTTTGGTACCACCCTAGAGTCAGTGCAGATACAATTAGCACGGGTTACGATGCAACCTATAAATTTACAGGGAGTGTTGGGAACCAGTGTGGGCCAAACGGTTCGAGTGCACTACATGGGAATATTTTTTTTTTTAAAGGTTAATTTGAACCTAATTTAGAATTCTAATCCACTAAAAGGATTAATTATGGAAAAAGAAGAAAAATTCCTATACATTTGGTCGTCGAGGAGGAATATTGGCTTTAGAATTTGCAAAACTAAATTTTCCCACTATTTTGAAAAATTCAAAATAGAGATTAGTGAGCAATGCATAGCAGTAGTGTGTGCAATGGGTAAAATGGGAGCACCAATGTGAGGGTACCTTAGATAATGAAAAGGTGCACCAGTGCCTGAGAGCTTTGGAGCATTGAAAAATGAAGAATGCAGTTTTTTGGCTGTAATTTTTTTTTATTAAACCCTGTTCCACTACATGGGGTTTTAAAGGCGCACCGGTGCAGTTTCTTAAGACTGCATTAGGTGGTTTCAGTTTTTGCGTGAGGTTTTAGGATGCACCGATGCAAAATATTTGTAAAGTGCCAATGTGCTACACTAATAAGATGCACTGGGTGTGTTTTTATGGAGCAAATGGTGTCTTGGTGTGCCAATTTTTTTTGTGCACTGGTGCTTTCTCTTGATGAACGCACCAGTGCGGTTTATGATGATAAGTGCACTGGACGAAAAACATTCGCTGCAATATCGACCCGCCAGCCTCCTCTAGTAACCTCAGCTACAAATGGATGTCTGGGGTATTTTTATAAGGGGATCCTCAAAAAGATATACTAGAGGGTCTTTTCCTTGTAGTGTCGGTTAGGTCAATTTCTTGTTCCACTTCATAATGAGTAGCATTGTTAGAATCTTAATTATACTTCTCAAAAGTTACCAGAAGTTCCATAAAATGGTATTTATACTAGTCTGGAAAGGTGGCCTAGATCCTAGAACCATAGGCACAAAATTGGATCTTTTGTGCTATAACTGCATGGAGGAAAGATTGTGAACGTAGTTATATCTAGATGATCACATGTATGTAGTTTCAAGGGTGCGATCATAGGTCTGGGTCAGATAAAAATGGTTCCAACTCTTGGATTGATCACCTATGGTGTTTATTTGGCTAATTATTGATTTTTACTCCTTAAGGAAGGTCAGAAAGGTTTCAGTTGTAAGCTCCACATCCATCACTGGAACCTGAATGTAGGGTCATGTCCTATTAACACTCATCTCATATTTAGCCTAGCAGGCTTATGAAAGTGGGTAATTATGGGAGGATATGGTTACAACCTTGTTGAATGTGGGGTATATATGTTTTCATGATCATAGAATTTGGGTGAACTATTTCGCTAGGTTACTAATTATTCTCTCATATTTTTTTCTGTCTTTGTTAGGAAAATACTATTATTTTATTTAAAAGACTACATTTTCTCCATTTCATGAATGAAACATCATACACTTTACAATTGAATACATTAAGAGGATTACATACTTTCTTATCTCAGAAGTGGTGCATGTGTTTCTCGTGTATCATATAATTGCATCCAAGAAAATCTTTAATATAATGGCAACAATCCATAACTTTCGGTTAGGGCTCCTAATCCAAACAATGTGAAGTCTAATTAGGATTTCATGTCGGTGAGACCGAATTGTTGTTGGTGGCATCTAGAACCGTGAATATTATCTGATGCTATAAAGACGATAGCCATTTTATGGCTGACAATTCACCACATTCTAACAAACAATCTTCCATCAAAGGTAGTAATGCTCCGAGTTCAACTCCAACTCATACTCCTCAAAGAGGAGATTCCTCTCATTTGGTCCATAACAATATTTTGAGGTCACTTATGATCATTTTCAAACAATTTGACCTAGTATCCATCAATTTGCAAGGTCTCTTGGATAGCTTCATGTCGCTAGTACTCTTCCCCATATGCCAATAAAAAAAGAAACAACTTGTTGAGATTCAACAAGATGATGAAGCTTAGTGAAAATCAGTCACCTTCAATAAGTTGGCCTACAAGCTATTTTTAGGTGTAAGTCTACTTTTAGACATGGTGATCATATTTCAAAAGTTGCAAGATACTATTTGTTGATGGTTGGTCAAGTTGGAAAAATAGATGAAATTCTATTTTTAGAATATTGGGCAAAGTCTATTTATATATCGTCGATCTAAAAATATAAGTGTCGATTATTATTGGCCCTTAATAATAATCAGACTCTAAATATCAACTTATTCTCTTGGAGCACTTTATTTCAATATAAATATTTGGAAAATCAGTGGGCTAGAGGAATTACACAATTCCTAGGTTTTACTCATGGTTCATGCATGGAGGACTTAGTTAGAACTGAAGTGGAAAAGTTGTGATAGAGTTGGAAGAGTAGTTCATGGAATTGTTATTCAGTTTAACTCAGTTAATGGAGTTAAACTCAGTTGAGCTAGTTGTATCTAGTCTCACTAAAAGATACAATAGTGAGAGTTAAGTGAATTAATTATTTAATTAATTCACAACTAATAACTCACTAACAATTGAACAAATACAACAGTTAACTATAGTGCATATCAGTTCCAGTGGAGACCCAGTGGAGAGATAGGTGAAAGGGTGAGATGGACTATCCGTTGTGACTATAGTGATAAATTGATTGAATTATACACACATTGGAGTTTCCAATGAGGATTGTGCAATCAAGGCAAGGCCAATTCAAATTCATTCAGGGGTCTTCTTCCCCAGGGATTGCATAGTGGAGGCAATCTATTAGGTGGCAAGAAATTAGTGCATGGATTTTCATATTTCTTCTTGTTAGTGTGTAATGATTGATTGTATTGAGAGCTTGACGTACTAAGCTTTGTATGAGATTGTTACATGATTACCATGATACATAATATATGATAGTTGGGGTTTTTTAGCTTCAGGCTTTCCTGTTAAATAACTATGTTATGTGTGATTGTCTTTATTGCTTCATGTGTTTGCAATTGAGTTTAAATTTCCACAAAAGATTAATAATGGAAGGATTCTAAATTTAGAAATATGATAAATATTGTTAGATTAGGAGAATATGGATATATACATGCATATTATATATAATTTCTACATGGTATCAGAGCTGTGTTAATTCTTGAAGATTGTGATTGTGAAGAATTGTTGAGTTTGTGCTGGTGGACAATTCGAATTTGCTGCAGAAATTTCTTGGTGCGACAGTTAAGTATACATTGAAATGTCTTTCAATGGGTTGTGATTGGAGTATACCCTTGATGGTATCTTGAATTACATATCCTGGAAGGATAGGATGGAGGCGGTGCTAGAAGATAATTGACTGAAGGATTTCATCAATAGCAATGTTCCTAAGTCGGGTTCTAGGGATGCCGCATTACTTGACGCATGGAAAAAGAAGGTAGAAAAGACAAGAAGAAATTTTTTGGAAGGTGTGAAGGACCGTATTGTATCCATCCTTCATGATAAAGCCACTCCATTTGCAATGTGGAAGGCTTTGAAAGATTTTTTCCAAAGCAGTAGCAACTAGAGGAAGTTGGCGCTAAAAGATAAGGTCAGAAAAATAAAAATGGAGAAGGGCAACAGTATTCCAAAATATCTCACAATTTTTTTCCACTGTAGGGATGAACTGGGAAGTGTAGGGATTATTGTTCATGATGAGGACTTGGTGATCTTGGCTCTCCTTTGGCCTCCAAAGAGTTGGCATAGATATGAAGACTTTGTCAATGAATGGGAGAAATTGCCCGGGTGGGAGCGACTTAGATCGGATCTTGTGCAGGAGGAGATAAGGCAAAGTAACAGGGATTGCTCTTCGTCGAAGAATGACGATGAAGATAATTATGCTTTGGCCACCAAAGAAAGGAAAGGTAATGGGAATAAATTACCTCCAAAATCATAAGCTACAGGCAAGAAGCAGGATTTGTCCAAAGTGAAGTGTTTTCACTGTCATGAACATGTCCATTTCGCCACTAACTGGCCACAGAAAAAGAAGAATAGGAAGGCTGCTGGAGTTGCAGCTAGAGAGGCCTTAGCCTCACAATTTGAACTTGATTTCTCTTTTATCACATGTTTTTTTTCTAGCTCAATGGGATCGATGTGGTATCTTGATAGTGGTGTGTCTTTCCATATGACGGGAGAGAAGGAGTTGTTTAGTGACTTGGAGGAGAAGGACCTCCAAATGCATATAGAGATGGGTGACGATGGCCGATACAGTGTGACTGGCATTGGGACGATTACCTTTGAGAGCGATTCAGGTAATCCATTTTTGTTGAAAGATGTTATGTATGTTCCAGTTCTGAAGAAGAACTTGGTCTCGGTCGTAATTTTGGAAGACAGAGGTTATGACGTTGTTTTCAGTGAGGGAAAATCTTTCTTATGACATAAAAAAATAGGTGAAACCAAGAGGATAGGGATTCAATTTAAGTATATCTACAAGCTAGAGGTATATGGATGTGCTACAATCATGGGCATTCAGAAGAAGTGGTTAGATGGGATGAGGGCGAATTATGGCACAGGATATTGGGCCATCTTCACCATGGTGCTTTGAATATTTTGTAGCAAAATTCTACTAGACTTCCCAAGGGTACTCTTGTGCATTCATATCAGTGCAAGAGATGTACTATGGGTAATTTTGTGAATACCACCTTTCATGAGAAGGATAATAGTGCTTCGGTGATCCTGGAGAGTATTCACACAGACCTGTGTGGACCTTTATCAGTTTCTTAAACAAAAAAACACAAGTATTATCTTATTTTTGTTGATGACTATTCTCTTAGATGTTGGATCTTCTTCATGAAGAAGAAGAAAGAAACATTCTCAAAGTTCTCTGAGTTTAAAAAATTGGTGGAGAAGGATTCGGGGAAGTAAGTGAAGGCTCTACAGAGTGATAATGGTGGTGAATATATCTCGAATGGATTCAAAGACTTCTGTACCAAAGAAGGAATTCAAAGAGAACTCATAGCGCCTCATAACCTAAAGCAGAATGCGGTCGCAGAGAGGAAGAACAGAATTATCTTGGGTGTTGCATGAGCTATGTTGCATGACCAGGACCAGCCAGTGCACTTGTGGGTGGAATCATGCAACACTATGGTTTATGTGAAAAACCGTTGTCCTCATAGAGTACTTGGCATGAGTAGAATTGAAGAAGCTTTTACTGGTAAGAGACCTGATATTTCTCATTTGAATATTTTTGGCTCATTTTTCTATAGTCATGTGACAAAGGATGCCAAGAAGAAGTTGGAGCTGATTGCAAAGATTGGGATATTTGTGGGGTACACAGAAAGACCCCGAAATTATCGTGTGTATTTTCTAAATAGTGGAAGGACTGTGGTGTGACAGGATATAAAATTCAATGAGGTTAAAGCCACAAAGTTTTCGCTTGAGAGGGAGCTACACTTGCATGCAGAGGAGGAAGTTCTTGTTCCCAAAGATGAGCCTCTAAATGTGGATTAGCCATAGGAGGAGATTCATGGAGTGGAGGAGTCCACTCATGCAGAACCAAACATCAGACAAGGAAGAAAGCGTACCACAGAAGATGAGAGATTGAACCTTGATGTAGCACATAATGTAGGAGTCCCTACATCACAGCACAGACAGAGACAGTCACTTGACCAATTTACTGGATACATGGCTCTCATGAGAAAGTGTATCACAACAGAGCCATCTTCTTTTGAGGAAGCAGCGCAGGAGCCCACATGGGTAGATGCCATGGTGGAGGAGTATGACTCCATTGTCAGAAACAGTGCTTGGGATATTGTTCCAAGGTCGGTGGGTAAATTAGTTGTAGGATCAAGATGGATCTAAAAGGTAAATTAAGTTGTTGATTGGAGCGTCAAGAAGTATAAGACAAGATTTGTTGCCCGGGGCTTCTCACAAATCGAAGGCATTGATTATGAAGAAACCTTTACACCTGTTGCATGGTATTCTTCCATAAGGACCATTGTTGCTCTCTCAACACAGATGGGCTGGCACATTCATCAGATGGATGTGAATACTATGTTCCTTAATGGTATCATTGAGAAAGAGGTGTACATTGAGCAACCTGAAGGATTTGAGATCTTCAGTAGCGAGTCGCATGTGTGCAGGTTCAAAAGAGCATTGTATGGGTTGAAGCAAGCACCTTGTGCTTGGTACACATGGATCGACAACTATTTCACTGGACTTGGCTTCACCAATAGTGAGGCGGATGCAAACCTGTACCAAATTGTGGTGGAGGGTAAGCTTTTAATCATTTTTATTTATGTTGATGATTTAATATTAACGGGTGATGAGCAGTTGATACACTCATGCAAGGTAGATATTGAAAAGGAGTTTGAGATGAAGTATTTGGGCATCCTTCATTATTTCCTTGGATTGGAAATATGGCAACGAAAAGGTGAACTGTTTGTGTCTGAGGGCAAGTATGCCCAGGATATACTGGAGAAGTTTCACATACAAGTCTACAAGCCTATCGACACTCCTCTTCCGGGAAATTGGAGGAAAGAGGATGCTACATTTGTTGAGATTGCAACAAGATGATGAGCTTAGTGGAAAGAATTTGCCTTCACTAAGTGGGCCCACAGGCTATTTTTGGTGCAAGTCTATTTTTAGACTATGTCTATTTTTAGACATGCCGATCATATTCTATGAGTTGCGTGATGCTATTTTTGGATGGTTGGTCAAGTTGGAAAAATAGATGGACTTCTATTTTTAGACATATTGGGGGGAATCTATTTTTAGATTGCCAGTCTAAAAATAGATATGTCGAATATTATTAGCTCTTAATAATATTTGGACTATAAACATTATCTTATTCTCTTGAATCACTTCAGTTAAGTGCACATATGTGGCACAGGAGCTGACAGAAGGAATTACACTATTCCTGAGGGTTAAGTGGAGCTATTGCATTGATATTTTAGTTATAACTCATGTGACAGAGTTTGGTGGAGTTATTGAGCTAGTTGATGGAATTGTGTTCAGTTTAACTGAGTTAAACATAGTTGAGCTAGTTGTATCTAGTCTAATTGATTGATACACTAGTGAGAGTGGTGTGAATTAATTATTAATTAATTCAATAATTATTAACTCATTAATCAAATAAAGAATACATCAGTTAACTACAGTGCATGGGAATTTTCAGTGGAGACCAGTGAAGAGGTAGGTGAAAGAGCAGTGTGACTATCAGTTGTGACTATACTGTTGCATGATTTGCAACAACCAGTGATTGGATATGCCAGTGAGGATTGTGTGAGCAAGGCTGGACCAATTCAAGTTCATTCAGAGCCATTCTTCAGCAGTGATTGCACAGTAGAGGCAGGCTATCAAGTGGTAGAGATTGGAGCATGTGATTTGCTAGATCGGGGCTTGATTAGTGTGTAGAAATTGGAGATTATACTGAGAGCTTGTGAGGAGATTTGTATAATGATTGTTACATGATCTCTATGACATATAATATATATATGAATGTTTATGGTTTTAATGTGCGCATGCGATTGTTTTTATTTCCGCAATTAATGATCAATGGTAGAAGAGATTCTGTATTGTGCATGAAGTTAAAATAGTGTGTGATCAGGAGAATCTCGGTGAATAAAATATCATTTATTCAAATTTATACATGTCATCAGAGTGATATTGATCATTGGAGCAATTGCAAAACATTGAAGTGGTTGAGTTTTGAGCTGGTGGAATTCGAATTTGCAGCAGCGTTTTCTTGGTGTCAAAGTTGAGATGTATTTCAATGGATTACGATTGGAGTATGCCCTTGAGGGCAGCTCGAATTATATTTCATGGAAATATAGGATGGAGGCGGTGCTGGATGACAATTTTTTGAAGGATTTCATAGATGCAGAAATTCCAAAACCTACTTCTAGTGATGCTACCGCACTTGACACATGGCAAAAGAAGACAAAAAAATGTCGAAGGATTCTGTTGGAGGGTGTGAAGGATCACATAGTGTCCAACCTTCATGGTAAAGCTTCTCCATTATTGATGTGGAAAGCTTTGACAGATTTATTCCAAAGCGAGAGCGACCAGAGGAAGTTGGCGCTCAGGGATAAACTTACGAAGATAAAAATGGAGAAAGGCGACAGTATGCCCAAGTACCTCACGAAGTTCATCCAATGTAGGGATGAGCTAGGATGTGTGGGGGTGACCGTAGATGACGAGGACTTGGTGAGCTTGGTTCTTCTTGGGCTTCCGAAGAGTTGGCATTCCTATCAGGACTCTGTCAATGGTCGGGAGAAATTGCGAGGATGGGAGCGACTTTGGTCGGATCTTGTGCAAGAGGAGATAAGGCAAAGTACTAGGGACAGATATTCATCAAAGAACTTAGATGAATAAAATTGTGCTTTGGCTACCAAAGCAAGGAAGGGGAAGAGCAAGAAGAATGCTTCTCAATCTAGTGTGAAAGGAAAGAAGCAGGACATGTCCAAGGTGAAGTGCTTTCACTGTCACCAACACGGACATTACGCCACTAATTGTCCACAGAAGAAGAAAAATAAGCAGGCTACTGGATCTGCAGCTGGAGAGGCCTTAACCTTGCAGTTTGAGCTATATTTTCACTGATCGCATGCTTGGTCTCAAGTATGATGGGTTCAGTGTGGTTTCTTGACAGTGGTGTGTCTTTTCACATGACAGAAGATAAAGATTTGTTTACTGATCTGGATGAGAAAGATCTTGAAGTGCACATTGATATGGGCGATGATGGTAGATACAGTGTGACTGCTATCGATACCATTTCCTTTAAGATGAATTCTAGTAAACCCTTCGTATTGAAGCAAGTGATGCATGTTCTAGGATTGAATAAGAATCTTATCTTTGTGGAGATGTTAGAAGACACGGGATATGATGTTGTCTTTAGCGAGGGAAAGGATTTCCTGCGCATTAAGGCAACTAGTGAAACCCGGAGGATAGGGGTTCGAGTTAAGAACCTTTATCAGTTGCAGGTAGATGGCTGTGTAGCAATGGCAGGCAAGGCAGAAGGAGTGGTGATCTGGGATGATGGCAAGCTGTGGCACTGGAGATCGAGCCACCTTCACCATGGAGCTTTGAAGATATTGCAACAGATTTCTACTGGGATTCCTAAGGGTACTCTTGCACAGTCAGATCAGTGCAAGGGATGTACCTTGGGAAAATTTGTGAAAGACACCTTTCACGAGAATGATAGTTGCACCATGAAAATCCTTGAGAGAATTCACACAGACATGTGTAGACCTTTCTCAGTAGCTTCAATAGCAAAGCACATGTACTATGTGATATTTGTTGATGATTTTTCTCAGAAGTGTTGGATCTTCTTCATGCAGAAGAAGAGTGATACATACTCAATATTCTGTGAGTTCGAGGCACTGGTTGAGAAAGAATCGGAGAAGCAGGTGAAGGCTCTTAGGAGCGACAATGGTGGTGAATTCATCTCTGGCGAATTCAAGGTCTTTTGCAGCGTAGAAGGAATTCGAAGAGAGCTCATATCATCTCATAACCCACAACAGAATGGGGTTGCTGAGCAGAAGAACAAAACGATTGTGGGTGTTGCATGGGTGATGTTGCATGATCAGGGCCTTCCCATACACTTGTGGGCTGAGGCATCCAATACTGCAATATATGTGCAGAACCGTTGTCCTCACAAGATAATTGGCATGAGTACACCCGAGCAGGCATTTTCTGGTAAGAAGCCTGATATTTCCCAATTGAGGATTTTTGGTTCACCTGTTTACATTCAAGTGACTAAGGATGCTAGGAAGAAGCTGGAGCCAACTACAGAGGTTGGGATATTTGTGGGGTAGACTGATACACCCCACAACTATTGTGTGTATTTTCTAGATAGCCGCAAGACTGTTGTGTGACGGGATATTAAATTTCATGAGGAGAAAGCCATGAAGTGTTTGCTTGAGAGGGAGCCAAACTTGCATGCAGATGAGGAGCTATTATATCCTAAGGATGAGCTTCAGGATATGGATCAACCACAAGAGGAAGTTCATGGGGTGGAAGAGACCACTCATGCAGCACTAACCAGCAGAGGGCGGAAGCGCACTACAGAAGCTGAGCGACTAGCTCAAGATGCAGAGAAGGTTGTAGGAGCACCTACATCATAGCGCAGATAGAGACAGTCACCTGATCAGTACACTGGATACATGGCTCTTATGAGCAAGTGTATCGTGACAGAGCCATCCTCTTTCGAGGAAGCTATGGAGGATCTCGCATGGGTAGATGCCAAGGTGGAAGAGTATGATTCGATTTTCAGAAGCAGTGCATGGGAGATTGTCCCAAGGCTGGAAGGGAAATCAGTGGTGGGTCCGAGATGGACCTACAAAGTGAAGCAAGCAACTGACGGGAGTGTGGAGAAGTACAAGGCAATAATTGTTGCCCGAGGCTTCTCACATATTGAGGGGATCGATTATGAGGAAACTTGTGCACCTGTCGCAAGGCATTCTTCCATATGGATGATTCTTTCTCTCTCAGCGCAGATGGGGTGGCATATTCATCAGATGGATGTGAAGAATATGTTCCTCAATAGAGTGACTGAGGAGGAGGTGTACATAGAGTAGCCTGAAGGTTTCGAGATCTTCAGCAGCGATTCACATGTGTGCAGGCTCAAGAGAGTGCTATATGGGTTGAAACAAGCACCTCATGCTTGGTACACACGGATAGACAATTATTTTACCGGACTTGGATTCTCCAAGAGTGAGGCAGATCCGAACCTATACCAGATTGTGGTGGAGGGTAAGTTACTAATCATTGTAATTTATGTAGATGATTTGATTTTGATGGGTGATGAACTGTTGATAATCTCATGCAAGGTTTATCTTGCAAAATATTTTGAGATGAAGGACTTGGGCCTCCTTCATTATTTCCTGGGATTGGAAATTTGGCAGCGCAGTGATGGACTGTTTGTGTCTCAAGGAAAGTATGCTCGAGAGATACTGGAGAAGTTTAAAATGCATGGTTGCAAGCCTATTGACACTCCTCTTCCTGCTGGTTGGAGGAAAGAGGATGCTACATCAGCAAAGGTAGTGGATGCCACTATTTATCAATATTTGGTGGGGTCACTTATGTATCTGGTCAATACACGACCCGACATATGCTATGCTGTTAACCAGCTTTCACAAGCTATGCCTAAGCCTACCAAGCTCTACTGTAAGGCAGGCAAGCATGTATTGAGATATCTCAGAGGCACATCGGGATATGGATTATGGTACAGACAGTCGGATGGGGTGAAGTTGTGTGGCTTCACGGATGCAGATTGGGCAGGGAGCCCAACGAACAAAAAGAGCACATCTAGAGGGATTTTCAGTATCGAGTCGACAAAAGTTTCTTGGTACATCAGGAAGTAGATATCCATGGCACTCAATTCAGCAGAGGCTGAGTATATGGCAGCAATTTTGGCTGCATGCGAGGCTATATGGATGAGGAAGATCCTGGTCGGGTTGTTTGGTTCACACTTAGATCCTACTGTGATATATTGTGATAATCAGAGTTGCATCAAACTCTCAGTTAATCCAGTATTTCATGATATATATAAACACATTGACATATAGTATCATCATATCATAGATTGTGTGCAGTGGAAGATCATGTTACTTTCATACATTCCCATGAAGGATGAGGATGCTGATATCTTGATGAAGGCGCTCACCAGGAGAAAATTCGAATACCACAGGGGCAGGATAGGCGTGAAAAATAATCCTTATCTTGTTGAGAGGGATTTTTGAGATTGCAACAAGATGATGAGCTTAGTGGAAAGAATTCTCCTTCACTAAGTGGGCCCGCAGGCTATTTTTGGCGCAAGTCTATTTTTAGACTATAACTATTTTTAGACTATGTCTATTTTTAGACATTTCAATCACATTCTATGAGTTGCAGGATGCTATTTTTAGATGGTTGGTCAAGTTGGAAAAATATATGGAATTCTATTTTTAGACATATTGGGTGGAATCTATTTTTAGATTGCCAGTCTAAAAATAGATATGTCAAATATTATTAGCTCTTAATAATATTTGGACTGTAAACATTATCTTATTCTCTTGGAGCACTTTAGTTAAGTGCACAGATGTGGCATAGGAGCTGAAAAAAGGAATTACGCTATTCCTGAGGGTTAAGTGGAGCTATTTCATGGATAATTCAGTTAGAACTCATGTGACAGAGTTTGGTGGAGTTATTGAGCTAGTTGATGGAGTTGTGTTCAGTTTAACTGAGTTAAACACAGTTGAGCTAGTTGTATCTAGTCTAATTGATTGATACACTAGTGAGAGTGGTGTGAATTAATTATTAATTAATTCACTAATTATTAACTCATTAATCAACTAAAGAATACATCATTTAACTACAGTGCATGGACAGTTTCAGTGGAGACCAGTGAAGAGGTAGGTGAAAGAGCAGTGTGACTATCAGTTGTGACTATATTATTGCATGATTTGCAACAACCAGTGATTGGAGATTCCAATGAGGATTTCATGAGCAATGCTGGACCGACTCAATTTCATTCAGAGCCATTATTCATTAGTGATTTTGCAGTAGAGGCAGGCTCTCAGGTGGCAGAGATTGGAGCATGTGATTTGCTAGATCGGGGCTTGATTAGTGTGTAGCAATTGGAGATTATAATGAGAGCTTGTGAGGAGCTTTGTATAATGATTGTTACATGATCTCTATGACATATAATATATAGATAGTTGGGGGTTTTCAACTTTAAGCTTTCCCATAAAATACTATGTTCATATGCGTGAATGTTTATGGTTTTAAAGTGCGCATGCGATTTTTTTTATCTTTGCAATTAATGATCAATGGTAGAAGAGATTATGTATTGTGCATGAAGTTAAAATAGAGTGTGATCAGGAGAATATTAGTGAATAATATATCAATTATTCAAATTTCTACAAAATCGGCAGAGGTAATGGATGCCACTATTTATCGATAGTTGGTGGGTTCGCTCATGTATTTAGTTAATACAAGACCAGACATATGCTATGCGCTGAACCAGCATTCACAAGCGATGGTTAAGCCTACCAAGACCTTTTGGAAGGTAGGAAAGCATGTCCTGAGGTATCTCATAGGAACATCTGAGTATGGCTTATGGTATAGACAGACGGATGAGGTGAAGTTGCATGGCTTCACGGATGCAGATTGGGTAGGCATTCCAACAGACAGAAAGAGCACATTAGGATGGGTTTTCAGTATCGGATCTACAACATTTTCTTGGTGCAATAGGAAACAAAGATCTGTGGCACTCAGTTCAACCGAAGCATAATACATGTCAACAAGTCAAGTTGCATGTGAGGATATCTGGATGAGGAAGATCCTGGTCGGTTTTTTCGGTTCACATTTAGATCCTAAAGTGATACATTGTGATAATTATAGTTAAATAAAAATCTCAATTAATCATGTGTTTCATGGTAGATCTAAACATATTGATATCCGGTATCATCATATCAAATTTTTTGTGCATCAAAAGGTCCTGTTGCTTTAGTGCATTCCTACGAAAGATCAGAATGCAGATATTCTAACGAAGGCGCTCGGGAGGAGAAAATTCGAATACCATAGAGGCAGGATCAGGGTGAAGGATAATCCCTATCTTGTTGAGAGGGAGTGTTGAGATTCAACAAGATGATGAAGCTTAGTGAAAATCAGTCACCTTCACTAAGTGGGCCTGCAGGCTATTTTTAGGTGTAAGTACACTTTTAGTCTATGTCTATTTTTAGACATGGTGATCAAATTTCAGAAGTTGTAGGATGCTATTTGTGGATGGTTGGTCAAGTTGGAAAACTAGATGAAATTCTATTTTTAGAATATTGGGCGAAGTCTATTTATAGATCGTTGATCTAAAAATAGAAGTGTTGATTATTATTTTCCCTTAATAATAATCAGACTCTAAATATCAACTTATTCTCTTGGAGCACTTTATTTCAGTATACATATTTGGAAAATCAATGGGATGAAGTAATTGTGCAATTTCTAGGGTTTACTCATGGTTCATGCATGGAGGACTCAATTAAAACTGAAGTGGCAAAGTTATGACAGAGTTGGAAGAGTAGTCCATGGATTTGTTATTCAGTTTAACTTAGTTAATGGGGTTAAACTCAGTTGAGCTAGTTGTATCTAGTCTAACTGAATGATACATTAGTGAGAGTTAATTGAATTAATTAGCTAATTAATTCACAACTAATAACTCACTAACAACTGAACAAATACAACAGTTAACCATAGTGCATGTAAGTTTCAGTGGAGACCCGGTGGAGAGATAGGTGAATGGGTGAGATGGACTATCCGTTGTGACTATAGTGATGCATTGATTGCATCACACACACATTGGATTTTCCAATAAGGATTGCGCAATCAAGGAAAGGCTAATTTGAATTCATTCTGGGGTCTTCTTCAGTAGGGATTGTGCATTGGAGGTAGGCTATCAGGCGGCAAGAAATCAGTGCATAGATTTGTAGATTTCTTCTTGTTAGTGTGTGACGATTGATTGTACTGAGAGCTTGATGTACTAAGCTTTGTATGAGATTGTTACATGATCTCCATGATACATAGTATATGATAGTTGGGGTTTTTTAGCTTTAGGATTTCCCGTTAAACAACTGTATTATGAGCGACTATTTTTATTACTTCATTTGTTTGCAATTGAGTTTAAATTTCCACAAAAGATTAATAATGGAAGGATTCTGTATTTAGCAAGAAGATAACTATTGTTAGATCAGGAGAATCTGGATATATACATGCATATGTTACATAATTTCTACACAACTCACAATGGAATATTCATTTCTTCAATGGAATATTTGGTAATTGCAACCCTTGAAGGGTTATTTGATTCTATTGAATGAAGACATCAACAAGGGGACCTTCAAAATTTTAAGGAGAATATGGAGGGAGACGAGGAGGATTTCATAATTTTTTACAAGGAACAGTTGAGAGAAGAAGAGCATCCTAATTACAATGAGAACTTAAACAATGAAGGATAAGACTCTTCAGAATCAAATATTGAAGAGGATAAAGTAGGATAAGGCATGGTCGACGAACAATTGGATTAGTTGGCCTAAGGGCCACTTTCTCTTCGTGGAAATGTTCATCGCATGCATAAACTTATAGAAAAACTACTCTCAAAATGTGACCCCGACTGTTAGATGATCCAAAAATAAATATTATAATAGGTTATAAAGTCTGAATAAAATAATTATTAATTTAAGATATTAAATTAATAATTATTATTCTAGACTATTTAATAAATATTTGAGATACTTAGAAATAGAATTTTGTTATTAAAAATAGGACTCTAGAATAGGGTCGTTTCCTAGGCTCTAAGTTAGGAGTAAAGTTAGTAGAATAGTTAGAAGGTCATTTAATGTAAGTGGACACTTGTTATTTAATAAGAGATCCATAATTAGTGGAAGTTAGGACATTGAGCTTATAAATATCTCATTGCAAGAGTGTTTTTGTTGTTCGGGTGTAAACTCTTGCATAATTCCAATGTAATTGTTTTTCTGAGTAATAAAATTATGTGTCTGAGGACACTTCAGCCATTATTGTGGTATTAGAGCTACGGTAATGTTGCAGTAGATATGAGGAGGATGATTCCAGCTCTACCAATTCTTCGGAAACTCAACTCCATTGAATTGACTAGCAAATGATTGGTATGCAAATTGTTCAAGTTTTTTTTAAGGAAAAGAATTTTTAGTTTAATTTCATATTTAAAATATAAAAAATTTATCATTGTATTAGAAATTAGAATTTTTTTGTGATAAAATGAAATCATCGACCTCAGAGTTCTTGCATTCTCTGTATATTCAAACAAAATATTGGACTATATGCTTCTTTGGTTGGGAGGATTTTGGATCTCATGAAGATATAGTGTTCTGCATTTTTTTTTTATGGCCACGGTCCATATGGAGTACTGTTGCAAGAATTTGAACGTATTACGTGTAGTTGTGTTTATTACTGTAGTTGTGAAAAAAATAGAATAAAACTGGTGCAAGAATAAAAAATTTGTAGTTGTGTTTATGACTGTGGTGGGGTTAGCCGGAGACGGCATCGTATATGTTCACCGCCAACAACAGAAAGGAGCATTTAAACGAATTGATGCAGTGTCAAAAAAATTGAAGCATCATTGAAATCTGCAGAAAGGAGCTCTTAGCTTAGCATTGGCTCTGGTCAGTTTGGCTCTGCATATTTGGAGCTCTCAGCTTAGCATTAGCTCTTCGTATGTTCGGCTCCTCTACTTCTAAGCATGGATGTGAGAAATACAAAGTGTATCAACATCGAGCCCCTTTAACTCAGCATTGCTATCTTCATTTTTAAGCAAACCTAACAAAAATTCAGCTGACTCGAACAGCCAGCGACCCTGTCCATTAGAATTTTGAGACTTTTCTTGGACAGTTCTACCATCACCTCCACAAAAGAGGTGAAAGGGTATTTCTTGCTTGTGAGTAATTACATCCTCTAGATACCTCTTAGTCCTAGTCAAAGGTAGCTTCTTTACTGCCTGTGCAATGAACATGTAAATCATACCCTCTCCCCTTCTCAAATTTGGTGGGGTTGCCGGGCTCCCTCGAATATTTCATCATCGCTGCGGCCTCAAAAAATTTCTTGCCTCCTCCAGGGCTTGGAGTTTCCTAGTTCAATTCGTGTTCTACTCCTTGTTCACTAAACCAAAATTTCTAGAGTAAGAGGAGTGGTGGTTAAGCATTGAATCAACATCCAGCCAGTCAAAAAATAGCCTAAAGAACAGGTAAAAAAAATACAACGTTTGACAGTATTTTTTTTAAGGTGAATCTGAAAAGTCTTTGCTGGAGAGATAAGGAATATTTTTAATTTTGTAAATTTTTAGAGAGTTCGAACATATTTTATTTTTGGAGAGTGTTAGGGTCACGTGATTTGGCTAATTGGCAAGCCAAATGACAGTGTAACATCAAACCAAGCTTTGCAGCCCGAGGACCTAGCCTTCCTGGACTCAGAGAGGGCTCTCTCTATATGCGTAAGGGATATCTGTGTGTTTGTTTATTGTGTTCTGATTTTAGGCTAGTTATGAAGTAAGTTTTTGATTTTTGTTTTTTAAGTTGTGAGGGATGAAACTGATCAAAGATATAAAATAGATAACAAGATGTTAGATTAACTGGGCTATGGGGTCAAAAGGTCAAGAAAGCTATTAGATGACGATACAAGGTTGTTGAAGGGCCGATTTGATTCAAGGTAGAAAGGATCTTAGGGAAAAATGGAGTAAATGGACATCAATTTTGTGAACAACAAAGAGTTTCAAGCATCACTGGTTCAATAGATAACATAAACATGGTAGGGAAAACCATTAATCATGCAAAATGTAACTATAAACTAATCAATACATAGAAACAAACATTCAAGCCATGCATAGAAGTATAAGACCCTCTAAGTTTGGGAAATGGCTATTAGAATTTGGGGAAAACACATAATACGGACTAACAACTCAAAACACTATGCCGAAATTCTTAAACACAGTACTTCAAGTTATTGGGCACTTTGAACAACAAGATTTGCATAGTTTTAGGCAAAGGGCTAGATCAGAACTAGGCCTCCTTCGTTCAAACAAAATGATAATCTAATCAGTCAAAGAGATAGTTTCAATGATGGGACTATGGACAGTCATAGGTAAGCAGGGCACACCATACATCCTACTCCACATGCATAGAACTATGAATGAAACTAGCAACAATATCCTCAAGTTGTTAAAGAGAAGTTAAGAATTCTTTAATGCAACTAAGGAAGAAGAAAACATGAAGGCTATGAAGATTCAAGAAATTTGAGGTGCCTCCATGGGAATATCTCAAATTTGTTCTCTACTGATCTATAGCAAACAAGAAACATGTATTCATGAATGAAAATTAGAAGACAACAACAAAGCAAGAGACACTATACCATTCTACCAAGTCATGGAATCCATCAACAATCCTTCATCATTCATCCAAGAACACCCAAGGGGCAATCCAAAAGCATAACACAAGTGTTTTCTCCAAATCTCATATGACCATATATTTCTTCTCTTCTCAAGTTCAGCCTTGTTTACAATGAGAGCCTTTGGAATATATAGGCTTAAGTGAGGAAAACCTCATGGTTCAACTTGCATCCTCATTGGCCTAATCAAAATATCTAAACTTGTCCTTGAAGCTTTGCAAAGCCCAAGGCACAAAATATCTCATAAAATATCTAAGAAAATGCTAAAAATGGGAATTATATTGACTTTACATCATTTTTCATGTGCAAAAATAGCTAAACGTACATTTGGAAAAAGAAGATTTTAGAGGTTCAAAAATTACAAAAATACTTCAAATTTTCATCAGCAAAAGGTCCCCTGACTTGCCAGAAACATTTGGAAGCCTTCCTGATGTCGAAACGAGGCTCATGAAAGCTCGTTGGAAAGCTCTGAGTGTATAATTTCTAGCCCAACTGAAATTTCCCCAATATGATGCCTGGAAGTCCTCCAAATCTGCGCCTGTGTGTAAAAAAACAGAAAATTACAGTTTGCTGATAGACCGGGCAGAGTGTGCAAAAGGAGAGCCTTTTTTGCCATTTTGAGGGGGAAAATGATCTCCAAATGCTCTAAAAATCGCTAAGGGCATGCTCATGAAATTATGGCATTCAATGATACCATTCTCCTCCCTTGACGAATCCTCAAAATGAAATGGCGAATTTATGAGTTTTTGACCAAAAACCCAAAAATGCCAAAAAACCAAAAATTGTCAAAATGGGCTCAAATTGGGGTGCATGACCCTCAAGGGTCCTTAGCAATGTGTTCCGAAGCTGAAGCCAAAATGTCGAGTGTTGATGTTCCTTTCTTCTCTTTCTGTGCCGGGCGCTTCCCCTTTGCTTCCTTCAGTTTCTCTTGGGTGGCCTTTAGCTTGCGCCGGACAAACTGATTTAGCTTTTGATAGTGTTGTGTCATCTTCCTTTGCAGCTCCAGGTCTCTGTTTGCCTTCTCAAGCTTCATCTCCAAATTTTTATTGGCTCTTTCTAGCCATGCCTCCTTATTGCTTTCAATTTCTTGCTCAAGTAGTACAGTGAGGGGAAAATATTGAAGATGGGCTTGTTCTTCTTCCTTTTGCTTTTCCAGGGCTCTTTTAAGCCCTATGGTTCTAGGCCTCTTCCACCTAGGCTGGTCTTCTTCTTCATCTTCATCAGACTCACCGATGAGCTCCTCTATCCTTACTTGTGCTTTAGCAGCCTCATTCTTGTATTTGATTGCTCGTGCCTCATGGACAACTATATGGACACTCATTTGTTTAATTTGGATCTCCAAGAAATGATTGAAGTTCTTTGCCCGATGAAGGTCATTCTTGAATGCTTCAATTTGACCCTCTCAATGGATTAGAAGGTTTTCAAGAATGCGGGCTTCATTATCACTGTCATCACTTTGGATTGGAATGACAGCCAATGCATCTCCATGTTCTTGACTTTCTACTATCTTTCCTTTCACTTTGCCCTTGAAAGCTAACCTTGCACTCTTCCTTCTTGGCATGCTAGTGGGAGACCCCTTTGGTGATTTTCTTTTGCTAGGGACAAATCTTGTCACTTTTGGAGTGGCAGCCTTAGACCCTTTCTTTCTTGCTATGCTGGGCTTTGTCCTTTTAGGAGAAGGAGGCACAATTGCTTTGCCCTTGTCATCTTCTTGAAACTGCTGCTCTCCTTGAGGCTGTTGTGTGTCTTCTTTAGGTTGCTTCTGCTCTTCAATGTCATGATGTTGATCTGTCTCAAATTCTTGTTGCCCTTGATCATCAACATCATGCTGCTGCTGTGCTTGGATTTCTTGTTCATTTTGTGGCTCAAGCTGCTACTCAAATTTCTGCCCAAACTGCTGTTCAGGACCTTCAATATCAAGCTGCTACTCTTCCTCTTGTCCCTGCTGTTCATTTTCACTGAGATGCTGCTGTTCAAAACTCTTTTCTTCTTGCTCCTGCTGCTGACCTTCACTACTGTCCTACTGCTATTCTTCATCTTCAGTTTGTTGCTCTTCATCCCTTTCTTCTTGCTCATGCCCTTTCTCTTCTTGCTGTCCACTTCCCTCTCCTTCTTCATGCTCCTTTGATTGTCCTGTAGTGAATTTGAGCTTTCTAGGAGTGGCTTTGCTAGAGGAAGGTGAGGGGCGATGAATAGGTGATGTGGGATATGTATGGACCAGAGGGACAGTGGAGAAATCTGGGTGACTAATGAAAACATCCCATGAAACCTCTTTCTTCTCTAGCTGGTGTAGGATGATGATTTTAATCAGAGAATGATGGCATAGAGAAGCTATTTGTTGTGATTGAGGCTTTTTCTAGACAGAAGAGGCCATTTTCTCAATACTTTTGCACAAGAAGTAAGGAAGATTGAGCTGCTTGGTTCTAGTGAAGTGCATCAACAGTCAGATGTGGTATGCATACACTCGGGGGAATCTCCCTTAACAGGTGAAATATTTCATTATGATTTTCATAAGAGGAGCATAGCTAGCAAGAAGATGAGAGAAAGGAAAAATAGCAGTGCATGTTTCTCTGTGCTCAGGCTTGATGAAAGGCTTGTAGTCATCCAAGTCTAGATATGCTTGCTTGAACCATTTTTCGCCAGTGTATGGTATTTTAGTTGCTTTGGACACATACCTCGAAGAGAACTTAAAATCAAGGCCTGCTACTTGTAAATGTTTTTCTTTGAATCTCAAGGTGCACAAGTGTGTTAAGGGCGAGAAAATTTTGACCTCCTGCACTCTCTGGCAGAAATCCAAATAGCCAACCTCATGAAATTGAAAAGGATGGATGGATGTGCATTGACCTGCTCAGTAGAAATTGGCTTATATCTATTGTGTAAACTTCTTTTGCTGTCTTGCCTGGGCGGCATTTTGGGCTGAAAATGCTTTTGAAGCACCAAACTGTCTCACTGTCTTTAAAATTCCTTCTTGGAGCTAAACACTATCAATCCCACTGTCTTGATAATGAAATAATGTTTTTGGATGTTTGTGCACAATATCCCTCTCAATACAAAAACCTTTGGTCCTCAAAATGAGGCCTTCCCAATCTTGTATGTCTCTCAACAAGTATATTTAAGAGCATAACACAGTCAACAAAATATACACAGTTAAAAGGTTACTATGATGGTGAAAGGTGACATGGCCCTAGGTGTTTTGAGGACAGCACAACAACTTTGTAGTGAGCAAACACTTCTTCTAATCAAGACACTGCCCCTGCATTTACCAATCTTTACTCACAACTTTGTTGATACTTCCAAGTGGCAACTCACAGTTTCATATACTAGAATCTATTTATGGTCGAGAAAGCAGCCTTGATTCTGCTCTTCAGCACACTGAAAAAAACTTTGAATGATGACCAAGTTATATGTGGATGATTACTGTGGTTTGAAAATTAGGGCCACTGTCTCAATTTGCAAACACTAAGTTTCTGCCTTAACACAGTGTCTCCATCTCTTACCCTTGTTTGGAGGGCAGTCTATAGGCTCTTTGAAGCCAGAATCAACCTCTAACCTCAACCGACTATTATTCTCTTTTAAAACATTTACTTAAAAAAAAATCTTGACCTCCACCTTGGCCCTTATTGCCTTAAACATTGTCAGGAAATTCGAAAATTATAAGGGTGGAAGACAAAATACCTTAAAAGACAGTGGTATACTTTGCTCTGAGAGTTGGAATTACTTTGAAGGCGGTTGGAGGTGCAACAACAAACGCGGTGCGTTTGAACGAGAAAGTGTTGTGCACATGGGCTGTTGGGTGGCTCTGTCGGGTCACTGCAACCGTCGCGCACAGGCGCGCTGCGCCACAGTTGTATGCTAGTGTATTTCTACCTCTGAGCGCACCGCGTAATTTAAACTTTCAAAAACCTTTATAAATTGCTCAAAACCCTCCTTATTTGATCTCGAGGGCAGCAAAGGTGTTTTGCTCGTGCTTGAGGGATTTTGCAAAATGGATCAACAACAGTCCTTAACCATTTTAACGCGGAAAAATCCGAGCTCTTTCTCATTCACTTGGTGGAGGGTTTGAAAACCTTTTTACAAGTTTTAAACGACCCCTTGCACCTATCTTTGATAAAAGGTGAAGTTTGATTTTTTTGAAAAGATAGCATAGTGAGAAATGTGTTTTAGGCAAAAGGCCTTGTTGTGCTTTATTTGAAGGTGAAACTCTACCACTGTCGACTCTTGAATACCCTTTTTAGAATGTAAATTTAGCCCAATAATGCACCAAGGAGTTATTAAGCGCCTTTGCCATTTTGCGATGAAGTGGATTTTCCTTTTGAAACTTAAACAAATGTGTTTGCTCTGGATGCTTTAAAAGGTGACAAGGCCCTATTGTGAAAATGACTTGACTGCCAGGTGTCCCTTAAAGTCATTTTTGACTGTGGGTGAAAAATTCAGTTGCATTTTCTCAGGCCCTTCCATCTTAGTCTATTTTTAAAAGGAGATCTCTTTATTTCTCTATTTCAATGATCTCCTATTATGTCCATACCTTGTCTAAGAAGGCGCTTTCTTTTTACAGTCTTTCATCTACTCTGAAAATATTACTATGATGTCTCTATCCATTTGAATAATGACAACCTATGTTTGTTTCAAGATTTTCAAAAAACTAACAGTATGTCGCAGCATCTCTTTTGCCTATTATGAACAATCATTTCAGGGGTGATGTCTCTTGATGACCCAAACCCAGATTATCTATGTCAGCGGTTATAGCACATTTGAAAGACAGCTGTCTATAAATAGAATTGCTTTCAATAATGACATGTCTCCCTAAGGGTTTAAAACTCAGATCATAACCTTTTTATACCTTTGTGTTGAGGAGACAAACATATGAGGTGTAGAATGACTGCTGGAATAATTCATAGGTACCAAGGCTTTTATTAGTCATTTTCTTTCTAATGGAGCTCTGAAATCACCAGCCCTACTGCATCTGGAGGATACATTTGTCTTTTTGGTGGAGTGTAGATCGCAACACCTGAACTTGCACTGGCGCTTTGAATGATATCAAGATGTCTCATGTCTGGGACTGTGTATTACTTACCTGTCTTTTCTCTATGTTTATCTGGAAACCATAGACTTTATCCCGCAGCCCAACAGAAACATAAGAGCACATAGAGGTCCTTTTTACTGAAGTGTCTTCTTGCTCAGCACTGATTTGAGCCATTCATACTAGCACCCCTACAGAGATGTTTTGTTACAATAGCTTTGATCAATGGAGTCTCTTTCTATTGCGCCATGATGATGATGCCTAAAACTTCAATTTATCTTCTTTCTTAGGGTACAAAACCAAAAACTCTGCTTTCTCTAGATTTGAACATTTCTGATCTTAGCCCTGTTTTTTATCATCACTTTCCCTTAGAAACCTTGAGTCACTGTTTCACTGTTTAGAAAAAAACAAACCTGTGCTTATAGTAAGTTTTGCAATTCTTCAAGTCAACATTGGCCATCACCCTCTGCTTGTAGATGAAGGAGGCACCTTCACCCTCTGTTTATAGATGAAGGAGGTTTTTGGCCATGAAAAATAACAAGTTTGTTTGACAGTGTTGTCTTTCTTCTACTGTGTTTTCATGCTGAATGAAGCTGCAAGGTCTTGATGAGAAACTCTTTGTCCTGTAGATATATCTCAGGCTTATGCTCACATTGAGAAGCAGTTGTTCTTCTAATGTGGAGTCAAGGAATTTCTTCTAAGATGATGACATGTTTCCTGTGCTTGTCAAATCCATAAACAGTGTAAAACACCTAATAATCAGCTTGAGACTATGGTCCATGCAGTGCTGAGAATTAGGGGTGTGTAAGTGGCGCGACTTAGAGGTGCGACAACATCATTAGCAGAGTGGGAGGTCTGTCATGATTGGTCTATAGAAGATGGAGGTTTTTGGCCTTTTGATGGTTTCCAAGGGTAAAATGCCTTAAAGTGCCACTTCCTAACTTAGGGGAGGTTTTTGAAGCAGACTTGGATTGTCCTTTTAGAGCTGAGGCAGACTTTGTATGGTTGGGGGTTAGGTAGGATTGGAAAATGGGGTTTCAACTTGTCATGGGTGAACTGAAAAGGAAGGAGAGCAAAAAAAGTTTTATGGGTGCTTTCCCAGCTGGAAAACTTGACCAATTTTAGGATCGGCTGTTGGAAAACTGGGCTGTTGAACTAGTCATCACTAACATGTAAAAAATACTGATGACTAACAGTGGCTCCATTTGGGGAGGGCAGCTCCTTTTCAGGAGGTGTCCATAATTTCAGATCTTTGGCTTATGAAGACTAGTGCCTTACCCATTGGTGCAAATTTTCACTTTTCTTTGATGATACTTCTAAAAGAGACAGCATGATTAGCATTGATAATACTTCTACTTGCCCCACTATCTTTCCTAACATTTTTTCTTCATTTTTTGGCGCATTTGAACTAGCAGCCTTTTGACAATGCATATTTTTCTTTTTGCAAAATGAACCTATCTAACTCTACACTTATATCTACCGGGAGTTCAGATTAAACTGATGAACTCCTTCATTACTCTATCTAAACTAGATCAACTGTCAAGATTAAGCAGTTTGACAAGATTTTGTTCTCTAATCTAAAACAGGAAATTTAAAAGATGATCAAATCAGGATTAGACAATCTAATTTGTCATGTATTTGCGGCATAAAAGACAAGTTGCACACAAATATTATTTTGCAAAAAGGAAATTTAGAAAAGCGGGGCTAAGATGTACAATGTGTTTTTCATCCCTCGCTTCTCTCTTTGGTTCTGTTTTAGGCACGTGGAACCAGAATCTCTCCCTAATCTATACTCTATGATAAGTCAATCTTACACAATGTTGACCATCTTTTTCACTCACTAACTTATCAGCAAATAAATTTAAACATGCTTAGCTATGATTAGGCTAGATAGCTTAACAAGACATTGAAGTTCTAGTAGCGGCATTTAGACTTGCGTGCTTTCTGAAAGACTATTTTTTGGAACATGGGGCTTTGTTCTATCTTCACTCACCCTCTTTTCTATGTTTTACTGTTTTTGAATTTTCTATTTTTCTATGTTTGAAACAGTGGTATGTACAATGAATGAAAGTGTTGCAAACTCAGAAATCTTGGAAATAACAAAATTTAAGCATCTTATCCTTGTAAGGATCTCCTCTCACTCTTGGCCCACTCAAATCCTGAAAAGAGAAATTTGGAAAGTTTTCTCTCTCTAGCATGACATAGGGATTCATGCAAGAATCTCTGAATAGACTGGTATCTTCCCGCTGTACCTCTTTGTATATCTGACTCCCACTCCTTTCCTTACTGTACATCTTCCTTAAGTGATGCATGTACTCTTGTTCATTCTTGAAATTGATAATGACATCATCAAGGTATGCAAAAATGTAGAAATTTAAAACTGGGAACATGGCCTTCAGAAACAGATTTCTGATATTGGGTGGTTTTGCAATTTTGATTCTGAAATTAGATCTACCTCCCGCAAACTGGAAAAAATATTTAAGATGTCTACTTTTCAAGGGAATCTTTTGAACATAACCTGAAACATCATCTTGCGAAAACACATGATTACAAGAACTTTTAATTGGTATATCATGGTCTTGGGTAGAAAAAATAGAATTTCTGTTTTAGGGATATGCAATAGTATTTCTAAAATCGAAATAGAATCTATGACCAGCTATTTTATCCCTGATTATTATAGTTTGTTTCAGATTGTTATGCTTTCTCTTGTCAAAGTTATTCTTTGAGGGAAAAATAATATCACAACCTTTTCCCTTGTTTTCCTTGTAGAAATCGGTATTCTACATGAGATTTCTGATTTTAGCATTTCTGAGTTCTTCATGAAAAGACAGAATATGAGCCAATTTTAGTACCTTAGGTATGCTGGGATTGCAACTATCATCCTTGTTCATAAGAAGTTTATCAGGCATTTTTTCTAGATTTCGAGCTGTTGGGGCTATAGTCAAAGTTTCATTTGTAGTGGATGATCCATATGATGGTAAATCTTTGAGGTATGGTAGAAACATTAAACTCCCTTGCTCCCGAGTTCCAAACAGGTTTATGATGTGTAAGTCTTCTAAAGCCTTTACCCGGAAAAAATTTCCACAGGTTACTGTTGGTGCTTGACTAGGGCTAGAGCAGTTCGCTTGATAGTACATAAGGGTTTGCGCCTCTTGCTCTAATCCTTCTTCAAAAGGGGAATACTTACTTCCCTCAAGACATAGCTGTTTATGATCATCGTAGTTTTGAGTGTCTAGTTCATCATAGAGAACTAGGGGTAGATGATGTGGTGGGTCTAAGTCTGTTTTAGTTTTCTTCGACTGTTTTTCCATGACCTCATCAGTATGCAGAATAAAAGAGTTTAGATTGGAATGCAAGGAATACATTGGAATGTTGTCTGGCCTTCCTTGAATATTGATCATGTATTTCATGTGTGACTCTCTGTAGAGTATTCTTGTTTGGTCAAACACAGGAATGGTGGCGAAAGACATATCTAGTTGGATACTCCCTTGGAGCTTGGCTCCCCAAGATCTGGATAGAAGCATTCCGTACTTGGGAGGAATATCTTCCACTACTATATCCATGATTAGATGTTTCACAGGTATTTGGGCCAGACTGAAACAAAGGTCTTTGATCAAACCTAGGCATTTGACTCTGCTCAAATAAAATCAATACAAGTCTTTGTATGGACTTGTGATTTCCAGGCCTAGTCTTTCCATTACAACCTTCGACATAAGGTTATGCGAGGTGCCGGAATCTAGCATGGAATTATGAAGGATTTGGTCGTGGATATTTAAACTGATGTAAAAGGGAAGAGTAGCTCCCTCTTGGAATTTTCCTTCTACTTTTGGACAAAACAATACTTCAGGAGTGTCATCAGCTAGATTAAGGGTATTATCAGCTAGATTAAGGGTATTAGCATCACTTCCCAGGTTTAAGACTTTCAACACTTGGGACTTGTAAGAGTTTTGGGTAATCAGCTCAGTAAGAGGCATGGTAATCTTAATCTTGGCAATCTCGCCCTCAAAGCTAAAAGGCAGCTGAAGTTTGGACACGTTTGTTTCAACTTTTTCAACCATGACCTTCTCTATGTTCTGAGTTTGAGGGGTTTGTTTTGGGGTTTTGTTCGCCATAACTACTTTGGGAATCTTTGTGGAAGTACTAGGAGTATCTGCATCAGGGTTAGTTTGGGTAATCCTATCCTTGTTTTGTTCATTTTTCCCAACTATGATCTTGTTGCTGTTGACTGCCTTCTTAAGGATGGTATCAGTGGTTTTAGTAGTGTCCGAGCTATTTTTCTTGGAGCTATCTTGATTTCTCTTACTTCTAAGGTCATATTGCCTCTGAGCTTCTATTATGGCATTCTGGAAGTCTATGGCAGGATCGTCGGGATCCTCATAGTTGGCTTCATCCTAATTCGGAGAGAAGAATGCTTGTTCTTCTTCTGTAAGGTATACCTCACTTTCAGTATCAGATCCTATGAGGTTTAAATGATGTTCATCAAGGGGTTCTGTATTCCTGTCATCTTCTTCCACATAATTTTCATTTAATGGTGGCCTAATTTGTTGGTCATTTTCCCTTGGTCTATTTTGGGGCTGCTCCCTCCTAAAGTTTTGGTTCCGGTTTCTGTTTGGAGGGTTTGGCTGGTTGTCCCTAATAGGGGCCTTCTCATTTATCCTTTCCCACATTTTGGCCATGGTTTTGACTAAGTCATCTATTCTAGGATCTAGGGAAGGCGATGAAGTGGAAACCTCATCTTTATATGTGACCTTTCTTTCTGATCTAGTCCTAGCCCTTTTTTCTGCTAAGTTGGCATCTGCTTTTATGGCTATTTGTTGCATTTCTTCTAAGGTAGGGGGATATTTGTCTCTCAGATGATATGTCATGTCCAGATCAAAAACCTCGGGGAATTTTTCCAAGGCTAAACCAAGTGGGGGTTTGAAATGAGGTGGGAGGGAGTTATACACACTATTGGACCTAGTGCAGTAAGCCTGGACACTTTCCCCATTTTCCCGTTTTAGGTTGTTATATTCTGACAGGATTTGAATAGGGTTCTTTTGGACTTCCCACCTATTTCTGAAGACTTGACATAGTTCTGGCATGTTGTGGATGTTGTTTGGAGTTAAGCTTTTGAACCATGTTTTGGGTTCTCCACCCAGGCTTTGGGCGAATATTCTCATTCTCACGGCCTCGTCTTGTACCTCCAGGTATTCAAAAGCATCACTAATCCTGCTTATATGTTGTTGAGGTGTGGTGGTGTCTTCTCCTGTAAAGTGTGGGATTTTGTCTTGATATTTATTTGGGAGAGGAGCCAAAGGTAGTGGCAACACCAAAGGTGCGTACCAGGCTGCCATGACGGGAGCTAATGGATGATGTACAAGATGAGGACTAGTGGGATGAGCTGAGATGGTTTGAACAGGTGTGGCAGATGAACTTGGACTAGTGATCTGGTTTTGAGCAGATCTGGGATGGTAGGAGCCAAAGTGATGGAGAAGCTGAAAGTCGGGGGGGGGTGGAAGGTGACGCTTCTCTACTATGACTCTGTGGTTGGTCTAGGGGTTCAAGATCATCAAATTTTATCTTACTATGCGACTTGCTTCTGAAAAGAGTTTTTGACGACTCTAATTCAAAAGGTGAATTTGGTAGGATAGTGAGATGTTTAGGTACTGATCTTGTTTTATGGATGGATCTACCAGTAGCTAGATGGTCAGTTTCAGAAGCTTGCCACAAAATCTTCTCTGGGTCATCTACTATGATAGGGGGATTTGGGTCTGGATGGGATCTGGTGTTGATTCTTTGCGAAGCCAGATTTTGGATCTAGAGTTTAGAGAGGATGGTATTGATGAATGTTTTAGATGGGTGGTCTCTCTAAAATTCTTCTAAAGTGAAGGATGGTCAAAATAAAAAGGGATGGACTAGTGGAGTCGCGAGGTGGAACTTGCTTGTTTTGTGAAGATAGCTATGGTCCACCACCAGTAACTAATCTGGAAATGTTTTGGATTTTCTGAGTTTTGTGAGCAGTCTATGGTTTAAAGTATTCTAAACTTGTTTCAAAACTTTGCTAGGGTGGTGATAACAAAAAGAGTTTACTCTAAATGAGTCAAAAGATTTTACTCTAAATGAGTCTGTGGACTGCTGGTCTGTTTAGATATCTAAAGGACTTAAAGAGTCTATAAGAGTTTGCTAGACTGTCATGTACTCAGTGTCCCACCATCTCCCGCTATGTTAGTGAGAGATGGGATAGGTCGATCAGATAGTAACCTAGAGTTCGGTAAAATAGTAAGGCCTACTAGAGGCTAGTGGAGTCGCCAGGTGGATTTTCAGTTGTTTTGAGGTATATGTGTATGGTCCACCACCAGTACTGACAAAAACCAATCTAAAAGAGTTTTTTTGGGTTTTTTCTAAGTTTTATGTGCAGCCTAGTATGTAAGAGTGTTATAAACCTGATTCATCACTTTCCTAAGATGGTGAAACAAAGAGTTTACTCTAAATGATTCTAAAGGCTGATGGTCTGAGTTTAGTGTTAAAGGACTAAAGAGTCTATAAGAGTTTGGTAGACTGTCATGTACTTAATAGGTCCCACCGTGATCGCCATTATGTTAGGGTCCCGTGATTTGGCTGATTGGTAAGCCAAATGACAGTGTAACATCAAACCAAGCTTTGGAGCCCAAGGACCTAGCCTTCCTGGACTCAGAGAGGGCTCTCTCTATATGCGTAAGGGATATCTGTGTGTTTGTTTATTGTGTTCTGATTTTAGGCTAGTTATGAAGTAAGTTTTTGATTTTTGTTTTTTAAGTTGTGAGGGACGAAACTGATCAAAGATATAAAATAGATAACAAGATGTAGATTAACTGGGCTATGGGTTCAAAAGGTCAAGAAAGCTATTAGATGACGATACAAGGCTGTTGAAGGGCCGATTTGATTCAAGGTAGAAAGGATCTTTGGGCAAAATGGAGTAAATGGACATCAAGTTTGTGAACAACAAAGAGTTTCAAGCATAACTAGTTCAATAGATAACATAAACATGGTAGGGAAAACCATTAATCATGAAAAATGTAACTATAAGCTAATCAATACATAGAAATAAACATTCAAGCCATGCATAGAAGTATAAGACCCTATAACTTTGGGAAATGGCTATCAGACTTTGGGGAAAACACTTAAGGAAGACAAACAACTTAACTTACTATGCCGGAATGCCTAAACACAGTACTTCAAGTTATTGGGCACTTTGAACAACAAGATTCGCATAGTTTTAGGCAAAGGGCTAGATCGGAACTAGGCCTCCTTGGTTCAACAAGATGATAATCTAATCAGTCAAAGAGATAGTTTCATGGATGGGACTATGGACAGTCATAGGTAAGCAGGGCACACCATACATCCTACTCAACATGCATAGAACTATTAATGAAACTAGCAACAATATCCTTAAGTTACTAAAGAGCAGTTAAGAATTCTTTAGTGCAACTAAGGAAGAAGAAAACATAAAAGCTATGAAGATTCAGGAAATTTGAGGTGCCTTCATGGGCATATCTCAAATTTATTCTCCACTGATCTATAGCAAGCAAGAAACATGTATCATGAATGAAAACTAGAAGACAAAAACAAAGCAAGAAACACTATACCATTCTACCATGTCATGGAATCCATCAACAATCCTTCATCATCCATCCAAGAACATTCAAGAGGCAATCCAAAAGCATAACACAAGTATTTTCTCCAAAGCTCATATGATCATATATTTCGTCTCTTCTCAAGTTCAGCCTTGTTTACAATGAGAGCCTTTGGATTATATAGGCTCAAGTGAGGAAAACCTCATGGTTCAACTTGCATCCTCATTGGCCTAATCAAAATATCTAAACTTGTCCTTGAGGCTTTGCAAAGCCCAAGGCACAAAATATCTCATAAAATATCTAAGAAAATGCTAAAAATGGGAATTATATTGACTTTACATCATTTTTCATGTGCAAAAATAGCTAAACGCACATTTGGAAAAAGCAGATTTTAGAGGTTCAAAAATTACAAAAATACTTCAAATTTTCATCAGCAAAAGTTCCCCTGACTTGTCAGAAACATTTGGTAGCCTTCCTGATGTCAAAATTAGGCTCATGATAGCTCGTTGGAAAGCTCTGAGTGTCTAATTTCTGGCGCAACTGAAATTTCCCCAATATGATGCCTGGAAGTCCTCCAAATCTGCACCTGTGTGTAAAAAACCAGAAAATTACAGTCTGCTGATAGACCGGGCAGAGTGTGCAAAAAGAGAGCCTTTTTCGCCATTTTGAGGGGGGAAATGATCTGCAAATGATCTGAAAATCGCTGAGGGCATGCTAATGAAATTATGGCATTCAATGATACCATTATCCTCCCTTGACGAATTCTCAAAATGAAATGACGAATTTATGATTTTTTGACCAAAAACCCAAAAATGCCAAAAAACCAAAAATTGTCAAAGTGGGCTCAAAATTGGGGTGCATGACCCTCAAGGGTCCTTAGCAATGTGTTCCAAAGCTGAAACCAAAATTTCGAGTTCTGATGTGCCTTTCTTCTCTTTCCGTGCCGGGGGCTTCCCCTTTGCTTCCTTCAGTTCCTCTTGGGTGGCCTTTAGCTTGCGTCGGGCAAACTGATTTAGCTTTTGATAGTGTTGTGTCATCTTCCTTTGCAGCTTCACGTCTTTGTTTGCCTTCTCAAGCTTCATCTCCAAATTTTTATTGGCTCTTTCTAGCCATGCCTCCTTATTGCTTTCAATTTCTTGCTCAAGTAGTGCAGTGAGGGGAAAGGATTGAAGATGGGCTTGTTCTTCTTCCTTTTGCTTTTCCAGGGCTCTTTTAAGCCCTATGGCTCTAGGCCTCTTCTGCCTAGGCTGGTCTTCTTCTTCATCTTCATCAAACTTACTGATGAGCTCATCTATCCTTACTTGTGCTTTAGTAGCCTCATTCTTGTATTTGATTGCTCTTGCCTCATGGACAGCTATATGGACACTCATTTGTTTATTTTGGATCTCCAAGAAATGATTGAAGTTCTTTTCCCGATGAAGGTCATTCTCCAATGCTTCAATTTGACCCTCTCGATGGATTAGAAGGCTTTCAAGCATGCGGGCTTCATTATCACTGTCATCACTTTGGATTGGAATGATAGCCAATGCACCTCCATGTTCTTCAATTTCTCCTATCTTGCCTTTCCCTTTGCCCTTGAAAGCTAACCTTGCACTCTTCCTTCTTGGCATGCAAGTGGGAGACCCCTTTGGCGATTTTCTTTTGCTAGGGACAACTCTTATCACTTTTGGAGTGGCAGCCTTAGGCCCTTTCTTTCTTGTTGTGCTGGGCTTTGTCCTTTTAGGAGAAGGAGGCACAATTACTTTGCCCTTGTCATCCTCTTGAAACTGCTGCTCTCCTTGAGGCTGCTGTGTGTCTTCTTTAGGTTGCTTCTGCTCTTCAATTTCATGATGCTGATCTGTCTCAAATTCTTGTTGCCCTTGATCATCAACATCATGCTGCTGCTGTGCTTGGATTTCTTGTTCATTTTGTGGCTCAAGCTGCTGCTCAAATTTCTGCCCAAACTGTTGTTCACGACCTTCAATATCAAGCTGCTGCTCTTCCTCTTGTCCCTGCTGTTCATTTTCACTGAGATGCTGCTGTTCAGCACTCTTTTCTTCTTACTCCTGCTATTGACCTTCACCACTGTCCTACTGCTGTTCTTCATCTTCATTTTGCTGCTCTTCATCCCTTTCTTCTTGATCATTCCCTTTCTCTTCTTGCTGTCCACATCTCTCTCCTTCTTCATGCTCCTTTGATTGTCCTGTAGTGAATTTGAGCCTTCTAGGAGTGGGTTTGCTAGAGGAAGGTGAGGGGCGATGAATAGGCGACATGGGAGATGTATGGACCGGAGGGACAGTGGAGAAATCTGGGTGACTAATGAAAACATCCCATGAAACCTCTTTCTTCTCTAGCTGGTGTAGGATGATGATTTTAATCAGAGAATGATGGCATAGAGAAGCTATTTGTTGTGATGGAGGCTTTTTCTGGACAGAAGAGGCCATTTTCTCAATACTTTTGCACAAGAAGTAAGGAAGATTGAGCTGCTTGGTTCTAGTGAAGTGCATCAACAGTCGAATGTGGTATGCATATACTCGGGAGAATCTCCCTTCACAGGTGAAATATTTCATTATGATCTTCATAAGAGGAGCATAGCTGGCAAGAAGATGAGGCAAAATAGCAGCAGGTTTCTTCCGTGCTCTGTGCTCGATGGCTGGCTTGTAAATATCCAAGTCACCCAGATATGCTTTGCTGGAACCATTTTTCGCCAAAGGTATGATTTTAGTTGCCTTGGACACATACCTTGGAGAGAACTTAAAATCAAGGCCTGCTACTTGGAAATGATTTTCTTTGAATCTCAAGGCACACAAGTGTGTTAAGGGCGAGAAACTTTTGACCTCCTACACTCTCTGGTAGAAATCCAAACAACCTACCTCATGAAAATTGAAAAGGATGGATGGGTGTGCATTGACCTCCTTTGTAGAAATTGGCTCATATCTCTTGTGTAAACTGCTTCTGCTGTCTTGCTTGGGCGGCATTTTGGGCTGAAAATGCTTTTGAAGCACCAAACTGTCTCACTGTCTTTAAAATTCCTTCTTGGAGCTAAACTCTGTCAATCCCACTATCTTGATAATGAAATAATGTTTTTGGATGTTTGTGCACAATATCCCTCTCAATACAAAAACCTCTGGTCCTTAGAATGAGGCCTTCCCAATCTTGTATGTCTCTCAACAAGTATATTTAAGAGCATAACACAGTCAACAAAAGACACACAGTTAAAAGGTTACTGTGATGGTGAAAGGTGACATGGCCCTACGTGTTTTGAGGACAGCACAACAACTTTATAGTGAGAAAACACTTCTTCTAATCAAGACACTGCCCCTGCATTTACCAATCTTCACTCACAACTTTGTTGATACTTCCAAGTGGCAACTCACAGTTTCATATACTAGAATCTGTTTATGGTCGAGAAAGCAGCCTTGATTCTGCTCTTCAGCACACTGAAAAAAAGTTTGAATGATGACCAAGTTATATGTGGATGATTACTGTGGTTTGAAAATTAGGGCCACTGTCTCAATTTGCAAACACTGAGTTTCTGCCTTAACACAGTGTCTCCATCTCTTACCCTTGTTTGGAGGGCAGTCTATAGGCTCTTTGAAGCCAAAATAAACCTCTAACCTCAACCGACTATTATTCTCTTTTAAAACATTTACTTAAAAAAAAATCTTGACTTCCACCATGGCCCTTATTGCCTTAAACATTGTCTAGCAATTAGAAAATTGTAAGGGTGGAAGAAAAAATACCTTAAAAGATGGTGGCAGACCTTGCTATGAGAGTTGGAATTACTTTGAAGGCGATTAGAGGCGCAACAACAAACGCGGCACGTTTGAACGAGAAAGTGCCGCGCACATGGGCTGTCGGGTGGCTCTGTCGGGTCACTGCAACCGTCGCGCACAGGCATGCCGTGCGCACCTACAGGCGCGTCGCGCCACAGTTGTATGATAGTGTATTTCTGCCTCTGAGCGCGCCACGAAATTTAAACTTTCAAAAACCTTTATAAATTGCTCAAAACCCTCCTTGTTTGATCTCGAGGGCAGCAAAGGTGTTTTGCTCGTGCTTGACGGATTTTGCAAAATGGATCAACAACAGTCCTTAACCCTTTTAATGAGGAAAAATCCGAGCTATTTCTCATGCACTTGGTGGAGGGTTTGAAAACCTTTTCAGAAGTTTTAAACGACCCCTTGCACCGATCTTTGATAAAAGGTGAAGTTTGATCTTTGATTTTTGTTTTTTAAGTTGTGAGGGATGAAACTGATCAAAGATATAAAATAGATAACAAGATGTTAGATTAATTGGGCTATGGGTTCAAAAGGTCAAGAAAACTATTAGATGACGATACAAGGCTATTGAAGGGCCGATTTCATTCAAGGTAGAAAGGATCTCTGGGAAAAATGGAGTAAATGGACATCAATTTTGTGAACAACAAAGAGTTTCAAGCATCACTAGTTCAATAGATAACATAAACATGGTAGGGAAAACCATTAATCATGAAAAATGTAACTATAAACTAATCAATACATAGAAACAAACATTCAAGCCATGCATAGAAGTATAAGACCCTCTAACTTTGGGAAATGGCTATCATACTTTGGGGAAAACACATAAGACAGACTAGCAACTCAAAACACTATGCCGGAATGCCTAAACACAGTACTTCAAGTTATTGGGCACTTTGAACAACAAGATTTGCATAGTTTTAGGCAAACGGCTAGATCGGAACTAGGCCTCCTTGGTTCAAACAAAATGATAATCTAATCAGTCAAAGAGATAGTTTCATGGATGGGACTATGGATAGTCATAGGTAAGTAGGGCACACCATACATCCTATTCAACATGCATAGAACTATGAATGAAACTAGCAACAATATCCTCAAGTTGTTAAAGAGCAGTTAAGAATTCTTTAATGCAACTAAGGAAGAAGAAAACATGAAGGCTATGAAGATTCAGGAAATTTGAAGTGACTTCATGGGAATATCTCAAATTTTTTCTCTACTGATCTATAGCAAGGAAGAAACATGTATTCATGAATGAAAACTAGAAGACAACAACAAAGCAAGAGACACTATACCATTCTACCAAGTCATGCAATCCATCAACAATCCTTCATCATTCATCCAAGAACACCCAAGGGGCAATCCAAAAGCATAACACAAGTATTTTATCCAAAGCTCATATGACCATATATTGCTTCTCTTCTCAAGTTTAGGCTTGTTTACAATGAGAGCCTTTGGAATATATAGGCTTAAGTGAGGAAAACCTCATGGTTCAACTTGCATCCTCATTGGCCTAATCAAAATATCTAAACTTGTCCTTGAGGCTTTGCAAAGCCCAAGGCACAAAATATCTCATAAAATATCTAAGAAAATGCTAAAAATGGGAATTATATTGACTTTACATCATTTTTCATGTGCAAAAATAGCTAAACGCACATTTGGAAAAAGCAGATTTTAGAGGTTCAAAAATTACAAAAATACTTCAAATTTTCATCAGCAAAAGGTCCCCTGACTTGCCGGAAACATTTGGCAGCCTTCCTAGTGTCGAAACGAGGCTCATGATAGCTCGTTGGAAAGACTTGAGTGTCTACTTTCTAGCACAACTGAAATTTCTTCAATCCGATGCCCATAAGTCCTCCAAATCTGCACCTGTGTGTAAAAATCCAGAAAATAACAGTTTTCTGATAGACCGGGCAGAGTGTGCAAAATGCGAGCCTTTTTCGTTGTTTTGAAGGGGAAAATGATCTCCAAATGCTCTGAAAATTGCTGAGGACATGCTCAGGAAATTATGGCATCCGATGGTACCATTCTCCTCCCTTGACGAGTCCTCAAAATGAAATGGCGAATTTATGAGTTTTTGACCAAAAACCCAAAAATGCCAAAAAACCAAAAATTGTCAAAATGGGCTGAAAATTGGGGTGTATGACCCTCAAGGGTCCTTGGCAACATGTTCCGAAGCTGAAGCCAAAATTTAAAGCACTGATATGCCTTTCTTCTCTTTCCGTGCCAGGCGCTTCCCCTTTTCTTCCTTCAGTTTCTCTTGGGTGGCCTTTAGCTTGCGCCGGGAAAACTGATTTAACTTTTGATAGTGCTGTATCATCTTCCTTTGCAGCTCCAGGTATCTGTTTGCCTTTTCAAGCTTCATCTCCAAGTGTTTATTGGCTCTTTCTAGCCATGCCTCCTTATTCTCTTCAATTTCTTGCTCAAGTAGTGCAGTGAGGGGAAAGGATTGAAGATGGGCTTGTTCTTCTTCCTTTTGCTTTTCCAGGGCTCTTTTAAGCCCTATGGCTCTAGGCCTCTTCTGCCTAGGCTGGTCTTCTTCTTCATCTTCATCAAACTTACTGATGAGCTCATCTATCCTTACTTGTGCTTTAGTAGCCTCATTCTTGTATTTGATTGCTCTTGCCTCATGGACAGCTATATGGACACTCATTTGTTTATTTTGGATCTCCAAGAAATGATTGAAGTTCTTTTCCCGATGAAGGTCATTCTCCAATGCTTCAATTTGACCCTCTCGATGGATTAGAAGGCTTTCAAGCATGCGGGCTTCATTATCACTGTCATCACTTTGGATTGGAATGATAGCCAATGCACCTCCATGTTCTTCAATTTCTCCTATCTTGCCTTTCCCTTTGCCCTTGAAAGCTAACCTTGCACTCTTCCTTCTTGGCATGCAAGTGGGAGACCCCTTTGGCGATTTTCTTTTGCTAGGGACAACTCTTATCACTTTTGGAGTGGCAGCCTTAGGCCCTTTCTTTCTTGTTGTGCTGGGCTTTGTCCTTTTAGGAGAAGGAGGCACAATTACTTTGCCCTTGTCATCCTCTTGAAACTGCTGCTCTCCTTGAGGCTGCTGTGTGTCTTCTTTAGGTTGCTTCTGCTCTTCAATTTCATGATGCTGATCTGTCTCAAATTCTTGTTGCCCTTGATCATCAACATCATGCTGCTGCTGTGCTTGGATTTCTTGTTCATTTTGTGGCTCAAGCTGCTGCTCAAATTTCTGCCCAAACTGTTGTTCACGACCTTCAATATCAAGCTGCTGCTCTTCCTCTTGTCCCTGCTGTTCATTTTCACTGAGATGCTGCTGTTCAGCACTCTTTTCTTCTTACTCCTGCTATTGACCTTCACCACTGTCCTACTGCTGTTCTTCATCTTCATTTTGCTGCTCTTCATCCCTTTCTTCTTGATCATTCCCTTTCTCTTCTTGCTGTCCACATCTCTCTCCTTCTTCATGCTCCTTTGATTGTCCTGTAGTGAATTTGAGCCTTCTAGGAGTGGGTTTGCTAGAGGAAGGTGAGGGGCGATGAATAGGCGACATGGGAGATGTATGGACCGGAGGGACAGTGGAGAAATCTGGGTGACTAATGAAAACATCCCATGAAACCTCTTTCTTCTCTAGCTGGTGTAGGATGATGATTTTAATCAAAGAATGATGGCATAGAGAAGCTATTTGTTGTGATGGAGGATTTTTCTAGACAAAAGAGGCCATTTTCTCAATACTTTTGCACAAGAAGTAAGGAAGATTGAGTTGCTTGGTTCTAGTGAAGTGCATCAACAGTCGGATGTGTTATGCATACACTCGGGGGAATCTCCCTTAACAGGTGAAATATTTCATTATGATCTTCATAAGAGGAGCATAGCTAGCAAGAAGATGAGAGAAAAGAAAAATAGCAGTGCATGTTTCTCTGTGCTCAGGCTTGATGAAAGGCTTGTAGTCATCCAAGTCTAGATATGCTTGCTTGAACCATTTTTCGCCAGTGTATGGGATTTTAGTTTCCTTGGACACATACCTTGGAGAGAACTTAAAATCAAGGCCTGCTACTTGGAAATGATTTTCTTTGAATCTCAAGGCACACAAGTGTGTTAAGGGCGAGAAACTTTTGACCTCCTACACTCTCTGGTAGAAATCCAAACAACCTACCTCATGAAAATTGAAAAGGATGGATGGGTGTGCATTGACCTCCTTTGTAGAAATTGGCTCATATCTCTTGTGTAAACTGCTTCTGCTGTCTTGCTTGGGCGGCATTTTGGGCTGAAAATGCTTTTGAAGCACCAAACTGTCTCACTGTCTTTAAAATGCCTTCTTGGAGCTAAACTCTGTCAATCCAACTATCTTGATAATGAAATAATGTTTTTGGATGTTTGTGCACAATATCCCTCTCAATACAAAAACCTCTCCGGTCCTAGAATGAGGCCTTCCCAATCTTGTATGTCTCTCAACAAGTATATTTAAGAGCATAACACAGTCAACAAAAGACACACAGTTAAAAGGTTACTGTGATGGTGAAAGGTGACATGGCCCTACGTGTTTTGAGGACAGCACAATAGCTTTGTAGTGAGAAAACACTTCTTCTAATCAAGACACTGCCCCTGCATTTACCAATCTTCACTCACAACTTTGTTGATACTTCCAAGTGGCAACTCACAGTTTCATATACTAGAATCTGTTTATGGTCGAGAAAGCAGCCTTGATTCTGCTCTTCAGCACACTGAAAAAAAGTTTGAATGATGACCAAGTTATATGTGGATGATTACTGTGGTTTGAAAATTAGGGCCACTATCTCAATTTGCAAACATTGAGTTTCTACCTTAACACAGTGTCTCCATCTCTTACCCTTGTTTGGAGGGCAGTCTATAGGCTCTTTGAAGCCAAAATAAACCTCTAACCTCAACCGACTATTATTCTCTTTTAAAACATTTACTTAAAAAAAAATCTTGACTTCCACCATGGCCCTTATTGCCTTAAACATTGTCTAGCAATTAGAAAATTGTAAGGGTGGAAGAAAAAATACCTTAAAATATGGTGGCAGACCTTGCTATGAGAGTTGGAATTACTTTGAAGGCGATTAGAGGCGCAACAACAAACGCATCACGTTTGAATGAGAAAGTGCCGCGCACATGGGCTGTCGGGTGGCTCTGTCGGGTCACTGCAACCGTCGCGCACAGGCATGCCGTGCGCACTTACAGGTGCGCCGCGCCACAGTTGTATGACAGTGTATTTCTGCTTCTGAGCGCGCCGCGAAATTTAAACTTTCAAAAACCTTTATAAATTGCTCAAAACCCTCCTTGTTTGATCTCGAGGGCAGCAAAGGTGTTTTGCTCGTGCTTGACGGATTTTGCAAAATGGATCAACAACAGTCCTTAACCCTTTTAATGAGGAAAAATCCGAGCTATTTCTCATGCACTCGGTGGAGGGTTTGAAAACCTTTTCACAAGTTTTAAACGACCCCTTGCACCGATCTTTGATAAAAGGTGAAGTTTGATTTTTTTGAAAAGATAGCATAGTGAGAAATGTGTTTTAGGTAAAAGGCCTTGTCGTGCTTTATTTGAAGGTGAAACTCTGCCACTGTTGACTCTTGAATACCATTTTTAGAATGTAACTTTAGCCCAATAATGCACCAAGGAGTTATGAAGCGCCTTTGCCATTTTGCGATGAAGTGGATTTTCCTTTTGAAACTTAAACAAATGTGTTTGCTCTGGATGCTTTAAAAGGTGACAAGGCCCTATTGTGAAAATGACTTGACTGCCAGGTGTCCCTTAAAGTCATTTATGACTGTGGGTGAAAAATGCAGTTGCATTTGCTCAGGCCCTTCCATCTCAGTCTATTTTTAAAAGGAGATCTCTTTATTTCTCTATTTCAATGATCTCCTATTATGTCCATACCTTGTCTAAGAAGGCACTTTCTTTTTACAGTCTTTCATCTGCTCAGAAAATATTACTATGATGTCTCTGTCCATTTGAATAATGAAAACCTATGTTTGCTTCAAGCTTTTCAAAAAACTAACAGTATGTCATAGCATCTCTTTTGCCTATTATGAACAATCATTTCAGGGGTGATGTCTCTTGATGACCCAAACCCAGATTGTCTGTGTCAGCAGTTATAGACATTTGAAAGACAAATGTCTATAAATAGAATTGTTTTCAATAATGACATGTCTCCCTAAGAGTTTAAACCTCAGATCATAACCTTTTTATACCTTTGTGTTGAGGAGACAAACATATGAGGTGTAGAATGACTTCTGGAATAATTCATAGGTACCAAGGCTTTTATTAGTCATTTTATTTCCAATGGAGCTCTGAAATAACCAGCCCTACTGCATCTGAACGATACATTTTTCTTTGTGGTGGAGTGTAGATCGCAACACCTGAACTTGCACTGGCGCTTTTAATGATATCAAGATGTCTCATGTCTAGGACTTTGTACTACTTGCCTGTCTTTTCTCTATGTTTATCTGCAAACCATAGACTTTATCCCACAGCCCAACAGAAACATAAGAGCACACAGAGGTCCTTTTTACTGAAGTATATTCTTTCTTAGCACTGATTTGATCCATTCATACTAGCACCCCTGCAGAGATGTTTTGTTACAATAGCTTTGATAAATGGAGTCTCTTTCTGTTGCGCCATGATGATGATGCCTGAAACTTCAATTTATCTTCTTTCTTAGGGTACAAAACCAGAAACTCTGCTTTCTCTGGATTTGAACATTTCTGATCTTAGCCTTGTTTTTTATCATCACTTTCCCTCAGAAACCTTGAGTCACTGTTTCACTGTTTAGTAAAAAACAAACCTATGCTTATAGTAAGTTTTGCAATTCTTCAAGTCAACATTGGCCATCGCCCTCTGCTTGTAGATGAAGGAGGCGCCTTAACCCTCTGCTTATAGATGAAGGAGGTTTTTGGCCATGACAAATAACAAGTTTGTTTGACAGTGTTGTCTTTCTTCTACTGTGTTTTCATGCTGAATGAAGTTGCAAGGTATTGATGAGAAACTCTTTGTCCTGTAGATATATCTCAGGCTTATGCTCATATTGAGAAGCAGCTGCTCTTCTAATGTGGAGTCAAGGAATTTCTTCTGAGATGATGACATGTTTCCTGTGCTTGTCAAATCCATAAACAGTGTAAAACACCTGATAAGCAGCTTGATACTATGGTCCATGCAGTTCTGAGACTTAGGGGTGTGTAAGTGGTGCGACTTAGAGGTGCGACAACTTCATTAGCAGAGTGGGAGGTCTGTCATGATTGGTCTGTAGCAGATGGAGGTTTTTGGCCTTTTGATGGTTGCCAAGGGTAAAATGCCTTAAAGCACCACTTCCTAACTTAGGGGAGGTTTTTGAAGCAGACTTGGATTGTCCTTTTAGAGCTAAGGCAGACTTTGTATGGCTGGGGGTTAGGTAGGATTGGAAAATGGGGTTTCAACTTGTCATGGGCGAACTGAAAAGGAAGGAGAGAAAAAAAAGATTTATGGGTGTTTTCCCAGCTGGAAAACTTGACCAGTTTTAGGATCAGCTGTTGGAAAACTGGGCTGTTGAACTAGTCATCACTAACAAGTAAAAAATACTGATGACTAACAGAGAGATAAAGTATATATATTTTTTATGTAATGTTTTTTATTAGAGTGATGAGGGTATTGTAATATTTGTTGGAGTAATAAAGGTATTGTAATATTTATGGAGTAATAAGGTTATTTGTAATTTTTTTTGGATTAATAAGGAGATTTTTGCTTTGTAATTTGTTTCTGGAGTGATATTGTAACTCAAAGTAATTTTACTTTGAGGGGGGTAGCTTTTTTTTTACCATATCATGCAAGAGAATCAATGTAAAAGTCAAATTTTGAAATTTACCATGTAAATATTTGAGAAATTGACTAGAGCCAAGTGCAAAGCTCAGTCATTTTTCTCTTGTTTCAATGACTATTCGAGGGTCAAGGCCAAGCCCTGCTAGATCATTTTTTGCATCGTGTGTCGTTTTTTTGTGGCATGTGTCGTGGTGTGATGAGTTGCTCATTTTTTTTGCTTGATTATTTTGGTGCACTGCTTCAACACTCCAATGTCAAAATTAATTAATCTCTTCTCTAAAACTGATAAGCTAGAAGGAGTGAAATCCTATAAGACATGGTGACGTCTAATTGAAATCACTTTTATTTTTAATGAATTATGGCATGGAATTTTTCATGGCAACATTACGCCAAATAAACCAACAAATTGAGATTCACTTGCAAAATGGTAAATAAAAGATGCCAAGGCATTAGCTCTTATAAAAGCTTCAGTTAATAATGAAATGTACATACACATTGAGAATTCTTCAGATGCATGGGCTACTTTACATACATTCAAAGATCTCTTTGATACACAACCTAAATCAAATAAGGTTGATCTTCAATTAAAATTTCTTCAACAAAAATTAACTGAAGGCGGTGATGTCCTTGAGTACATTTCATGACTTAAAAACCTTAAGCCAGAAATCATCAATACTGGTTTTCAAGCTGTTGATGATAGCTTCTTAACTAAAATTTTAATTGCTGGATTGCCATCATCATATACTCATTTTTTGGAAACTTTGCAAGTCACTGACAAGTTAGAGAGGATAAAATTTGATGAAATGAGTGACATGTTAGCACAACATGATAAAAACTTTGGGAAGAAGAAGCTGATTGGGGAAGATGTTTTCCTCACTAAACCTAGTTCTAGAAACTCCTCAGCTGACAATTCCAGAAACAAAGGAAAATGTAATTTTAATCAAAATCAAGCAGCGCAAGGTCGTGGTCGCAATCAACACAGAGGAAACAACTCCAACAAAGGCTCCAATTCAGGTAGAAAATTTTTTCAAGGTAGTGGAAACAATCAAAACAAAGGATATCAGCAAGGCACAGGAAAAATTCGAGGGAGAGGACAACCTCAAAACAGAGGAAAAAGAAGAGGTCAAGGAAAGTCTCAAGGTAGAGGACACTCTCAGGAAGAGGCACCGATTTGAGTCAAACTTTTTGCAGGCGATGTAACAGAGTTAGTCATTATGCATCAAATTTTAGAACTAGTATTGAGAAAATTTCTATGTTTCATCCAAACTCAACTCAGTTTGCAAATGATGAAGATGATCCTAATAGTTCCAAATATGTTTTCACAAACACAGAAGCAATAGCTTTACAAGTTTCAAGCTTTCTCCGTAGTGATTATGAAAATGCCTGGATTCTTGATACAGGCGCAACTCAACATATGACATTTCGACGAGACTTCTTATGGAGTTTCAAATAATGTCAGATGAATTCAATCTATCTTGCTAAAAAAACCAAAGACACTCCTTCAGGCAAAGGCGTAGTTAATGTTTTTTTACCAGGCATTGGAGAAAGAATGATTTATAAAGTATGGTATTTCCCAACATTCAAGAAAATTTTGTTTTCCTTAGTCACAATTCGAAAAGCAGGGAATACAGCAATTATGCAAGATGGCTCCATTAAAATCATCTCAGTCAAAAAAAACATGCAAACAGTAATGACAGGTTATGAAGATGGAAAACTGTTAAGGATGAAAGGGACAGTTATTCCAAGACATTCTGACTTTGTAGGAGTAGCAGGTACAGATATTTCACCAATCAAATTATGGCATGTCAGATATGTCCATCTCAACTTTGACAGTCTCTCTCAGTTACAAAAATAGGGCATGGTTAAAGGAATTCCAACCTTCAAAAAGGAAAATGCAAAGTGTGAATCTTGCATTTTTGGAAAGCAACATCGAGAGACTTTTCCCACCAGTTCTTGGCAAGAAGACAGACATTTTCAGTTGGTTCACAGTGATATTTGTGGACCCTTCCCAAATTCACTTGGAAGTTGCAGATATTTTTTACTTTTTGTTGACGATTTTAGTAGGATGACATGGGTTTATTTCTTAAAGAAAAATTCAGAAGCTTTTGAAAAGTTAAAAACTTTTCATAAGCTTATTGAAAATGAAGTAAAGGAGAAGATTCACACTCTTCGAAATAACAACGATGGAGAATTCACTTCAAATGAATTCAAAAATTATTGCATGGAAAATGGAATCAAACAACATCTTACCAATGTCTACACTCCACAAAAAAATGGGGTAGTAGAACGAAAGAATCGTACATTGTTAGGAATGGCGTGATCTACGTTAACTTTCAAAAATTTAAGCCCTTCATATTGGGCTGAAGCAATTCATACTGCTGTCTATTTGAGAAATAAATCTCCCACAGCTTCTTTAGATGGAATCACACCCTAAGAACCATGGTTTGGATTCAAACCACAAGTTAAGCATCTCCAAGTTTTCTGATCTATCTGTTATGCCTGAGTTCCCAAGGAAAAATGAACTAAGCTTGATGCACGAAGCTTAAAGTGCATAATGATCGGGTATTCTGATGAGAAGAAAGGGTACCGACTTTTGTCAAATGGTAAATTTATTGTAAATAGAGATGTGATCTTTGATGAAAATGAGAGTAAGAGTGCTGAAGAAGTTGAAAGTCTTCTTCAAAAGTTAGAAACAAAAACTGATAAAAGAAATGGAAATTTAAAAAGTCAACCATAGTCACCAAGTTGGTATGAACTTGAATTTCCTTCATATCACGATGACTCATCCAGTTCGTCTTCTTCATCAGTGCCATCCAGGTCTTCTAGCAGTTCATCCAACTCTCCTAGCAGCAACAGTTCTTCTAACAATTAATCTTCGCTCCCAGAACCTGCTGTTGCTCAACATACTTCAGTTTACATCAACCTTCTTTTCAATGATGGTGATTTTTCTCAAGCCCAAACCAGTGAACATTAGTTGCCGAAATGGGCGATTCAAATTTTGAAAGATGTAAGGCCTAATGAACAAAAAAAAATAGGAACAAGGGGATCGAAACAAAATGAAGGCAATTTTTCTTTGATATCAAATGATTTTACTGAACCTACTTATTTTCAAGAGGTGGTAAAACATAAAGCATGGAAACAAGAAATGGTTGATGAATATCAAGTAGTTCAAGACAACAACACTTGGCAACTTGTTGATTTTCCTCAGCATGTTAAACCTATTGGATGCAAATGGGTTTATTGAATTAAGTACAAGAAAAATGGTGATATTGACAAGTATAAAGAAAGACTTGTTGCTAAAGGTTTTTCACAATAGGAAGGGATAGATTATGAGGAAACGTTTGCTCCTATAGCTAAATGGAACACCATCCACCTCACACTTGCCTTAGCAGCTCAACAAGGGTGGAAAGTTCATCAAATGGATGTAAAAAGTGCTTTTCTCAATGGAAATTTACAGGAAGAAGTCTACATGAATCAACCACCAGGTTTTGAAGGTTAAGGACAAGAACATAAAGTATACAAACAGATAAAGGCTTTATATGGGTTAAAACAAGCTCCCCGAGCTTGGTATGCCAAAATGGATGAAAACCTTCGCAAAGTTGGCTTTCATTGCAGTGAATCTGATGATACCTTATATGTACGAAAATAAGGTAAAAATCTAGTGATTTTGATTATGTATGTCGATGATTTGATCATCACAGGGAACAATGATGATCACATTGAACAGGTGAAAAAGGAGTTACATGCAGGTTTTAAGATGACTATCTTGGAGTTGAAGTATTCCAACGTCCACATCAGATCTTCATTTCCCAGAGTAAATATGAAGTAGAAATTTTTCAATGATTTGGAATGCAGGATTGTAAGTCTATCCTTACCCCTATGGAAAAAAACTTAAAACTTTCAGAATTTGAAGGGGGCGAAAAAGTGGACAGCACTACTTATAGACAGTTGATTGGCAACTTGATTTATTTGAAAACCACTCATCTTGATCTATCTTATGGAGTCATTATTCTTTCATGTTTTATGCAGGAACCACTAGACAACCACTGGAATGCAGCCAAAATAGTTCTTCAATATATCCAAGGAATAAAAGATTTTGGTATTCTTTATAAAAAGACTAAAAATTTTGTACTTGGTGGATTTTCATATGCCAACTTTGCTGGAAGCATTGATGATAGGGCATCAACCTCAGGTTACTTAATGAACATGGGGTCACCTGTAGTTTCCTGGAGTTGCAAGAAGAAAGTTATAGTGGCCACTTCTTCAGCCGAAGCGGAGTACATTTTAGCATGGGAAGTAGCACGTGAGATTGTTTGGTTACGTCGCATTTTACAAGACTTGGGAATTCCTCTAGCAGAAGCTACTTCATTATTCATCGACAATTAGTCAGCAATAAAGCTTGCCAAGAATCCAGTTTTTCATTCAAAGAAAAAGCATGTGGACACCAAGTATCATCATATCAGATCACTCATTGAAAAGGACGTCATCAAGCCATTATATTGTCCTTTAGAAGATCAGACCTTCGACATTTTTACAAAACCTCTTGGCAGAATAAAATTTTCTAAGTTCAGGGATGAACTTGGTACCTGTTGCAATGTATCTTTGGATCATAGGGGGGAATGTTAGATGATCCAAAAATAAATATTATCATAGGTTATAAAGTTTGAATAAAATATTTATTAATTTAAGATATTAAATTAATAATTATTATTCTAGAATATTTAATAAATATTTGAGAAACTTCAAAACAAAATTTTGTTATTAAAAATAGGACTCTAGAATAAAGTCGTTTCCTAGGCTCTAAGTTATGAGTAAAGTTAGTAGAATAGTTAGAAGGTCATTTAATGTAAGTGGACACTTGTTATTTAATAAGTGATCCATAATTAGTGGAAGTTAGGACATTGAGCTTATAAATAGCTCATTGCAAGAATGTTTTTGTTGTTCGGGTGTAAACTCTTCCCTAATTCCAATGTAATTGTTTTTCTGATTAATAAAATTTCATGTTTAAGGACACTTCGGCCATTACCGAAAAGATAGCTAAGGCGGAGTACTGCATCAATGACTTTTACTTACATTTACTCGATAAATATTACTGTGTATTAAAATTTAATTAGAATGATTATTTTTATAAAATTATTCAAATTTATAAATATTTAATAGTATCCTAAATGTTTGACAAATTTTAGATTAGAATTGAAATAAAATCTTTATATGATATGGAGATATACATGTGCTTGGTTTTATTTGAGTGGTAACATGTTCCTTATTCTTTGTCCCTAAAATTTATAAAACCTAAATTTATGAAACTAATTTCCACTCTCCAAAGCCATATAGATTAAATAACTAGTAAAAATCAATAAGCATCAAAACATTGAAGTATATTTTATTAGAAAAGAAACTAAATAATAAATTTATTTTAAATTTGTATAATTACTATTATTAATGACAAATAATAATAATAATAATAATAATTATTATTATATATATATATATATATGGGGTTTGAAAACCATATCTTGTTAGTTGGTAATAAATGGCACATATTTTTTGTGCACTTTGAAGCTAGATAAAAAATAGCTAAAAAACTCTATCTAGTAATGGATAAAGTCATAGCATTATACTCTAATTTTGTACATTTTGTATTCGAATCAAATAAAAAATAATATTTTGTTTAAATGAGATAAAAGAGGAAAAATTTAGACATACAAAAAAAACCATAAAACCACTTATATCATATGCTAAATAAAAACCAATATCAATATCATAAAAACAATATGAATATCAATATCATATACCCAAAAACCCATAAAACTACTTGCATATTATTTTTTGAAATTACTTTAAAAATAAATACAAAACATTCATTTGTATATTATAAATATTCCAAAGTATTAAAATTCTGGAAATCTATTTCAAAATAAACATGCCATAAAGCTAATAATACCAACCAAAATAAACTCCCTATCAACCTAATAATACCCACCAATCTATTGTACGACATTTTGGACCTTTTTTATAATCAAATTTGGAATTTTTTTATTTTTATCGTGTTTTTATTACCTCCTTCATTTCCCTCACTTCGTTGTCATCATCTTTATGGCTCTCCAATATACCCAAATGAATAGGCTCGCTTCAAAACATACAACTCTCTCCATCAATCTGAAATTTCCCACCATCTTGTTGCAATCAAAAACCCACCTTTTTATCTTGCTCATCCATTCTTCAAGCCAGAAGACTCTTGGCTTCCATGGGCATGATAAATTGTAAGTTTCGGTGGCGGGGAATGAATTCTACCAGTCCTGACACTTTATGGCCCAAATTTCATCTTTTTCTCCTCGTATGTTTTCATTAGCACACATAGTTGTTTTTAATATTAAGCCATGCAACTAAAAGACCCATTACCGAGAGGAATTGGCTCCTTCCACAGATGAAATTAAGTCAGTGCATAACCACTAGTTCATGAGCCCATTCTGATGAATAAGGGAATGTTTACGACTTCCATTGCTGCACTCTGATATTGTTTTCCATGTACCTTCTTTGAAGTTATAAAGGAAAGTCCTAACTCTGTCACCTTTTTTGAAGCACCAGATGATGAGCTTGAAAATGTCCTTTTTTCAGTTGAAGGCGACGACTGTGTAATGGTTCTTTCATATTATTGTGTATGTTAGTCACTTATAAAAATTTTCATATGAAATGGTGGCTAAATCATTTTTGAAAGCCTTCAAGAAAAAATTTTATTGCCAAATTTTTAGTTCTTGAGGTCTTATGAAGATAACTTGTCCTCGAGTTAATCTTCACTACTATTTCCCTCTCAATTCTGAAAATTTGTTGTTTTCCCTGAAGAAAAGACTACTTCAAAAAATCCATTTTCCCCTCATTTTACCCTTCCTTTCTCTTATAATTAACCTCCATTTTATCCCCTTTTTCCCCATGAAATTCCTCTATTTTCCCTCATTTCCATTTTTCCCTTCATAAAAACCCCTTTGATAAGGTTTAAAACTCCTATTTTACCTTATCGGAAGCTTTCAAACCCTTTGAAAATCTTTGAAAAATCATAAAAAACCCACTTTTTACATTATAGTCCTCAGCCCCTTTGGATAAGCCCTAAACTACTTTGCCACCATGCAACCTAGTGCCAGAACCAAGTGCTAAGGCCCAGGGCACTTATCGCATCGGGGCATTCATGTAAAACGTGTTCCTTTTGTTGCGTTAAAATTTCTGATGTGATTGGCTCCTTTTGCATATAACCCTAATCCCTTCGCTTTCCTTCATATAATGCAGTGCCCGTAATCGGGCGCTAAAGTATTATAAAAACCCCTCCCCGATCAATTTTTCCTTTTTATTTCATAAAAAACCCATTTTCTCTATGTTTAAAGGAAAACCCATCGGTTCATTGGTTGAGCCATTCCCAACTGTCGATTTTAACCTATCAACAAACTGCGAGATTTCGCATCAAAGATTTCCATTGGGTGTGTTTAAATTTTTTACCACACCCCCCCCCCTCCGATTGGCCCCTTCTGATGGATTCTCTACTGTTGATCTATTCTGCCATTCCTAGATCCGACGATCCCCATCGTTCTGTTTGTAAGGCCATTTTTCTGCCTTTGAGGTCTGTAGATTCTTTCCCCACCATTGATCTGGTTCTAAGATCAACGACCCTTGATCAATCGCATCGGAGCTTTTTATCCCTTGCCATCACCGATTGCAATCTTCTGATTGTATCTGGGCCATCCATACACTAAGATCTGATGGTCTAGATCAATCCTCGCAACCTTTGTTAATCTCATATGAACCCCACTATATAAATTTTTTTCAGGGAAATCTCTGCCATTGATCTCTGCAGATCAACGGCTCACATTGACCCATTCTCCACCTAACCTCTACCTCATATGTCATTACATTAACCCCGAGATTTAATATGGACCATTCATTCCTTGATCCAACGGTCTAGAATCAACCCAATAGGCCCAACTCCTTTGGGTCCTGCATTTCCCTAGATCAACTCTCCATCGTTCATTACTTGATATAATGGTCCAGATCAAAACTGCTCAGGATCTACCCCACATCTTATCGTTCGTGCATCTATCCTCCATCGCGCTCTCTCCACAGCCATTCAATCTAAGGTCCCAGATCTGACGGTCGACGCGCAGTTTCACGGGATTTTTAGCCCAAAGGTTAATGATCCAAATTTATGTGATGAGGGTGGTTTTAAAAGGCCCCGTGTTGGCCAGTAACGCATATCACATTCAAAAATTTAGAACCTCTTATCTCCCTTTTTGTTGCACGAAAATGGTGGTTTCTTTAGCCAAAACCATCATTCCCTTTCCCATTACATTTTCCTGAAATATCTCTTCGTCGTTGATCTCTGAGATATAACGGCTCACTTTCAATCTCACTTTTGAACTATCGCCCTCTACCCATCCTCCAAGGCACTTCATAAGTCATTCTCAGTTACTGATCTCTGTGGCCGATCTCATCTGATGGCCCGAGTTATTTTTGAAACCCCAACTTTCGTTTTAATGCATTTTTCCTTCCGCCGAAGGTTTTCACCCTTTTTTTTTGTATATTATACCTCTCCGCTATAATATGGCCCCCTTCACATTATATTTCTCAAATCCATTTCGACCATTGATCTCTGTAGATCTATGACCCTAGCTTAATCTCCCAATCGTTTAATCAACCGCCTCTCCTTTTAAATTCCACAAGAAATCCTCGCTGTTGGATGTTTTCATCCAACGGCTGCGATCTAACCTCAGCCTCTGAAGCAATTGAACCCATCCCCATAGGATTTTCCTAATTTCATTTGTTTGTGTAGGTTTTAATGGTTTTTATCAAAAGTGTTAAAATAGAGTTGAAGGCTGGGGATGACGATCCCCCAGGCCTTTATACATGAAGAAGATCATTTTGTGGGGTTTCCCGTCGAGGATTATCAGTGTCTCATGAACACTGGAAACATTATAAAATCCCTCTGCGCACCTGCACATCAACAAGACACAACGAAGCTAAATCAAACAGAGAGTATCAGTGTTAAGAGATCCAATCACAGCAGAGATGAAGAATTGAAGATGGTTTACATAGTTTTGAGGGATTACGGCCTAAAACGACTATCTAAAGCCTAATCCACTCAATTAAATGAATTTTTAAGAACATGAGACATAATTTGGGCCTAATTAAGCCTAACACACAGAACCAAATCAAATTAACAATGTTTAAAGAAAAACAATAATATCTATCAGTCCGAGGAAGCCTCCACTACCACATCAGAGGCTAATTGAATCCTCTCCAGCTACAAAAAGCCACCTATGGCCTGAAAGCATTCAAAAGAGGCATAGTTAATGCCGAACAAAAGATATTTTCCTTAATACAACAGAACCGTTATTTCGAGCCAAAGGAACTTATTGTAAACTGTCAACAGAGTTATTACAAGGATAACAAAGAGACTTGAAGTCAAACAAATCTTCCCAGCGAGCTTAATACTTAATGTAAACCAATTAATATAGAGGAAATATTAGAAAGTTTCTCCATTGAGCCCCTCAAAGGCAGAGAAACATTAAACTGTATTAATTGAACCTAGAAGATCTTTTATCCCATCCCACCTCCTCATTTCTTCTATAAATAATTTTGAAGAAGATGAGATAATGTTGGTCATTGCATATCTATTTCTTGTAAATATTTTACTGAAGCTGCTGTAAGCTCTGTTCATAATTGAAGATACCTAAGCTGAGATGAGAAGTTTGAAGCTATAGAGACCCATTGGACTTGATGATTGTAACTGGTTTGAAGCATTCAAATATAAGCTGATTTATGGGATCCTAGTCTATGTTAAGAATGATGTTTTTCTTATTGTAACTTGTTATTTTATTTTTGTTTCCATTCTATCCATCTTCTCTGATAAAGAACATCAATTATAGAGTTATGATTTACTGTCAACGGTACCCTGCTCTCACTGATAAACTTTATCTACATGTTTTCTTCCAAAACTATGTATTTAAGAATGATTCAATACATTCCAAGAAGTTAGGAATGCCAGCATTCCCTCATCCTACTTTATAATCTAAACATTGTTCTTGAATGTTATTTTCAGTTTTTGCCAAGTAAAGTTAAACTAGGGAAGTTCAAGGTGAGCCCTGTACTCTAGTTTTTTCTCCAAAGGTTATCTGAAAGTTTCCCTAAGAGTATGTTGAAAGCAGGCTAGGTTCAAAGTCCTTAGTTGATCTTAGACTACTCTTTGTTATCTTATGTGTTGTCTTGATAAGTTTGCTAAGTAAAGCAAAGCTAAGGAGGTCTATGGTGAGCCCTGTCTTCTAGTTTCTTCTCCAATAGTTGCTTTGAAAAATTTCCCTTAGAATATGCTAAAATCAGGATAGGTTCAAAGTCCTTACTTGATCTTAAGCTATTGTTTTTGTGTTTTTAATTTTTTCTATTTAAATTGCATCAAAAGCAGGCTAGTTTCAAAGTACTTACCTAATCTTAGATTAATTTTATGTCTTTCTTAAGTGTATGCCAAAAGCATGATAGTTTCAAAGTACTTACTTGAGCTTAGGCTGATCTTTGTTCTTCATTTTTTTAATTACTTTCTTATTGTTTCATTTCATTCCATAAAATCAACTTTAAAGAGATCCTTAGACATAGATGACTTGCCCCATGGACCACTCTTGAACCTTGTTGTTTCAATTAAATCCTACTATGACTCCATAGCCCAATGGATTGAATCTATTTCTTGCCTATCTTCTTAGCTGAATCAATTTTCACTTTCATTCACCTTCACCCTTCATTTAGACTTTCCTCACCTTAATTTATCTTTGCCCAACCAAAGCAAACAAAACCTTGTTCTTCATAACTAGCCTAATATCACATTCAAAAGCCTTAAAGATAAATCAATCTTTGCGCTTATAGAGAGATCTGCTCTGGTTTCAAGAGGGCCAGATCCTAGAATCCCAAAGTGGTTCAAGTATTCTCCCTACAGCTTCGGTCTTACCAATCTGCTGAAATTACAGGGAGCTAGCATTTCTGGTGACTCCACTGGGGAATTTTGAGTATTTCTCATCCCACATGTACCTTTAAAGATCTTAGATTACCCTTTTAGCAAGAACATTTGGTGTGATAGGCAGTTGAGCGACCAGGCATAACATTTCTGGCAACTCCACTGGGGACTTTGACTTGAAAATCTTTAAAATAAGACACTCAGTGTTCAGTGAGTAAAATTAGCCCTTTTCAAGCACTACAAATCAAATGGTAATCCTGATATAACTTATTTGAATCAGTGAAAAACTAAGGAAACCTTAGGATTCTCATAAGAACTTATCAAACATTGGAGGATCATCTAGCTTAGCCATAAGAGTAAACTCTTTCTGTATCATCACTGTAGCTAAGTGTTGAAACTGATTTAGGACACTCTTAGAACCCATAGGACTAGAAAAACTTAGGAAACCCAAAAATATTTTAGATTGGTATTTAAATAAACATGGTGTTGGACCATAAAACCTTTTACCTCCAAAAGAGCTAAAAATTTCCACCTGGTGACTCCACAATCATAAGAAGACCTTAAGACTCCACTGGGAAGACCCATTATCATCATAACATCATATAAACTCACTAAGAGGACTTTAGAATTAAATTTTTATTATTTCAAAAGATCAGTTAGCCTCTTAAAAGATAGTCATATTTGGTTAAACTTTTCTTGTTTAGTTGGGTCTGAGAAACACAACATAGTGGCTCCTAGAAAGATTCATACTAGAGCTTACCCTGACCCAAACCCTCCTGAGATAGTTGATAACCCTAAAAGAATACTTAGGAATTCTCATAAGGTTAAATCTTCAAATTTTTTAGATCACCCCTTAGAGCTAATTATTTTCCTGAAAACCTTGCAGCTCTACAAAAATCACAAGTTGACTTAAGAAATCCATTCAGAACTAGGTCGCTTGATGATTTAGATCAACTAGATTCACAGTCTTCACTTCCATCCCAGGAAACAAGTGAACATCCTCGTAGCAGAGAAACTACACCACCTGATTTACATTTCCTTTATAATTTAGGTGTCTTTCATCCAAGATCAGCTCAAAAATATATTGCTGGTCCATCCACATCTGTTCTTCATACATCCACTGTCCAAACAACTTCATCCCAACCCACTTTCCCTCTTGCTAATCCACCACTTGTAAACCCACCACTGTTTCCACAACCTCCTATCATGGCAACATGGTATGCCCCTCTAGTCCTTCCTTTTCCCTTAGTCAATCTTCCACAGGACTATCAGTCCAAGATACCATTATATGATGCTAGTAATGCTACTACTACTTCACAACGCATGGATGAGACGAATGACTACTTTGACAGAAATGAGATTGATGATGAAATTGTCAAACTTAGACTATTTGCTCAGAGTTTAGGGGGAGAAGTAAGAAAATGGTTCAAAGGCTTAACCCCTCATAGTATTAATAATCTCCAGGCCTTCCATCAATTATTCTTAAACAAATGGGAAGTCATGAAAAACCCTCTCCAAATACTTTCTGACTACAAGAATCTCCAAAGAAACCCTGGGGAAAGTGTACAAGCTTATTGCACTAGGTTTAACAGTGTTTACAATGCCCTTCCCCCAGACTTAAAACCTCCACAAGGCTTAGCTTTAAACAAGTTTCTTGAAGGATTTGATCCTGAAATGGCCTATCGGCTGAGAGAGAGGGATCCTTTGACTCTTGAAGATATGAAAAAAGGAGCTCTTGCTGTGGAAGTAAATTTAATGGAGAAAAGAGCAAGAATGAGGAACAGAAATAAATTTCCTTTAGAGAGGAATCCACACATTCCACATCTAGCTCAAATATGGAAAGAATGATGGAGGAGATGATGAAAAAGATGAGCATACTTGAGAGAGCACAAGCTAGTCAAAACCAAACTACTCCTCAAAACATAAATCAAAACCAAAATTGGAATTTAAGAAGAAACCACCCTTAAAATAGATGAAGGGAGGATGATCAACAGATCACTCCTCCTTTTCATCAAAATTATGTGAGTGAGGTTGAAGAAACATTAGAACTAACAGAGGAAGATGACATAAACATGTTGGGAATAGACAGTGATGATTTTGAAGTTCATTACAATAGAAAACAAGGTCTATACACACCTAATGATGATAAAAGACCAGAGGATGAGTATTACTATCAAGAAATGGAAAAAATCATCATAGAAACCACAAAGGAATATGCCCTTAGAAGTAAAAATAATCTGGAAACCCCCATCAATAAAACATCTGATAAATTTGCACAAAACAACACTGTAAATAAACCCAAAATTATAAAACAAAAAGACAAAATAGTGGCTGGAAATTCTGATAAAAATAAAGAGAAAGGCACTCAAAGTACTGAAAAATAGAGTGTAGACCTTAGTAGCATTACCACCTCAGCTAATGCTCCTGTTAAAAAAATTTTTACAAATGTAAATAGAGGAAATTAATAGACTAATTTTGTTGATAGATTTGCGGTTAATAAGGCTAAAACAAGAACTTCAAAGAATCAGATTCCTTTTAGTTTGGAGCAGGAAATTGCCAGAATCAAAGTCTCTGTTCCTCTCACTGAATTAGCTGCCCAAGATGTATATAGATCTCAAATTTTGAAGGCTTTAAACATAGAAGAAAATAATGACAGTGTTAATCTTAATGATGACCGACCAGAACTCATATTTGGTCCTAAGATTGAGGGTAGATATCAAGAGGAACCTGTTCTTCCTTTTTATGTTATTTTAAATGTTCATGAAAAAATTTTGCACAATGCCATGCATGACTCAGGGGCCTCCCACAATTTAATGCCCAAAGCTGTAATGGAGAGCCTAGGCCTTGAGATCACCAGACCTTACAAAGATCTTTACTCCTTCGACTCGAGCAGAGTAAAATGTTTAGGATTAATAAAAGACGTCTATGTTAACTTAGCAAAAATTCCAGCCAAATGTTTAGTAATGGATATTGCTGTGGCTGATGTACCCCCAAACTATGGTATGATGTTATCAAGATCCTGGGGATCTAAGTTACAAGGAACAATGGAGATGGACATGACATATGGGACCATACCTATTTTTAGTCAAAATTTTTAATTAAACTAGAAGACTTTACAGGGAGTTTCATATGGAATACATGGTTACTAGCCAAGAGAGACCACAAAACTCTCCCCTTTATTCTGTAAACACAGGCCTTGACTCATTTATCCTTTTCAATGATGAAACATTCACTGAACAAGTGACCTTAACTGAATTAATGGTAGATAGAGAGGAGGAGGAAGATAACACAAAAGTGTCAAAATAGTTTGCTAAACCAGAAAACTCCAACAAACAAAGCACGGGTCTAGAGCTACAAATCATTCATCCTTTGCTTTTAAACCTTGAGAGTCAAGAAATTAGTGCTCAACTCAATGAAAAACCTGAGGAATTAAAACAAATTCAACAAAGTGCTGATCTTCAGGAACAATCTGAAAGTGTGCTAGTTGAAGAGGATAGTAACCAAACTAATGAATCTAAAGCTAGTCCTCTCTGGAGTATGCACTTTGATGGATATTTTACTAAGAGTGATGCAGGTGTGGGAGTGTGGCTTCACAATATAATGAACAATCATGCTGAAGGGAATTGGTGCAAATTAAACTTTTAGTGCACCAATAACATAGTCAAATATGAAGCCATTCTTTTAGGCCTGTGTTTATTGAAGAAATTAGGGGCCAAAAGAATAAAGGTTCATGGTGATTCTGGACTTATAATTAGGCAAATGAATGGGGAATATACTGTGAAACATCCTAGACTTAAAGCACGATGTCATGGATTTATTGAAAACATTCGAGGAATTTAAACTAATTTTTGTCCCAAGAAACGAAAATATTCAAACTAACAGTTTGGCTTTTGCTGCTAGAATGTGCCTAACTCCTTATGAAACCAAACAATGCACAACTCAAATTAAATTTAGACCAGATGTACTTGATAACGAGAAATATTAGCAAGTATTTGATTGGGACAAACAAATATAAGACTTCCTGTAGTCCAGAAATGAATTTAAACTACCAAGTTCAGATTCAGACTATGAGACAGACTGTCCTAGTGAAGAAAATCTACTTGATGAAGAAGGGTCTCCAAATATGACTGATGTAAATATGTTTTTAAAAAAAAATTGAAACACAACAGAAATTAGTTCAGAGTTAGGAAAGGAAGACTTAGAAACTCTACAGTCTAACAATCAAAGTTTTCCAGAATATCTAGTCCCTTTAGAAGAGTTGTTTGATTTCAATGATGTGGCCAAGAAGCCAAAACTAGAGCCTATTGAATCTGAAGTTGAAGAGTGTAATATAGGTAGTGAACTAAAACCAAATATGATCAAACTATCTAAGACTTTACCAGCTCACATCAAAATCAAATACATAGAGTTGTTTAAAGAATTTTCTGATGTTTTTGCAGGGAGTTATGAGGATCTAAAATCCCATGACACTGAAATAATTCAGCACAAGATACCTCTCAAGGAAAACCAAGGCCATTTAAACAAAAAATGCATAGAATAAACCCTATTCATTTACCTTTGGTTGAGAAGGAAATCAAGAAAATGTATGACGCTGGTGTTATTGTTCCTATTAGATATTCAGAATGGGTGTATAATTTAGTGTCAGTTAGGAAGAAAACAGGAGAGATTAGGCTTTGTATTGACTTTAGAGATTTAAACAAAGCCTCATTGATGGAAAACTACCCTTTACCCAAAATGGATCATATTTTACATAGGGTCGTTGGTTCTAAAAGAATTTCTTTGCTAGATGGCTACTCAGGATATAATCAGATTTTAGTACATCTTGATGATCAATTAAAGACAAATTTTACTACACCTTGGGGCACTTTCATGTATGTGAAAATGCCCTTTGGTTTAATGAACGCTGGTGATACATTCCAGAAATCCATGGATATTGCATTCTCGGAAGAATTAGGCTACTTCATCATTATTTACCTTGATGATGTCACTATTTTTTCCAAGACAGATGAAGAGCACTTAGAACACTTGAGAAGAGTATTCGAGAAATGTAGAAAGTTTGGGATATCTTTAAATCAAAAGAAAACACTGTTTGATATCTAAGAAGGTAAACTTCTTGGGCACATCATATCAGAAGAGGGGATAAAGATAGACCCAAAGAGGATTGAGGCTATATTGCAAATCACTCATCCTCGAAACATCAAGGAACTTCAATATTTCATTGGAAAGATTAATTTCTTGAGAAGGTTCATAGCCAACTTAGCTAAGCTCGTTAGAAGCATTACAAACATGCTGAAAAAGGAACAAGGGTTTAAGTACACCTTAGAAGCAAAAAATACCTTTGAAATGGTCAAACAAGCATTAACCAAAACACCAGTTCTAATAAGTCCTGATTTTTCAAAATATTTTTACATTTTCTCATTTGCATTAGAACATACAATAGTTGTTGTCCTATTGCAGAAAAATCCATAGGTACAAGAGTAAACCATTGCATTATGTAGCAAGGCATTGGGAGATGCCCCTCTGAAGTACAACATCATGGAAAAACAAGCCTTTGCCTTACTCAAAGCTTTAAAAGACTTCAGATTTTACATTTTGCACTCCCACATCATTGCCTTTGCCCCAAATTCAGTTGTGAAAGACATTCTAACACAGGACCCAGATGGTAAGAGAGGTAAGTGGATAGCTGTGATACTTGAATATGATTTAGAAATCAAGCCCACTAAACTCATTAAAGGCCAAGGTCTAGCTAGATTAATGGCTGAATCAAATTTCGAAGTTCTTGATATAAATATGATAAATTCTTTAGATGAACAAGAGTAATTGTCAACTCCCATCGTTGAAGACCATTTTATGAATTCCTCTTGTTATGCTGATATTCTATATGTTTTGCTTAATTTGAATACACCTCCTAGTTTATCAAAAACCAAGGCAAGGTTTTTAAAGTTAAAAGCTGTAAACTACTGCATTATAGATAAATGTCGTTATTGGAAAAATGCAAGTGGGTTATTGCTTAAATGTTTGCCTAAGAATGATGCAGAGAAGGTTAATCACGAGTTCCATTAAGGAGAATGTGAGGCCACATCTACTGGAAGAAAACAACCAAAAAAATCCTTAGAGATAGTTACTATTGGCCCACCCTCTTTCTAGATGTACACAAGATGATAATTGCCTATCATAAATGCCAACTTTTTGAAGGAAAAAGAGAATTGCTGCCCTTATCTCTGCATCCAATCACTATTGAAGCTCCTTTTCAACAGTGGGGACTTGACTTCATAGGAGAAATCCATCCACCCTCATCTACCCAACATAGATGGATTCTCACTACAACAGACTACTTCACCAAATGAATAGAAGCCATCCCTTCTAGGAAAGCCAATGACTCTGTCATAATAAAATTCATTGAGAATCATATCCTCTCTAGATTTGGTTGTCCTAGGAAGATCATCACTGATAATGCAGCTACATTTGGATCTAATAATATGGTTGAATTTTGTCACAAATATCGGACTACATTGGGTCATGCTACTACTTATTACCCTCAAGGTAATGGGTTGGCAGAATCCTCAAACAAGAGTTTGGTGAACATAATCAAGAAGTTGTTGGAGGAAAACAAGAAGTCCTGGCACACAAAGCTAGTACATACTCTTTGGGCTAACATATTAACACTTAAGAAATCTATTGGAATGTCACCCTACCAACTTCTGTATGAAATAGATGATATTTTTCCAACCAGCCTAGGTATGCAAGTTATGAAGTTGATCCAAGAAGTGCAGTCTGAAGACAATGACATGATAAGAAGAATAAATCAGACTATACATCTTCAGCAAACCAGGGAGGAGGTCTACAACAAAGAATTACAAAAGCAAGAGAGCATCAAGAATCTTTTTGATAGAAGAACAAAAGCCAGCGAATTCAATGTTGGTGACAAAGTGTTAAAGTGGGACTCAAGGAGAAAAGACAAGGGAAAGCATGGAAAATTTGATAACTTATGGCTTGTACCTTATCTCATTCATTCTTCTGCTGGTAACAACGCTTATGTTTTGCAGGAGTTGAATGGAGCTGAACTGTTTGGGGGTCCTGTCAATGGCAGGATGCTCAAACATTATTTCTCTTGATCCTATCATGTTTTGAAGCCTTTTTGTCTTTTTTCTCATTATAAATATTTTTTCCACCATTGCATTCAAAGTTAGAAAAATAAAAAATACAAAAACAAAAGAAAGAGAAAAGAGGACAGATTGTAAAAACAAGAAAGGTATAGCCCCATACCAAAAAGAGAAACAAAATCTGAAAGTGTGCAAGCTCAAATTCCACTCCTAAAAATACACTCCTAGTTAGTCATACAGCCTAATCATGACTAATTAGTTTCAAATTTACTACTGATAGGTTAGTGAATCAAATTTTCCAAACAGCTTAATCTTGGCCTATCAGTTAGGAAGATTAGGATAGATAAATAAAGGTTCAAACAAGCTCAAAAACTGAACCTGAGATTCCAAAAGAAGAATGAATCTAATATTTTTAAATCATGAGTAAAAAATAGAGGCATACTAGTTCAGATATGCTCAAAACTTGAACTAGAGAACAAACAAAAACCAACTCAAACAAACTCGACAACAGAGCTGAAGAAAAGAGAAGGATGTGTTTAAGACTTTCAAATCTTAAGCCTTCACCATTTTGATTTAATTTTATGCAAATAATAATCTATGTGCAGCTTGTTTTTATGCCATAGATCAAAAACAAGTTAGACTGCTCAATTTTGACTTGTATGCTTTTAAATTCTTGTTTTAGAATTTAGAGAATGAAAATCTGTTAGATAGTCTAATCCTAACAGATAGTAGTTAGGTAGAGAAGCTTATGAACTCAACTATTTAATCTGAGTTCATGGAGAAATAAGAAGTAGACTTAGATTAGTTTTTTTCTTACAAAGAATAAAATGATTGTAAAAGAGTTTTCCAATCCAAATGCACTCTCAAAGAAGAAAAAATGCTAGATCAGTAGGATTGGGTAGGTAGAAATCTTGTTTGATAGAGTTCCATTATTTTTCATGGCTGCTAACATTGTTAGAACAAAAGAAGGTCATCCAAGTAAATAAAGTTGCAGCCCAATGGATGAGGCATTGATCAAACCCCCAGAGAATGCAAGTCTAAAGTTCTTGACACCTTCAAGAAGGTGTCATCCCCATGTGGAGCCACTGTTAGCCACCTATAAAATTTGTCATATCAAATGGTGGCTAAATAATTTTTGAAAGCCTTCAAGAAACAATTTTACTGCCAAATTGTTAGTTCTTGAAGTCTTATGAAGATCAATTGTCCTTGAGTTAATATTCACTATTTTTTCCCTCTCAACTCTGAAAATCTGTTGTTTTCCATGAAGAAAATATTGCTGCAAAAAATCCATTTTCCCCACATTTTACCCCTCCTTTATCTCATAATTAACCTCCATTTTATCCCCTTTTTCCCCATGAAATTCCTCTATTTTCCCTCATTTCCCTTTTTCCCTTCATAACAACCCCTTTGCTAAGGTTTAAAACTCCTATTTTACCTTATCAAAAGCTTTCAAACCCTTTTAAAATCTTTGACAAATCATAAAAAACACAATTTTTACATTATAGGCCTAAGCCCCTTTGGCTAAGCCCTAAACCACTTCCACACTATGAAACCTGGCACCAGAACCAAGTGCTAAGGCCCAAGGTGCTTATCGCATTGGGGCATTCATGTGAAACGTGTTCCTTTTGTTGTATTAAAATTTCCGATGCGATTGGCTCCTTTTGCATATAACCCTCGATCCCTTCTCTTTCCTTCATATAACCTGGAGCCCGTAATCGGGCGCTAAAGTATTATAAAAGACCCTCCCCGATCCAATTTTTCCTTTCTATTTCATAAAAAAACCATTTTTTATATGTTTAAAGGAAAACCAGCTGGTTCATTGGTTGAGCCATTCCCAACCATCAATTTTAACCAATCAACGATCTGCGGGATTTCGCATCGGAGATTTCCATTTGGTGTGTTTAAATTTTTTGCTACACCCCCTCCGATTGGCCCCTTTTGATGGATTCCCTACCATCGATCTGTTCCACCATTCCCAGATCTGACGGTCCCCATCGCTCTATTTATAAGCCCATTTTTCTGCCTTTGACCTCCACAGATTCTTTCCCCACTGTTGATCTAGTTCTAAGATCAACGACCCTCGATCAATCGCATCGGATATTTTTATCCCTTGCCCCACCAATTGCGATCTTCCGATTGTATCTCAGTCATCCATACACTAAGATCCGATGGTCCATATCAACCCTCTCAACCTTTTTTAATTTCATATGAACCCCATTGTACAAAGTTCTTTCGGGGAAATCTCCGCCGTTGATCTCTGCAAATCAACAGCTCACATTGACCCATTCTATGCCCGACCTCTACCTCATATGTCATTACATTAACCCGGAGATTTAATCTAGACCATTCATTCCTTGATCCAACAATCTAGAATCAACTCGATAGGCCCAACTCCTTTGCATCCTACCTTTCCCTAGATCAACTCTCCGCTGTTCATTCCTTGATCTGACGGTCCAGATCAAAACTGCTCAAACTTTGCCCCACATATTATCTCCCATGCATCTATCCTCCATCATGCTCTCTCCACAACCGTCTAGTCTAAGGTCCTAGATCTGACGGCCGATGCACAGTTTCATGTGTTTTTTAGCTCGATGGTTAATGATGCAAATTTACGTGATGTGGGTGGTTTACAAGGCCACATGTCAGCCAGTAACACATATCGCGTTCAAAATTTAAAACTGCTTATATCCCTCTTTGTTGCGTGAAACTGGTGGTTTCATCAACTGAAACCACCATTCCCTTTCCCATTACATTTTCCTGAAATAGATCTCCACCGTTGATCTCTGAGATCTAACGACTCACATTCAATATCGCTTTTAAACTATCACCCTCCACCCATCCTCTAAGGGACTTCATAAGTTATTCTCAGCCGTTGATCTCTGTGGCCAATCTCATTCGATGACCGGGGTTATTTCTGAAACCCCAACTTTTGTTTTAACACATTTTTCCTTCCGCCGACGGTTTTCAACCTTTTTCTTTGTATATTCTACCTCTCCACTATAATATGGTCCCCTTCACATTATATTTTCCAAATCCATTCCGATCGTTGATCTCTGCAGATCAACGACCCTAACTTAATCTCCCCACTATTTAAATCAACCACCTCTCCTTTTAAACTCTACGAGAAATCCTCGTCGTTGTATGTTTTCATCCAACGGCTATGATCTAACCTTAGAATCTGAAGCAGTTGAACCCATCCTCGCAGGATATTCCTAATTTTGTTTATTTGTGCAGGTTTTAATGGTTTTTATCAAAAGTTTTAAAAAAGAATTGAAGGCCAGGGATGACGATCCACCGGCCTTTATACGTGAAGAAGATCATTATGTGGGGTTTCCCGTCAAGGATTATCAGTGTCTCATGAACACTGGCAACATTATAAAAGCCCTCTGCGCACCTGCACATTAACAAGACATAGCAAAGCTAAATCAAACAGAGAGTATCAGTGTTAAAATATCCAATCACAATAGAGATGAATAATTGAAGATGGTTCACACAGTTTTGAGGGATTACAGCCTAAAATGACTATCTAAAGCCTAATCCACTCAATTAAATGCAGTTTGAAGAATAGAAGAGAGAATTTAGGCCTAATTAAACCTAAGACATAGAATCAAATAAAATTAACAGTGTTTAAGGAAAAACAATAATATCTATCAGTCTGAGAAAGCCTCCACTGCCACATCATAGGATAATTTAATCATCTCCAGCTACCAAAAGCCACCTACAGCCTCAAAGTATTCAAAAGAGGCATAATTATTGCCGAACAGAAGATATTTTCCTTAATACAATAGAATAGTTATTTCGAACCGAAGGAACTTATTGTAAACTATCAGCATAGTTATTGCAAGGATAACAAAGAGCCTTAAAGTCACACAAATCTTCCCAGCAAGCGTAATACTTAATGTAAACCAATTAATATAGAGGAAATATCAGAAATTTTCTCCATTGAGCCCCTCAAAGGCCAAGAAACATTAAAATATATTAATTGAACCTAGAAGATCTTTTATCCCATCCCACCTCCTCATTTATTCTATAAATACTTTTGACGAATATGAGATAATGTTTCTCATTGCATATTTGTTTCCTATAAATAGTTTACTAAAGTTGTTGTAAGCTCTGTTCGTAAATGAAGATACCTAAGTTGAGATGAGAAGTTTGAAGTTGTAGAGACCCACTGGACTTGATGATTGTAACTGGTTTGAAGCATTCGGATACAAGCTGATTTATGGGATCCTAGTTTATGTCAACGGTGATGTTTTTCTTATTGTAACTTGTTATTTTATTTATTTTTTCCATTCTGTCCATCTTCTCTGATAAAGAACATCAATTATAGAGTTAGGATTTATTGTCAAAGGTACCCTGCTCTTACTGATAGGCTTTACTACATGTTTTCTTCCAAAATTGTGTATTTAAGAATGATTCAATACAGTCCAAGTAGTTAGAAATGCTAGTGTTCCCTCGTCCTACTGTCTAAAAAAAGCATTATTCTTGAATGTTATTTTCAGTTTCTACCAAGTAAAGTTAAACTAGGGAAGTTTATGGTGAGCCATGTCCTCTAGTTTTTTCTCCAAAAGTTGTCTGAAAGTTTCCCTAAGAGTATGTTGAAAGCAGGCTAGGTTCAAAGTCCTTACCTGATCTTAGACTATTCTTTGTTATCTTATGTGTTGTCTTGATAAGTTTGCTAAGTAAAGCAGAGCTAGCAAAGTCTATGGTGAGCCCTTTCCTCTAGTTTCTTCTCCAATAGTTGCTTTGAAAATTTTCCCTTAGAATACGTTGAAAGCAGGATAGGTTCAAAGTCCTTACTCGATCTTAAGCTATTATTTTTTTGTTTTAAATGTTTTATATTGAAAGTGCATCAAAAGCAGGCTAGTTTCAAAGTACTTACCTGATCTTATATTTCTTTTATGTCTTTCTTAAGTGTATGCCGAAAGTAGGATAGTTTCAAAGTACTTACTTGATCTTATGCTACTCTTTGTTCTTCATTTTTTTAATTCCTTTCTTATTGTTTCATTTCATTCCATAAAATCAAATTTAAAGAGATCATTAGACATATATGACTTGCCCCATGGACCACTCCTGAACCTTGTTGTTTTAATTAAATCCTACTATGACTCCATAGCCCAATGGATTGAAGCTGTTTCTTGCCTACCTTCTTAGCTGAATCAATTTTCACTTTCATTCACCTTCACCCTTCATTTAGACTTCCTTCACCTTCATTTATCTTTTCCCAACCAAAACAAACAAAACCTTGTTCTTCATAACTAGCCTAATATCACATTCAAAAGCCTTAAAGATAAATCAATCTTTGCACTTATAGAGAGATCCCTCTCTAGATTCAGGAAGGCTAGATCCCAGAATCCCAAAGTGGTTCAAGTGTTCTCCCTGCAGCTTCGGTCTAACCAATCTACTGAAATTACAGGGAGCTAACAGCATATCTTTGTTACGAAAATAATATTAATTTTCTTTCAAAGGCTCACTTTATCTTCCATTTCATGAACGAAACATCATACACTTTTCAATTGAATACATCAGGAGGCTAACATACTTTTTTATCCCAGAAGTGGCGTTTGTGTTCCTCTTCTGCAATATAATTGCATCCAAAAGAAATCTTTAGCATAATGGAAAATATCCATAATTTTCTATTGCACTTTTAATCCAAATAACATGAGGTCTAAGTAGGATTTCATATTGGTGAGACCAACTCACTGTTAGTGGCATCTAGAACCACCAATATAATTTGATGCTATAAGGAAAATAGCCATTTTATGGCTCAAAATTCACCACATCCTAACAAACATTCTTCCATTCAAGGTAGTAATGTTGTGAGTTTAACTCCAACTCACACTCTTCAAAGAGCACATTCCTCTCATCTTGGTCTATAACAAGATTTTGAGGTCACTTACAAACATTTTCGAACAATCCGACCTAATATTTATCAATCTGCAAGAGCTCTTGGATAGCTTCGTGTCGCTACTATTCTTACCCATATGCTAATAAAAAAATAAACAACTCACAATGGCATATTTTTTTCTTCAACGGAAGATTTGGCAATTTCCACCCTTGAAGAGTTAGTTGATTCTACTGAAAGAACACATCAACAAGGACACCTTCCAACTGTTAAGGAGAATATGAATGGATACAAGGAGGATTTTCTATTTTTTGGAAAAGAACAATTGAGACAAGAAGAGCATCCTAATTACAACGAGAACTTAAACAATGAAGGAGAAGACTCTTCAGAATCAAAGTGTGAAGAGGATGAAGAAGAAGAAGGCATGGTCGACTAACAATTGGATTGGATGGCCGAAGGGCCACTTTCCCTTTTTGGAAATCTTCATCGCATGCCTAACACCTAGAAAAGCTACTCTCAAAGTACGACCTTGATAAGATAGCTAAGGGGAAGGACCTCGTCAATGATTTTTACTTACATTTATTTGATAAATATTACTATGTTTTCAAATTCTAATTATAATGATCATTTTTGTAAAATTATTCAAATTTCTAAATATTTAATAGTTTTTCAAAATTTTCACAAATTTTAGAGTAGAATATGTTTATGTTATTGAATTAAAAAAAAAAAATGGATAAAGTTATTTTTAATAAAATGATAAATATTTGAAAAATTAACCCAATGATGAAATTTTCTCTCTCATATTTTCTCTAGCTTTTACTAAGAAAGAGTGAATTAGAAAACTTAAGTTGTGGCTTTTGGTTTTCCAAATGTTAAGAAAAAAAACCTCTATATGATGTGGAGATATACATCTGCTTGATTTTATTTTAGTAGTAACATGTTCTTTAGTCTTTGTCCTTCAAATTTATAAAACCTAAATTTATGAAACTAATTGCCCTTCTCCAAAGCGCTATAGATTAAATAATTAGTAAAATCTAATAAGCATCAAAACATTGAAGCAAATTTTATTAGAATTTTTTTGTAATTAACTAAATAATAAATTTATTTTAAATTTGTATAATTATTATTATTAATGACAAATAATACATATGAGTTATTATATATATATAGATATAGATGGTTTGAAAACCATATATCTTTGATGTAGACTAGCTTCAGAAATATTAGAGTATGCGTGGAAACTCTAGAGTTTACACACTACCCAAACTTATTATTCTTAGTAGATTTGTTTTAAACTTTGAAGCTCGTTAAACATACATACACATAGCGCAATCAACAACAAAAATTTAACAACGCATATAACCCAAAAAAATTCATATGTACAAAATTCCTTACCAGAGGGTCCCACAATGAGCCTAACCAATCACCAGTGATGGCAAATTGCATAGTTTTCAATTAACTTTAAACCTTAAACTTTAATCCTTGGGAAGTGAGAAATTGCGTTGAGCCAACACATATCCTCCCCTTTTCACACCAAAAACAATTTTTTTTACCTTGCGATGCCTTAACACTTGTCTTCTAAGCTTTTCAAATTGCAAAGTTGCTCCCTGAACCTATGATCTCTACCGTTGGTTCAGTCTTGGATCCAATGATCCACGTTGTCTGTCCAACTCTTCACTTCGCCCGTAGGTCAAACAATTTAACTTGCGACTCTTTATGTTAGACATGATTTTGTGTGATGTGCGTTAGATTTACACTATGCTGAGATCTCTCCCGTTGATTGGGTTTAGATCTATGCCTCGTCGCGCTTGCAATCTGATTTCCTTTTTGTTGTATAATTTAATGTATATGTGATTCAACAGATTTAAAAAAAATAGTTTCAACAGAGAGCCAGATCAATACAAAACACTTGAAAATTAATAATAAATGAATTTACAAAGTCTATCCCTTGATCCAGTGGTTATTACTCTCTCTGCTCTCACCTCTTGCACACCTATTTCACACTATCACACTTTTTCCTCACACTCTACTCTTTTCTCACACTTATCTCATATATATATATATATATATATATATATATATATATATATATATATATATATGTATATATATATATATATATTTGAATCGGTCCTTCTCTCCTAAAGTAGATTTCCATTGAACCACTACAACAAACAAAATCTACCCTATTTCTAAGCTCTTATCCTACTGGGCTCAATCTCCTCGCTGGGAGAAACAAATTTCTATTTTGTTTCCTAATTAAATTAGAAAACCCAAACAAACTAACTTCTCTCATTTAAAACTAGGTAAAATATTAATGGCCAATGTTTATCCACCTCATGTTAGCCACAACAAGTGAACATACAATCACATTGTTGGCTAAGTCCGAATGCTCCTGCATCATATTCCTGGGGAAGAAAATATTGATCCATCAATGTTTCAAGATCTGTACTAAACTTTTGTAACTCTGCTGTTGTCATCCAACTAGCCTCTTCGACAAGGTGTCCTTCCCATTTGACTAGATACTTATAGTAATGTTGTCATATGGTGTTATTTGTTGCTCTTTTCTCCAATATGGCCTCCACTTATTTCTTTTCTATCTTTGGCATCTGTTCCTTCCAATTGAAAGTCATGTCTTCCTTTTCTATAGAATATTCTTGTAGTTCTTCCTTTGTTACTTTGTATAGATACAAATCTACAACATTATAGATGGGTGATATTCCAATTCCTACTGGAAATTCAATCTCATATGAATTTGAAGAAAATTTCCTCAAAATTCTACATGGTCATATCTTCTTCATTTTAAATTTTTTATAAGTCCTAACAGGAAACCATTCTTTTCTCAAGTACACCATGACTAGGTCACCTACTTGGAATTATTTTTCTTTCCTCTTCATATCAGATCTTTGTTTGTATTTTATATTTCTTTCTTCCAATCTATATTTGAAATCTTTGTATAGTTTCTATATCTGTTCTACAAACTTTTCAGCCTTTGCACTCCTTATCTCTTGTTTTCTTAAATTTTTGAGCTCATACACACCTCTTGGATTCATTCCAAAAACAATATGGAATGGAATCATCCCAATACTTCGATTGGGAGTATCATTATAATCAAACTCAGCCTGAGAAAGTGCTAAATCCCACTACTTAGGATCTTTATATACTAAGCTCCTCAATATTTTTCCCAAGCTTCTATTCACTACCTTAGCCTGTCAATCTGTTTGAGGGTGATAAGCTGAACTAAAACTAAGGTTGGTACCTAGTTTCTTCCATAGAGTTCTCTAGAAATGTCCAACAAACTTGGTATCCCTGTCCTACACAATACTCACAAGCAATCCATGTAACCTTACAACTTCTTAAAAAAACAGATTAGCAATATGTGTTGCATCACTAGTTTTCTTGCATGCTATGAAATGATCCATTTTAGAAAACCTATCCACCACAACATAAATGGAGTCATTTCCTCTTTGAAATTTTGGAAAACCCCAAAATCAAATCCAGAATAACTTCATCCCATGGTCAGTTTGGTATTGGTAATGGCTGATACAATCCTGTATTCAGACTTCTCCCCTTAGCAAACTGAAAAATACTGCATTTCTAAACAAATCTCTTAACATCAGTTTGCATTTTTGGCCAGTAGTAAAAAGAATTTACCTGAGAAAATGTCTTGCCTTGTCTAAAGTTTCCAAATAAGCCTCCACTGTGTTTCTCCTTAATCATATTTTCCCTCATAGAACATTTGGGAATAGATAGTTTATTATTTTTGAATAGAAAACCTCCTTGGATAAGATAATCCAACCAATAACTTCTATTAAGAACTGTTGGGTTTTTCACAGTTGCATAAATTTCCTTAAATTCTGCATCTTCTTTATACATGTTAACCATTTCTTCAAAACTCTACAACACCAACTTGTAATTCTTGCATGATTATATTTACTTTGTTCAAAGCATCAACAAATTTGTTCAACTTACCGCTTGTATGCCTAATCACAAAAGTAAAACTCTGCAAACATTCTACCCATTTGGCATGTTTCTAGTTCAATTTTGGCTGTTTTTTTATAAACTATAATGCATGGTTATCGGAATATAATACAAAATTTTTTGGTAACAAATAATATCTCCATTTTTTCAAGGCTTCCACAACAACATAAAATTCTCTGTCATAAGATGAGTATTTCTTCTTAGCTTCATTCAGTTTCTCATTGAAGTATGCTATTGGCCTATGTTCTTGACTTAAAACTTCTCCAATTGCAACTCCACTAGTGATCCAGGTGGATATTGGTGGTCACCCGCCTATTCACTTGGGGCCCCACCATTGTCTCTTTTAGTTTTTCAGTTTCGGCACAACTTACTATTTTTAGCATTTTTTTGGGTCCTAAACTTCCGGAGCCATTTTGATGCCCTAAATGACGTTTTTTGGGAAAACGGAGAGCAACATGGGTCCATGGACCATGTTTCTTGTACAAAATTTGTATTCCTCAGACAGATCTTTCTAACGAGGTATGGTACGTGTCAAACGGAGATCGTATGCCAAAGTTACGCCCCTGGGAAGTTGAAACACCAATTTACCCAAACGAGGCCCATAGTTTCGGCACTTCATCTCCTAGGGTTAGGGTTTTGGCTCTTTAGGACTTCCCAGTGTTTCTAAATAATAAATAGGCCCTCGAGCCTCGTTGTAACTTAGTTCAGAGGCCTGTAGCCACCAGATCTCTTCTCAAAGATAGCTACCAGCACCCTAGCTAGTTTTATTTCCATTCTCTCTGTAAGAAAATTTCAGTTCTTTGATATTAATGAAATGAAGTGTTATTTCTACTGAATCTCTGTATTTATGGTTATGTGTTTATTCTGTCGCGTTCTTGCATAAATCTGGATCAACTAGCATCAGTTTCAACTTGGAAACTTTTTCAAAATCGGGGAAAGCTAAAACTGGTTTTTCTGTAATTTCCCTCTTCGGTGACTTAAAGTTTTGGTCTGCTGCTTCTATCCACTTGAATGGATGATTACTTTCCTTGATTGTTTCAGTAATGGGTACACAAATTTGACCAAATCTTCTGATAATTTTTCTATAGAAACTTGCAATACCATGAAAGCTTCTTACCTCAAATATGTTTCTTGGACTTGGCCAATTCAAAACTGCTTGGAAATTTTCCAGATCCATTTTCAAGCCTTATTTATAAACTACAAATCCCAAATAGACTAGCTCTTGCTTCATAAAACTGCATTTATTCAAATTGATTAGCATCTTATCTTTCTGAAAGTTTTTAAGAACCAATTTAAGGTGCTCCAGATGCTCTTCTTTAGTTCAACTGAAAATTAGAATATCATTAAGATAAACAATTACAAACTTGCCTGCATATTCCTTCAAGACATCATTCATTTATATCATGAATTTTGGGTACATTAGGGAGCCCAAAAGGCATCACTAACCATTCATACAAACCATTGTTTGTTTTAAAGGCAGTCTTCCACTCATCCCCTTCTCTAATCCTCATATGATGATAACCACTCTTCAAATCTATCTTATTAAAATATTTTGATCCACTTAAAAAATACATTAAATCATCCATTTGTGGTAACGGAAAACGATACTTGATGGTGATTTTATTTATGGATCTAGAATCTGTGCACATGCACCATTCACCTCCTTTATTTGGAATGAGTACTTTTGGTACATCACATGGACTAAGGCTCTCTATTATCAACCCCTTATACTTCAACTCCTACACTTGTCTTCCAACTTCTGCATTTTCTTTAGGAGTTAACCTATATGCTGCTTTTTTCAGAAAACTTTCTCCAGTTATTAGATAAATGTGATGAATAATACTCTTGATTGGTGGTAATAAATTTGGAAACTCATCCACAATAATATCAACAAAATAATTCAACATGTTTCGGATTTCTTCAGATAAATCTTAAAAATTTGTGGAAGTTAGAATTACCTTGGGTCTTCCTATAACAAAAAAATGGATCTCCTCATCCTTCTCAACTTCTTGCAATAGTTCTTTCCCACTCATCAACATAACATTGTTTCCAGGTGTTTCTTTATAATCTACATCCTTTAATGGCTACAGTGTGTGCTTCTTTCCATCCTTCTCTAGAGTATAAGTGTTTATTCTGCCATCATGTATGGCATTCCAATCAAACTGCCAAGGTCTTCCCAGCAATATGTGACATACATCCATTGACATTATGTAATATTCAGAATTAGCCATGAGCTAGACGGAATATTAATTTTTTCTTTTGCTTATTTGTTTGTTGAATAAGAGGGTGGGTAGACCCATAAATCTCCTTAGTGGGAATAAAATCACTGCTAATGTGAAAGGAGGACATCTTAGTTGCTTAATTAAGCACCCTTGTGTGTGAAAAGGGGTTGGAGCACATATAATGGGTCAACTTTGACCAAATCAACAACGTTGTCATAGAGGAGTGGCATTCATTCTGGGACAACGTAGTTTTGGAGGGAGAATCCATGCATGGAAGTAGTGCCTTTAATGAGTGAGGCCAAGGGTGAGGAAGCTCACCACTTATATAAGGAAGAAGATGGCAGCCATGGATAATTATATTATGTTTTTATATTTGGATTTATGGTTTTCTTAAACTTTTTTCTCTATTGAGAAGTTTAGCAAAGATTGTAGTGTTGTTTAGCGCAGGGTGTTCCCGAGCGAGAATACCACCTCTATCCTTCAGTGACCTCTAAGGAAGATTATTTGCACTATATTCCATATTCAGGGATCAAGCCAAACCTTTAGTCTTATGGTACAATGAAAAACCTATTGAGGTTGTGTTGTGTTGTAGGGTAGAAGTTGTAGAGGGTTGATTTGGGTGATTTCTGAGCTAGATCTCATTGGAGGAAGGTTCCTTTCTCTTGGGGGGCTAGTAAAGAAGGCCCTGGAGCATAATTGATATATTTGGCACTAGGCCATAGTGTTTTTATCCCATATAGCATAGTATCATTCTGGATCTACTTTATTCTATGGAGGAGTTGCAAGGGTATTTGCAGTAGGTTATTTGCTGTAATATTCCCAAATGGAGAAAAGCAGGAATATAGAAAAAAATGGTGGAAATAGTAGTGTGAAAATAAAATCGAAGCATGAGACCAACATGGAGCTTCCTTATACATAAAAATAATAGAAAATATGAATAAAATAATTGGCCACAAAGCATATAATAAGATACAAAAAGCCTCCAATAGATAAAACCCTCAATAACGAGGTGTTGCTACTATATCAAAATGTCGAAGACACTATTACATCGTAGTCACAAAGGACATAGTTACAATAGGAGATGATACAATGATATATAAAGTATCTGATATATGCCTATAGAGATGAAATTCCTAAAGAATGAGGCTCTATATCACTCATTTCCTATCCAACCCCAAGGGTTTCCAGCAATACACCCAATAATACAATATGAGATGCAACCCTATGGCTGAAAGTGTGTTGCAATAAAGAAACTAAAGAATAATGGTTTGAACTGATATGAAATAATCATGCTCTCCTCCAATGGATCCTCTGGATGAAGGGTTGGCCCCTTCACTGAAGAAATCAATAATCAAAACACCTATTGCAAATACCCCTGCAATTCCTCCCTAGAATAACGCAGATCCACACTGATATTGTGCTGTAGGGGATAAAATAAATGTGGCCCGGTGCCAAATATATCAATGATTCTCGAGGGCCTTATTTACTAGCCTCAAAAGAGAAAGGAACCTTCCTCCAATGAGATCTAGCTTAGAAATCACCCAAATCAACCCTCCACAACTTTTGCCCTGCAACGCAACACAACCTCAACAAGAACTGCGTTGTACATTAAGAGTGAATCCTTAGCTTGATGCATGAATGTGAAATGTAGTGCAAACACACTTCCTTAGAGGTAACTTAAAGATGGAGGTGGGATTCCCACTCGAAAACACCTTGTGCTAAACATCATTGCAATATAAGATAAACAACTGAAGAGAGCAACAGGTCTAAACAAACCATGAATCTGAAATATCAAATACATAAACATAATGATCCATGGTTATTATCCTCTTCCTTATATAAATGGTGTGCCTCCTCACCCTTGGTCCCACTCATTAAAGTCACTACTTCCATGCATGGAGTCTCCCTCCAAAATTGCATTGTCCCATAATGAATGCCACTCCTCCATGACACCATTGTTGATTTGGTCAAAGTCGACCTAGTCTATGTGTTCCAACCCCTTTCACACATAACGGTGCTTTATTAAACCTATAAGGTGATCTCCTTTCACATTACGAGTGATTTTATTCCTATTAAGGAGATTTATGGGTCTCCATACCCTCTTATTCATCAAACAAGGAAGCAAAAACAAAATTTAATATTCCAACTAGCTCATGGCTAATTGGGAATATTACATTTGGGGAGTGATTTCTTCAGTGAAGGGGCCAACCTTTCATCCAAAGGATCTATTGGAGGAGAGCATACCTATTCCATATCAACTTGAGCCATTACTATTCATTTACTTTGTTGCAACATACTTTTAGCCCAGGGGCTGCAACTCATATTGTTTTATTGGGTGTATTGTCAGAATCCCTTAAGGTTTGCTAGGAAAAGTGATATAGAGCCTTGTTATTTATTTATAGAATCTCTATAGGAATATATTAGATATTTTACATCATTGTATCATCTCCTATTGTATTTATGTCCTTTTTGACTGCGTTGTAGCAGTGTCTCCGTCATTTTGATATATTAGTAGCACCTCATTCTTGAGGGATTTATTTATTGAGGGCTTGCTGTATCTTGTTATATGCTTTGTGGCCCATTATATTATACATATTTTCTACTATTATGATTAATGAATAAGCTCCATATTTATCTCATACTTTGATGTAATGTTTTGCACTGCTATTTCAAGCATTTTTTTCTATATTCCTTCTTTTTCCATTCAGGAATATTACAGTGGTATTAGAGCATAATATTGGCTCAGCCTGTGCATCTTAAGCCAATATGTCATCAGAAGAAGGAGACCCGCTCACATATAGAGAGAAGAGGTATCTCAGAAGAACAAACTGGAAGTATGATTATACAGACGATAAGGAAGACAAGGGTAAAACCCCTTTGTCAGAAGGATATGAGGAGAAGAAGTATCCAAAGCTTCTTCTTCAAACTATGAAAGAAATTTATAGAGAAATAAAGGAGATTAGGATGGATAGCTACAAGGAATCACCTAAAGGGTTTTTTTATGTGGATAAATCCTTCATGCTGACGAGAATTATCTCCCTAGTATCCTAAGGATATCTAGAAATAAACAACCAAATGAAAACCAATTTTTCTAGATCATTTGTGATTTAGAATTATTAAATAAAAATGTACAAGGACATGCCCCTACCTGAACTCCAACGCTTGTCGAAATCTTCTATCCAGTTGTTCTGAAAGAGGTCACTTCAGCATGTGAAACCTGCAATCAAAGACATATAAAAGAATTAAAAGCACCTTTAAGAAATAATAATTGAGAAAACACTAATCTATCTGAGTGATCACGGAATCCAAGAATTGAAATACTCAAATAGATACATGAAAAATTCAATGAGAAAATGAAATCCATTTGTATTAACTTGTATAATAAGAAGTAACCTTACAATCTTTCGCCTTAATGTTATACAGGTTCTTCCGAGGTCCTGGACAATCATCCTCTCTCAGATTGACAAGACTTCTTCTCTTTGAAGTAGCATAAAGTTATGGACATGAATGTGTGAACATTTTTCATATCAAAGATGGCTACTATAGAGAGTATGCTCTCTTAATAATTTCTTCGGAAATTACCACATATGTGCCTCTACCCTTGAGACCGAAACATGAGCTCAATTTATAGGGGAATGGAGGTAGTTTTAGTTCCATGAAGAGGGGGATGGATTCCTCTCATGAATGGATTTGAGCTCCATAGACCAAGGGATAAGATCCATGAGTGAAGGGATAAAGTTCATGAGTATAGGATACAGCTCGAACTGAACATGCTTCTAGAAGCTTCTAGTTGGGAGAATATTCGACCAGCTGGGTTTCTAGAACTTAAATTTTCCTTTATTTGACTATTTACGGGGGTCCGTAAGTTTTATAAGAAAAATATGCAGGATGTGCTACAGGTTATAGAGAAAATATCTGTGGATCTGCAGGCAATGGCTAGGAAAAGTGCAGAGTTAGAATTTTTTAGGGTTTTAATGAGCTTTTCTCCAATTCCAAGACTTGGTTTAGGAACATTGTAGTTTTAGACTTCTAATGAAATGTAATATAGGTAATGGTGAACCTATATGACAGTCAAATGTTATGGTGACAAAATAATGTGTAATAGGTTTGTACATGGTGAAGGCTCCAACATTTCTCATCACTGGAGTGTTCAACTAGTGAAGTAGCAAGTTTCCCAAAGCTCTAAAATGCCTAAATTTTTAGTAGTGGGAAAAGGAGGGTTTTGAAGAACAAGAAAATATTGAATACTATTTCATGGAGTATGAGTCTCAATCTTAGATATTTAATGATCATTTGAGTTTTCAATAATTTTATCACATCAAGGACAATATGAGACCCCATCATCACAACTGAGGTGGAGGATTGATACATAATCATGATCTACACCAAACTATGGGCAGATTTTTATTACCCAAATTTTATGGGTCATATAAATGCACTGCCAAATCATGGGTAGAGAAGCTAGACATCTACTTCCAGCTGAACCAAGTACCATAGATGAAGGCTATCAAGATAGAAGCACTACACCTTGAGGGTGAGGCACATGATTCGTGGTTTTATGGCTTGTCTACATTAGTTCATGCCAATGTGACTGCATATTCATAGTTCACAAGGAGGTTGGTGGATAGGTTTTATTGAAGAGATCTGAAGGCATCTTTCATGGGGCTAGCAAAGCTCAAGCAATCAGGTAATTTGGAAATTTATATTTCTGAATTTCTAAAACTTTCTGTTATGGTTCCCGATTTATCTGCAACAAGAAGGGTCTATATGTTTATTGATGAGCTAGTAGAACCTCTTCATGGGTTGGTTAAATATAACAAACCCACTACCCTTCAAGATTCCATTGAGGGGGCTAGAGATCTAAAAGATTCCTTTCCAAAAGTAAGCAACGTTTAAGCAAAAGCCCACTTTTCCATTCAAGGGAAAAGATGAGAAGCCTCCTCTTTCAAAAGAGAGCCAAAAAAAAGTACCTCTTAGTGATGATGTTTGAGGATACTTGAGGAGAAGGAAGCTTTGATTCACATGCTAAGAATCATGGGCACCCGAACATAGATGCGCAGGAGGGAAGCACAGTATATACAAGTATTTTCAAATTATGAGGAGGAAGAAGAAGAAGACCCAGAAGAAGGTCACAACACTGGAATAGCAGGATATGATCCACCACCACCAGAAAGTGAGAAGGGAGCATTTTCTCCAATTGGAGGGACTCTTGCATCATTGAGAGTTGTAACAAAGTATCAGAACACTTCCACACATAAAATAGGGTTGGATTTTCATAGTGGAAGAAAGGACCTAATGGTCCCATCTATTATGAATATGACTTTGGTCCATGATACATCTCTATTTTGTGGCAAACCACTCAGGAGACCACCTGATCAAGAGTTGATGAGGAATGTTTCACAACATGTTGCACCACTCATAGATCCAGGAGGAGTGCGAACATTGGGAGGTCATGGTACAGTGCAGAGAGTCTTGGGTAGGCTCAAGGAGGAGGGAGACATTCTCCCAACATCATGATTACCCACTCTTACACCACATCTTGTGTTGAGAGAGGATGCTACAGGGATGGAAGATGGCACTATCATGGTTCAAGGAGACTATTCCTTGACTTTGGAGGCTCAGAAGATGTTCTAATTTGGAGGGAAATCCTCCAAACATGGTAGAAGATGGTGGTCACTCATGCATGCTTTGGCCAAACTCAAGAAGTTTTGGATAGGTGATAGCTTCCCTTGGAAGAATAACCTCCAAGAGCTTCAAACTTTACTTGAGCATGAGCAGCTACAGGAGGAGAAAAAGTGGATAGTGTTAGAAAATTAAATATTACAGAGCAATGAAACACATAAAATATGCGGAAAATAGAAGCACACAAAACACACAAAACCAGAGAGACACAGATATACATGGTTCACCCAGTTTGGGCTACGTCCACCCCGAACAACCAGTCATTCCTTTCTATTATCCAGCAAAATGAAGATACAAAACCTACATCACATCCACTGTAATATCCTCTATTCTCTCTCACAGTCTCCCTATCTATTTCTCGCTCAGAGAATACACATATATAATGCACAGACGCAATACAATACCCTCATAAAAGAAAGAGGTTGCCTTTTAGGGAAAAAAACCCTAAACTAAACATAACTTCTACTGTCATATCATCTGCCTAATGAACGGCCCAGATTGACTAGAAATTACTATACTTTTACAAGGTAATTTTACATCTATTTTTGGCTTCGGGGGCGCTGCCCCCGAAATCCTTGCAGGGGGACCGCTGGCCCATGAACCCCCCAGCCGAGGGGTCAGCCCCCATGAACCCCGCAAGGGGGGACAAGTCCCCCCCACACCCCCCCCGAGTGCAAGGGTGTACAATTTTCCTAGGGTATATGTTAGTTCCCTGTAATCAGCAAGATTGGCAAAAGTCTGGTTGCACGGAGAAACATCGTTTCAACCACTTTGGGATTCTAGGATCTAGCCCTCCTAAATCCAAAGAGGGATCTCTCCAATAAGTTCAAAGATGGATTTTTCTTTGAATTTTGGGGTAATGATATTAGGCTAGTTATGAAGGCCAAGGGTTTGTTTTGTTTTTTGGATGGTTGAGCATGATTATTATTTGAGGGGAAAGTTCTAAGTGCAAAAAGTTTCAAAGGTGAGAAGTTGCAAGTGAATAGAACAACTTTGTCCATAAAGATAGATATAACGCTATTTTTTAGTCCATTGGGCTATGGAGTCATAATAGGGCTTTAATTGAGCAACAACATCAAGAGTGATCCAAGGGCCAAGTCATCTATATCATAAGATTATTGAGATTAAAATGATGGAATGGAAAAAATAAAGTGTTGGAGGGGTGGAAACTGATAATAATTTCACAAAGGATTTATAGTCAGTCCAAAATGGAAAAGCCTCTTAAGTAACTGTTTAAAACCAACCAAGAATAGGGCTAACCATAGAATTCTTGGGAAAGTTTGTATTAAAGCAGCTTAATTGACAAAAAATCCAGTAATCCACATAACTACCTTTAGAAAGTATGAAAACACATAAGAGAAAAAAAAGTGTAACCTAAGATCAGATAAGGTACTTTTAAACCTGGTCTGCTTTCAGTCAACACCAAGGGAAAACTTTAGAGTCTGCCTTTGGAGAATAGAAACTAGAAACAGGGCAAACCATCACGTTTCTAGTCTAAATTTAATAAGCAAATGATGAAAATAAATTTCAATAACATTTTTTAAAGAAAACGGTAGGACAAGGGAACGCCAACATTCCTAACTGCTTAAACTGTATTGAATCATTCTTAAATAATGAAATTGGAGGAAAACATTGAGATAAGGGTACTGGTCAATAGTAAATCCTAACTCTATAAATGCCATTCTTTATCAGAGAATAGTGAACAATATGGCATACATAGAAGGAAAAAACAATAACAAAGAAAGGGGCACTTCACCAGTGATATAGACCAGGATCCCAAGAAAAAGCTTGTTATTGATGTTAAACCAATTACAGTCTTCAAGTCCAATGTTTTAGTTTAGCAATCATCTTCACTTCTCAGCCTAACTATTCTAATCACAAACAGAGCTTCAAGGGCCAGTGAACACTATTTACAAGTAGGAGTTTCGAGCTCAAGTATATTTCAAAGTTCTGCAACCAACAATTTCTCATCTTCTACAAAATTATTTATAGAAGAATAAGAAGGTGAGATCTGATAAAAGATCTCTCAGGACAATTAATATAAAGTGATGAATTCTCGGCATTTGAGGGGCTCGATGAAGAAGTTTACAGGTGTTTCACTATATTAATTGATATACATTAAATATTTTAAGCTTAGTGGGAGCTCTTGTTGACTTTTAAGGCTCTTCGTTATGTTGGAGTAACTTTGCTGATATTTTGTCATTAAGTTTATGTGCATAATTAACTTCTCTAGCTGCGTCGAGGCGAATATCTGATTTTATCAATCACTTCGATCTTTGTTTGAATGCTTTGAGGCATAGGTGGGTTTGAGGTAGCTGAGAGGAATCAATTTTCCTCAGATGTGGCAGTGGAGGCCTTTATGTCTGATAAAACACTTATGATTTTCATTTAACTATGTTTTAATCGGGGATTAGGCTTTTTGATAAACCATCTTAGATGTAATCCACGAAAATCTGTGTTCAATCTTCTGTTCTGATATATTTTTTCTTCGGCACTGATACTCTCTAACTGTGCTTGATTTACTGTGTTATGCTTCTATGCAAGGCTACATAGGGGTGATATGGCATTAATTCCTCATGAATCATTGATGAAACATGGAGCTTAAACCCTGCAAACGATTCTCTTTAATGGATCAAAGGCAGGAAGATCGTCACCCTCAGCCTGTGAATTTTATTTAGCATGGCGGAAAAACCAATTAAACCCTGAAAAAATAAAAAAACTTTATGAAATCCTACATGTATAGGTTTACTACTTCAGAAGGCATGTGGAGGGAGCATGGCCGTTGGATGGCATCATCCAACGATTGAGATTGATCAAAGGAACTGAAAGGGAAGGCGGAAGAAGAATTTGAATCAGAGTCGTCAATCGCGTAGAGATCGACGGTAAGGAGCGAAGGTGAATAAATAATGTGAAGGGGTCACATTATTTGAAAAAATAAAATAAAAACGGAAAAAAGGTTTAAAACCTTTGTTTTGGTGAAAAATGGTCGAAAATCATGTTTGGGGTTCGGGACAAATGTGGGCCATCGGATGAGATTGGCCCATGTGATCAACGGTAGAGAAAAGGCACCGATAAACCTTAGAAACATGCCCATACATCAAACCTTTGATAAAATGAATAAAACCCCTGGGTCCGAAAATGCTGACTGGACGAGGAATAAGGGCGATGAATTTTGGGCCGTAATACCGCATCGTACTTTGGACTAACTATTGGGCTTCTTCAAAGAGTGATCACCGTCCAATGAGCAGCCTCAGATTAGATGGCACACATCAATATCGCGCCCACTCCACATCCGACATTTAACGCGCGATGAGGGCGGTTTTGTCAACAGTGCTCAAGGCCACGTGTAAGACGGTGTATGGAATCACTGCGAAATGGAAAAAACCGCCCCCCTATAAAAAGAAGTGTGATGAAATACGCATGGTTTTGCAATAGTACATGGATGGTGGGGACTGTTATTTCCCAAATCCACCTTAGGATGAAGGAAGGCGGGATTCAGGGTAACACCAAACCACGCTCAGTATGGTAGCTAGCCCTACCAGAACAGGAGAGGGCTCTCTCCGGGTCAATATCAGGAAAAATGTATCAATAGGGCTTCAGATGACTGAAATGAGTGCTAATTTTAGGCTAGGTATATGAATAAGAGAGTTTGGAATGATTTTTTAGGGGTTTTGTTGGAAAAAAGGGAAAGGCAATTTTGGGCTTGGGGATGAGGCCAAATTCTTGCAGAGTTCAAGTTGGGGCAGGGAAGGCAATGGCTTTGATGTCTTCGATTGAATGAATGGATGGAAAAGACTACTGAGGAGCTGAAGAGGGCAAGAGGTTGCAAGGATCCTCTTCAAACGGATGGAAACACATAAAACTAAACAAAATTTTAAGGCAGAGCACCAGCAAACTAATGAATTCTACCTTAGTTACTCATTTGTTTAATTTCAGAAGAAAAGAGAAGGGAAATGGCATACATATAACATTAATGAAACTTAAAAATACATGGATAAAAACATCATCAGAACTCAGAGCCATAAGGATCCCAACAAGTGCTGCAAAACCCTGGTCTTTCCTTTGCCAAAAATGCAGAAGTGTATGTACAATGAAGTGCCAAAATTTTCCCAAGTATCCAACCCTGAAAATGTCTCAGAAAATACAATATATAGAAAATTATAATCCATTCCAATGCCTCTAGGGTTCTATCTCATCCTTCTAGGAGTTGTTTCAACCTATTCTAAACAAGGAACTGCAATCTAGGCAATCAAACAACTTGCCTCTATATGGTAGGAAACAGATTCATTCATTTAATTTTCACTTTTTAGTGAATGAATCCTCTAGAAAAAGTAAATATGAGCCAAAATTACATCATAGTCATCAAATTACATCAATATATATCAATAGTTACATCAAAAATTGAAACCAGTCGAAACTGGGTGAATTTCTGAGCTGAAGGGTGAAAAATAGGCAAAGTCCTCTATGCGCCGCGCCCAAAAATTCAATGCGTCATGCCACTTTGAGCCTATTTTTGAGTAACTTAATAAAGTAAAAATTGATCTCATGATAGCTTTTTGGAAAGCCCTGCCTGTCTACTATCCAACCCAAGTGGAATTTTTCAATTTGGAGCTCATTTGCCCCTCCAAAACTGCAATCTCCAAAGACTAGTTCCTACTGGTGCAAAAGGTGGCAGAAAGGTCATTTTTGGAGTGTTTTTGACCCTTAAGACCATCCAGAACTTGATGAAATCCTTAGATAATCCATTATCATGCATAATTTATCATAAAAAATCCAAAAATGTCAAGCTTTCCTCCAGAATATCTCTCAAATGTAAGCGCGCGCAAGGTGGCGCGACGCATCGGGCAGGAAAATCTGTTTTGTGATCAAAAAAACAAAATTGACAAAAACTTCTCCAAATTCCTTGAAATTTTGAGTGTATGTCCCCCATCAAGTATCATTCTTAGCCAAAGAAGCTTCAGCCAAGATTTGGAGTGGATCAGGCCTTTTGCGCCTCCTTAGTGCCCTTCTCAGCCTCGCTTTCAGAATCTTCATCTTCGCTTTGCAAACATGTGTGCGGGCCCAATAGTGGTTCTTCATGTGCCTGAGCATGTATTTGTCCCTATTGGCCTTCACCAATATTTTCTCAAGATGACTGTTGACTCTTGTAAGGAAAATCTCCCGCTCAAACGATGTCATGTCACCTGGTCTTTTTCGGGCCAATTCACGGTCTTCACGAATTTTTTGCAGCTCCATGAGTGTCTGATGATCCTCCAATTTTTTATTCTACTGATCCAAGTAATTTATAACCCAATGAGCTCTCTGAAACTTCACGGTTAATGTGTCAATCTCAGCTTTCTGCTCCTGGATGGTTTCTTTCAGCTTTGAGCTGGGAGAGCTCGAATCAACATCGGTCAATATAAAATCAGTATCTTGGCCTCCTGAGGGGCCTTCATCCTGCATAGGCCTCTTGCCTCTGTCCTGTCCCTGTATCTGTGTTTATGTAGAAGGTGAGACCCCTTCCATGCCATGTGGATATAGTACTCACTGAGCTGATGACGGTGTCGAGACCCCTTCCACCCCAGGTGGAGATAGTACTCGTCATGCTACTGCAAATAAGGCTCTGGTGCCTCTATGATAGGTAACACATACTGGAACACTGATAGGCTCTGTCTCAGGACCCTCAAACTGATGTGAAGTCTCACCTGCACCATGAAAAATATCTAGAGAAGGCTGAGAGGCTGTAAAGAAGTCACTAGAAATGAACTCCTCCCATGGAATGCCCTGCAATCCAAGCTGATGTACGACAATAATCTTGATGAGCGCATAATGATAAATGTTGTTATGCTGCTGCTCAGGAGTCTTCTTCTACACAAGGGTATTCATCCGCTCTATGTTTCGGCACATGAAGTATGGAATTCTCATCATCCTCACTCTCATGAAATGCATCAACAGCCGGATGTGGTATGCATAAAGGCGGGAGAATCTACCCTCGCAACTGAAATACGAGATAATAAGTCTCATCAATGGTGCATATGACTCCTTCAGAAACCGAAATGGGAATACCCCGCTGAGCTGCTTGATATAGCTGGGTCTAATGTATGGCTCATACAACACTTTGTCCAGCTGTTGTCTCTTATTCCACTCTTCACCTACATTGGGTATCCCGGTGGCCTAAGAAATGGTTTCTAGTGTCAAGGTGAAATTCACTCTAGCAAGGTTTACATGACCATCATGAAAATGTAAAACAAATAAGCGAACCAACTCTTGATGATGCTGAATCTGAGCAATCATCTCACGATATTGAAAACATGACTGTTTCTGAAAGCATGCCATTGCATGTTGGTAGGCCTGCAATTGAATCTAGGAAGTAGGCTCTTCGCTGACGTGCTTGCCACTTTTATGAGGCCTTCTCGGTACATTTAGCTCTGTGGTTGAGTCACTGTCTTGCTCATATTCTTGCTCATATGATGAATCTGTCTCCGACATGTTGTTTTGCAATGTGTATTACAAGTTACTGATATATATGTGGTGAAAATAAGAGTTTGGTTTGTTTGAAAATGATGAATTGGTGTTTGTCATTCAATACCAACTGTGTACCAAGTAGGAAATGAGGGACTATGAGGAAATATTACAGTGGGTATAGTGGACTGTGGAGTTTGTCGAGTGAGATTTACAGTGTGCTAACAGTCACTTGGCAGCTATGAATTTATAAGTGATGTGGGGAGATGGTAGGGTTTAGGGATAATAGGATTGTAGGGATAAGTAATAGGGGGATGTAAGGGAATCAAGGATTGACCATAATGATAGGATTATGAAGGGGAAAGGGATCACAATTGGAAAATGGAAACTTGGCACCAAAATCACACTTTCAAAACATCAATGTCAAAACCTTGAAGCATTTTCTAATAAAATGATAGGGTTTATCATTTCACCCATCAAACTCTTAAATTTCTCCTTCCAAATAACACCCAAGACAAGTTAAAATCAAATGGCGAGGGCACACAACTTACTTGGATCAAAAGAATTGAGTTGTTTTGAAATTTGATGAAGAATTGATGAAGTTTGGCCTGTTGGCTCTATGTGCTACATGCATACCCATTGCGCTGCACCTTCTGGATGCGTCGTGTACGTTGGAAAAATGCATTGTGGCAGGAGGCCCAGTGCGTCGCGTGGCCTATGTGCATCGCGCACTTTCCCAATGCGCCGTGCAAACAATTATCCACACAGTCGACCTTCAAACCCTTTTTGACTCTTCTACAATCTGACTCGGCTTTCTTTGATGTCTCTTGGAGTAAATGAATTGATCAATGTAGAAATATCTTATTTATCAAAGGAATTTTATTTTCATTTTGGAATAACCCACTTTTGTAATGTTTGGCATTGGCACTTTTTCACATTTTAATACAAACTCTGATTTTCGTTTCCACTTGACTTTTTGGCTGAAATGATGACTCCTTTGTTGATTTTTTGCAGGGATGGTGGCATTGGATTTCAGCAAAGGATGACTAGGGCTACCTCTGAATTCTTCGTGACTGAAAAAACTTTAAAAATTACATATTCATTACAAACAATAAATTTGACGATTTCTTCTTCAAAACAGAGTTTTGAAAAAGAATCATCCTTGAGCATGATTAATGATGAAAATCTTGGAATAGAACTTATTTTGAACCTCCCCATGGCCTGTTGGCATTATTTGACATTATGAAAACCAAACCCTAGACCTAAAAACTGAAATGACTCTTGTTTGACCAAAACACCATCTATGACTGTAAATGACTGAAATCAACTTTGATGAATTTTGATAAATTTTGACCGACCAGCAGGTACAAACATGAGGGAAATGAGTGAAGAGACCCTTCTGTCATATAATCTATGCTTCCTAACGGATTGCAACTGACTGGACAGGATGAGACACCTAAAAATGAAATGCAACAAAGAGATTTTTATCTCTGACGGAGGGATGAACAGACCAACTCTAACATTGGCTCCAATGGGGATGGTGTTGAACCTTTAGTTAAACTGAGAGGTGGGGGTGAATCAGTTTAACACATTCCTGATCTTTTAGAAGTTTTCATTAAACTTATTCACACCTTCATTTCATATCCAATTTAATGTGTGAGTAATCTTAGAATGTAAGCAGCAAGTGTTAGTATAATATAGCAGTAGACTTAATATGAGAGTAGCAGGTATTAAGCAGATAATACATATAAGATCAATACATAAATATCATGCACAGAGACACCAGATATAAGTGGAAACCCATAAAGGGAGAAAACCACATCTTATTATTGTTGTGATGCAAAGGCAAGATCCAACTCCCTCTCACCACTGTTTTTCTGCAGGCACCAACCTACAGGAGGCTCCAACCTCAGTCAGCTACAACTAACAGCTATCAAGCTACAACTTGATAGGGAAGCTCCAACTTCCTCAATTTATCAAACTGAACGTTTGCTGATTTACTCCAGATATCATCTCTGTTCTGTATCTGCTCTTCTTCTCTTAATCTTCTCTGTGTTATTCTTCTATATTCTGCATTATCTATATTTTCTCTCTCTCTCTCTTTTTGAGCTTATTAAATTGATATTATATATAGAAATTCTCACATGACTGTTTGTATTTCACAAGGAATTTGGAGTGAACAGTCATGACTCTTTGGCTTCTGTCTTCTTATTCCTTTTTCCAACTCATTTTTAGAATTACTACAATATGTACAAATTTCCATGCTACAGTGGGATTTTGTCTTTTCCTTAGGATACTTGCCTTTGCATCACACACAATAAAAATAATTACAACATTTACATTTACATTTTTAATTACACATTTCAATTTCACTCAGCTCCTTTTCTGGATTTTTGCTTTAATGGATTTGTCTTTTTCTGCTGCTGTTTAGAACCTGTTCTGCATACACTTTGTTCACTGTCATCTACATATTCCCTATTTTCTGTGCTTTTTCACCTGTCCAACTCATTCCTGTACATATTCCTATTCACCGAAATTTCATCTCTGCATGCTTTCCTCTTCTTTTCCTTTTCCATAATTGCATTCAAGTTTCATGCCCAATCATTTCCCAAGTCTGGACAATCTCACAATCTCTGCTTTGTTCTACGTTGGCAGGTTCAATGCTTAAATCTGAAGTGTTAATAAATCAACCATATTCCTAGTAATTTTCAATATTTCACTTAACTATGTGTAAATGCATCCCAAAATTTCATTGCCCAATCATTTTCCCAATCCGGGCAATCTCACACTTCTCTTTAATTCCACACTGGCAAATTCAATTAAATTTAAATCTGAGAGTGTTAATATCTCAAATCTCTGAGATTTGAGATATTAATCCAGAGTCCCTTATGTTATGTGCTCTATATCAATGCATATATTCCTTACTATATTTAGCAGTAGAGCCACAACCCAACGTTATGCCAGACCATACCTTGATTATTATGCACTTGTGTATAACTCAACGATGTCATATGAATATTCACACAACATTCGAATGTTGCCATTATGCACATTCTCTCATACATATACACTGACTTTAATAAAAGTTTAACCGTCACTTATATATATCATCACATATAATTCCAACTTTGGATTAAACTCATAAACCTTAATACAGGTTTGATTGGGCCCCACACATGCAATCAATAACCAATCAACCGCATGCACCGCACCTTTGTTAATTCACGCGCCCATCCAACGGTCGTTACCATGATCCCTTACCTCATGCAATCCGATGGATTTCGCTTGAAAAACATGCGCGAATGATAATGAGCGATGGAAGAACTTTAACGGGCGGTTTTCCAACCTCGCCTATGCCACATGTCAACAATCCTATGGAATCGCTGCCCAACCAAAGATTACCACTTATTCACCTAAAGCGGTGCAAAGAGGGGCAACCCACCTTGTAAACCCGCTCGCGGTTTTGCTACAATGATTGACCACGGTTGTACATATGGTTTGCGCTCTCCTATGTATAGTCTCGTTTATTAACTCCGGGTTTAATCTCCGATTGAGGAATCCAATTAACACGAATAAAAAGCAGGAATTATATTATCCTAAACCAGAGTTAAGTGACCACGGTTTCGCGCAGGGTTCTTCTATGAGTGAGGTTAAATGCACAGGGATTATTCGAATGAATTTACGACTATGGTTCTGCTCCATTATAAGTGGCCTTGGTCTCTGGAATTTCAACACGGTCCTGCCATATATATAATGCACAGTTCTACCATATATGCAACCTCCATGTCAATCGAATACAAGTGCTCTGTTCAAAAATGGGGATAATTTCAAACATAATTAAAACAGTGAATGCCAACTGATTCAAATGATATCCAATCTCATTGCATTCCACTGCACATTTGAATATAAAGTCTGGAATGTAAATTATGTTATGTGTAATGCCTGGCTGTATAAAAGATTCTCGGAATTTATATATATATGTACATATTTTTGGAATAACAGCGGTTTCTCTGCAATAACAGCTGTGACTCTGCATCTTCCGCTTCTGTCACTCTGCCTCTGCCTCTACTGCTGTGATAACGACTCTGTCTCCATATTTGCTTCCTCTACCTTTGCCTTTCTCCTTTATATTCATTTCCTCTTTGTTGCCTCCATTGTCTGTCTTTGTCTCCTTGTAACTGTTCCCGTTTCTACATCTGCTACCTCCTTTTCCATCAATGACAACATTTCCAACAGTCTCCCCCTTTGGCATTGATGGCAATACATTTTCTCTGTTTGCCTGCTCTTTCTCCTGTTGTTTGGTCTTCCTCCCCCTTTGACATCAATCACAAAGGGTTGCTTTTTGCATTTCCTCTCTCTGAGTTGTGTTTAGGCCCTCTTCTGCTGACTTTGTACCATGCTACTCCATAGTGATGTATACAGTTCTTTCACTTGTATAGATCTAAAAGTGAGAATAATGATACTTCATAGAATACATTGTATCATCTTTATCTAGTCAGAGATGTATAATCACTACTCATATTTTACGTTTCAGATTCTTAATATAATGTTTTAGAACACAATACTGATCCTTTTGCTCTGTAATTGTCCTTTTGATGCTTGAATAATGCAGATAACTTTAGGATAATAACTTGGTGTTCTTTTGCCTTAATCCTTTGATCCTGAGGACCTGATTCATGCTTTCCTTGCTAGCTGTTCTCCCCCTGGAATGGTATTTTCGTTTTTTTCCTCCCCCTGAAATTGTGCTTTCTTTTTATATTAGAGAGTAGCATCTGCAGATATTACCCCTAGTTTATCTCTCAAATATTGAAACGGTTCTCTAGCAAGAGGTTTGGTAAATATATCAACTGTCTGTTCTTTCATTGGTACATATTCTAGCTTTACTATCTTCTCAGCCACTTGTTCTCGAAGGAAATGATACTTGATTGGAATATGTTTAGTTTTTGAGTGAAGTACATGATTTTTAGATATACTTATAGCACTTGTATTATCACATTTGATTGAGATAGGTTCATCAATGCTTACCTTCATGTCTTGAAGAGTTTTCTTCATCAACATGACTTGTGTACAACATGCTGCTGCTGCTATATATTCTGCTTCAGCTGTAGACAGAGAGATGGATGTTTGTTTCTTGCTCAACCATGCCACCAGACTTTCTCCTAGATAGAAAGCACCTCCACTTGTACTTTTCCTGTCATCAACACAACTGGCCCAATCTGCATCTGTGTATGCTGTTAAAGTGAAGCTTTTTCCTTTAGGATACCAAAGTCCATACTGTGTTGTTCCTTGTAGATATCTGAGTATTATTTTTACTGCCAGAAGATGGTTTTGTTTAGGTGCTACTTGATATCTTGCCACTAGTCCTACTGCTAGCATGATGTCTGGTCTTGATGTTGTCAAATACAGTAGGCTTCCTATCATGGATCTGTAGAGTTTTTGATCTACATCTGTAGTCCCATCTTCAGCACACATCTTGCATCCCGTGATCATGGGTGTTGTCACAGGTTTGCAGTCCTCCATTTTGAATTTTTTCAACATTTATTTTAAGTATTTTTCCTGAGAGATGAAGGTGACTGTTTTCTTTTGTTGAATTTGTAGTCCCAAGTATAAATTGAGCTCTCAAATCATAGACATTTAAAACTCTGTTTTCATCTCATCAGCAAAACCTTTTGCTAGTTCATATTTGTTGCTTCCAAACATAATGTCATCAACATACACTACAACAATCAGGAGTTCATTTTCATGGGCTTTTATGTATAGATTGCTGTCTACTCCACCTCTCTTAAAACCCTATTTTTGCAAATATTTATCCAGTCTTGAGTACCAAGCACGAGGATCCTGTTTCAGTCCATATAGGGCCTTCTTCAGTCTTCATACATAGTCTTCTTTGTCTATCAATGAGAAGCCTTCTGGTTGTTCCATGTACACTTCTTCTTCTAGATCTCCATTAAGAAAAGCATACTTTACATCCATTTGATATACCTTGAAGTCTTGGTAGCATGAAAATGCCAGGAACATTTTGATAGCTTCCATTCTGGCTATAGGGGAAAATTTTTCTTCATTATCAAGTCCTTCAATTTGTGAGTATCCTTTGCAGACCAGCCTGGATTTATTCCTGATTACTTGTCCTTTCTTATTCATTTTTTTTTTGAATACCCATTTTGAACCAATAATATTCTTCTCAATTGGTTTAGGAACTAGTTCCCATGTATTGTTCTTCTCAATTTGGTCCAATTCTTCATTCATTGCTTTTACCCAATACTTGTCCTTGTTGGCTTCTTCAAACTTCTTTGGCTCTATTTGTGATAACATTGCTATGTATACTTCTTCTGTCTGTTCAGTTAGTTGCCTTCTTGTTTGCACTCCTACACTCTTGTCTCCTATGATTTGATCTTCTGGATGGTTCTTTTGAGTGTATCTTGAGGGGGTTTTTGAGTTCAATTCATCATTTTCTGATGTTTTTCTTGTTTCTTCATCATCTTGGTCCTCTTCTTCATGATTTTCAGGATGGATGCTGCAATCTATATCTCTTGTCTTGTTTGGAAGTTCTTCATCAAATCTTACATCAATAATTTCTACAATTTTTCGAAGAGTCTTGTTGTAGCTTCTATATCCTTTACTCTTGGATGCATATCCTAAGAGTATTCCTTCATATACTCTTGCATCAAACTTCCCCAGATTTTCATCATTATTCTTTATGTAGCACTTGCTGCCAAAGACTCTAAAGTGCTTGATTGATGCAGGTTTACCATGCCATAGCTCACAAGGTGTCTTATCACTGTTAGGTCTTAAATGAGTTTTGTTTAGAATATGTACCATTGTGTGTACAACTTCTGCCCAAAAGGTTTGAGTAATGTTACTCTCTTGCATCATAGCTCTGGCCATTTGTTGTACAGACCTGTTTTGTCTCTCTACCACTCCATTCTACTGAGGTGTCCCTGCAATGGTAAATTGTTGCTTTATTCCACGTTCATTACATAGGTCTGCAAAGTCATATTCTGTGAATTCTCCTCCTCTGTATGATCTAATACATTTTAGCTTGCATCCAGTTTTATTTTTTGCTAATGCTTTGAATGTCTTAAACTTTTCTAGTGCTTCTGATTTGTTCTTGAGAAAAGCAACCCATGTCATTCTGGACAAATAATCTATTATCAGCATGAAGTAGGATTCTCCACTTGGTGTCTTAGTTCTAGCAGGTCCACACAGGTCCATGTGCACAAGCTGGAGTGGTATTCTTGTTGATAGCTCATCTTTAGATCTAAAGGATGTGCGAGTCTGTTTCCCCAATTGACAAGATTTGCATATGGTATTTGAAGGTCTTTTTATTTCTAGCATATCTCTGACAGCTTTCTTCTTGCTCAGTCTAATGATATGGTCGAAACTGAGATGTCCCAATCTCCTATGCCATAACCATGACTCCTCAAGTTTGCTAAGATGGCATGCTTCATCTTCCTCTTTCACTATGTACACATTACTCTCTGTTCGAACACCTTTGAGCAGAGTCTTTCCTATTGTGCTTGACCTGACTACACAATCTTGTGCTCTAAAAATAACCTCACAGCCTTTGTCACACATCTGACTGACACTTAGTAAATTTGCTTTCAGTCCATCAACAAATAGTACATCTTGGACCTTTCCTCTGCCATTGTCTATGCTGACTAAGCCTTTTCCCTTGATCTTTACTGATTTATCATTTCCAAAAGTAACATTGCCAGATTTCTTTTCATCAAGAGTTATAAACTTGCTTCTGTCTCCAGTCATGTGTTTAGAGCAGCCACTATCCAAATACCACTGGCTTTTCAGATCTTGAGCAATTAGAGCCAGGTCACACTTATTCTCCTTCTTTTTCCACTAGAGGCATCCTTGTGTTTGATCTCTTTTGTGAGGTGATGAATTGCATCCTTTTAGAGGACATTTAGAAGGCATATGTCCAGCTTGATTGCACATAAAGCATTTGATCATAGTTTTTGCAGAATTGTGAGTATGAGCAAAATTTCTTTGATTCATAAATCTCCTTGAAGAGTTGAAAATCAATCTTTTTCCATACTTTATACACTCAATGATTTTATGGCCAAATTCTTTACAATAAAAACAGTAACCATATAAGAAACTTGCATACCTGATGTGAGGTTGTCTTCTCCAGTTGTTTATTTGAGATAGTCTCATTACTGTTTGCATCTTTAGCTGGTTTGAATTACTCCTCCTTGCATGACAATATGCAGCAATGTGTCCCAGCTTGTGGCAGACATAGCAGGTGGCATTCTTTATAGGAGGGAAGAATCTCCTTTGATGGCTTGCAAATTTGACAAACTCAGGAGTATATGAACCTTTTTCTGTTGACTGAGTATTTCTTTCATTCTTTGTTATTCGAGGATTCTTCTGGGTTCTGTCTCCCTCCTTACATGCTTCTTCTTTTGTAGGAATTATTTGAGGTGCTTCATCCTTCTTTTCTTTTACAAAAATAATTTTTCTGTTTTCCTTTTCTTTTCTTTTACTTGATTCTCCTTCATAGCCTATTCCATTTTTTATCAAGGGAGATCTTTGAGCATCCAAAATTTCATCCAACTTACCAGAGCTTGTTGTTTGAGAAGAGCTTATATACACTTTCTTTTGAGCATTTTCTAATTTCTTCCTTAGACATACAACTTCTTCTTCCAGCTTCTCTTGTTCTCGAGTTTTATCCTTGATTTGCTGAAGTAACATGTCTTCTATCTTCTTGACTTCTTCAAGATTTACCTTCAGCTGCATGAGGACTTCTGAATTTTGTTCTTCTTTCACATATTTGAGGAGAATATCTTTTTGTTTTCTGAATTTTAGTTTGAGTCTGTCAATCTCCTCCAGGGCACTTCTTAGCTCCCCCTCAAGGTCAACTTCACCTTCTTCTTCATCTTCTAGCAAGAGTCCTTCAAGTTCTTCTATGGCCATCAGTAAAAATTCAGATTTTCCTTCTTCTCCTAAGGATTCATCTGAGTCTTCAGATGTATTGTTGTCTTGTTGAGCATAGAAGGATTTTCTACTGAATTTCTTTCCTTTCTGCCAGTTCTTTGATGTATTTTTCTCTGATTCTTGAGCTTGATTCCTGACTTTCTTGTGAGGAAAATTAGCAACATAATGTCCAACTCTTCCACAGTTAAATCATTTGAAGGGTAGTTTACCTTTGTATCTACCTGAGCCTCTATCTAGTTTCTTGACAAATTTAGCGTCTTCTTCATCAGAGCAAGAGCATATGTCTTCTTTTTCTTCTTTCTTCTTTTCTGTTTTAAAAGCTGCCTCCCTCGTACTTGGCTTCTTCTGTGGGATCCTCATTTCATATGTTGTTAGATTTCGAAGTAGCTGGTTCATGGTCAAGATCTCCCAATCAACTGTTTCTTCTATTGCAGACACCTTGGGATTAAATTTGGATGGAAGTGATCTTAGAATATTTTGAACAATTATACTTTCTGGCATGGTTTCTCCAAGGGCTTTCATATTGTTAAAAATTTTTGCAACTTTTAAGAAGAAGCTGCCAATATCTTCATCATCATCCACTTTTAAATTTTCAAACTGGGCTCTATATACTTGAAGTTCGGCAGTATTTACCTTCTTATTTCCCTCATGGATATTCTCTAGAGTGTCCCACATATCTTTGGCAGTCTTACTGTGCATTATTTTGATAAACTCAGCTTCACATAGTCCATTTAAGATTGAATTCATTGCTTTTGCATTAGCTACAAAGATTTGTTTAGCTTCTTTCTCTGAATCAGTTGACTTTGTGACATATCCAAATTCCACAGCATCCCAAACTTCTAATCCTAAAGACATAATATATGTTTTCATTCTGATTTTTCCAGAAGGCATAATTATCACTAGTGAAGAAAGGTGATTTATTGGTTGAGCTTCCTTCTTGACTAGCCATCTTGAGGGCCTAGAATCTCCTTTCAGTTGTTAGACTTGAACAAAGGAACCTGCTCTGATACCAATTTTTGAACCTTTAGTTAAACTGAGGGGGGGGGGTGAATCAGTTTAACACATTCCTGATCTTTTAGAACTTTTCATTAAACTTATTTACACCTTCATTTCATATCCAATTTAATGTGTGAGTAATATTAGAATGTAAGCAGCAAGTGTTAGTATAATATAGCAGTAGATTTAATATGAGAGCAGTAGGTATTAAACAGATAATACATATCAGATCAATACATAAATATCATTCACATAGACACCAGATATAAGTGGAAACCCATAAAGGGAGAAAACCACATCTTATTATTGTCGTGATGCAAAGGCAAGCTCCAAATCCCTCTCACCACTGTTTTTCTGCAGGCACCAACCTACAGGAGGCTCCAACCTTAGTCAGCTACAGCGAAGCGACTATCAGCAGTGGGAAGCTCAGCTTGATAGGAAGCTCCAACTTCCTCAATTTATCAAAGTTTGAATGTTTGTTGATTTACTCCGAGATATCGGCTCTTTGTTCTATTTGCTCTTCTTCTGCTGATTTTACATTCTTCATATTCACTGCATTCTCATGTTTCTCTCTCTCCTTTTTATTATAAATGATACCATATATCCCAGAAATTATGTGATTGTTTACTTATTTCACAAGAGGTGGGTGGCGTCATGACTCTTTGCTCTATGTTTTGTTATTTTCCAGCTCATTTTTAGAATTACTTTAATATGTCACAATTAATGCCAGTGGATTTTTCTTTCCTTGGATACATACTGCATCAAACACAATAAATAATTCTGTAATTTATTGCACATTTTAGTAAAATTCATTGCTCATCTCCTTTTACAGTTTGGCTTTCTTGGGTCATCTTTTTCATTGCTGTGAGACCTATTTATGTTTGATTTCACTTTGTCATATGCTGCATATTCCCTGTTTCTGTACATTCTTCCCAATAAACTCATACTGCTCTTTGTTCTATTACACTTGACTCATCTTACACGTGTTCTCTTCTTTTCCTTTTCCATAATTGCATTCAAATTTCATGCCCAATCATTTCCCAAGTCCGGACAATATCACGATCTCTTCTTTGTTCTACGCTGGCAGGTTCAATGTTTAAATCTGAAGTGTTAATAAATCAACCATATTCCCAGTACTTTTCAATATTTCACTTAACTGTGTGTAAATGCATCCCAAAATTTCATTGCCCAATCATTTTCCCAATCCGGGAAATCTCACACTTCTGTTTAATTCCACGCTCGCAAACTCAATTAAATTTAAATCTGAGAGCGTTAATATCTCAAATCTCTGAGATTTGAGATATTAATCTCGAGTCCCTTATGTTATGCGCTCTATATCAATGCATATATTCCTCACCATAGTTAGCAGTAGAGCCGCAACCCAACGTTATGCCAGACCATACCTTGATTATTATGCACTTGTGTATAACTCAACGACGTCATATGAATATTCACACATCATTCAAATTTTTCCATTATGCACATTCGTTCATACATATATACTGACTTTAATAAAAGGTTAACCGTCGCTTATATATATCATCGCATATAATCCCAACTTTGGATTAAACCCATAAACCTTAATACATGTGTGATTGGGCCCCACACATGTAATCAATAACCAATCAACTGCATGCACTGCACCTTTTTTAATTCACGCGCCCATCCGACGGTCGTTACCACGATCCCTTACCTCATGCAATCCGACGGATTTCGCTCGACCAACATGCGCGAATGATAATGAGTGACGGACGAACTTTAACGGGCGGTTTTCCAACCTCGCCTATGCCACATGTCAACAATCCTATGGAATCACTACCCAACCAAATATTACCGCTTACTCGCCTAAAGCGGTGCGAAGAGGGGCAACCCACCTTGTAAACCCACTCACGGTTTTGCTACAGTGATTGACTGCGGTTGTACATCTGGTTTGCGCTCTCCTGTATATATTCTCGTTTATTAACTCCGGGTTTAATCTCCGGTTGAGGAATATCATTAACACGAACAAAAAGCGGGAATTCTATTATCATAAAACAAAGTTAAGTGACCATGGTTTCACGCAGGGTTCTTCTATGAGTGGGGTTAAATGCACAGGGATTATTCGAATGAATTTACGACTATGGTTCTGCTCCATTATAAGTGGCCTTGGTCTATGGCATTTCAACATGGTCCTGTTATATATATAACACACAGTTCTACCATATATACAACCTCCATGTCAATCGAATACAAGTGCTATGTTCAAAAATGGGGATAATTTCAAACATAATTCAAACAGTGAATGCCAACTGATTCAAAGCATATCCAATCTCATTGCATTCTACTGCGCATTTGAATATAAAGTCTAGAATGTAAATTATGTTATGTGTAACGCCCGACTGTATAAAATATTCTCGAAATTTATATATATATGTACATATTTTTGGAATAACAGTGGTTTCTCTGCAATAACAGTTGTGGCTCTACCTCTGCCGCTTTTGTCACTCTGCCTCTGCCTCTACTGTTGTGATAATGGCTCTGTCTCCGTATTTTCTTCCTCTGCCTCTGCCTTTCTCCTTTATATTCATTTCCTCTTTACTGCCTCCATTTTCTGTCTTTGTCTTCTTGTAACTGTTCCTATTTCTACATCTACTACCTCCTTTGCCATCAATGACAACATTTCCAATAGATGGTAGCTCCTTGGAGGTGCCAAGAACTACAGATCTTTGGAAGAGCAGATAGTGCCTTCATCCATTGGGCAATGGAGTCAAAACACTAAAAATGACATTATGTAAACTGACTCTGACCCAAGGCTAAAGCTGAAAACCATAATATAACCAATCATGACTAAAACATAACTAACAAACTAGAAAGATGCTAAAAATTGAGCTTATTCAAAAAACCTACTCTAATTGTTCCATTCATCACCTAATCAAGTGAAATGGAACAGCCAATGCAACCATGTAAGCATCCTGGCTGTTATTTGATTTCTTCCCAAATGCTTTCTGCTACACAGGAAGAGGGAAGAATCGAAAGGCAACTCCCATGGAAACTTGGAATCAATTTGACTACTGATAAACTTGCAAAGCATGAATTGACTGGATGACTTCAATAATACTGCAAAAGGATCTTCATAAACATAGCTATTGATTCCCATCAATACGTTACTACTCTGGTCCAAGCAATCTTCATAGTTGGATATTAAGATTTTCCTCACATCTGTGTTGGCTTTCTTTGGTGACTACAGCAAGCTGTCAAAAGGATCCTGAATTTCGTGAATAACCAAACTCTGTTGTCGATTCCAAATAGAACAAAAGTCTCCCTTATCAATCTCCTCATATGACTGCAAACTTTGATATGGGATTTGTAATGAAAACTATATTAAACAAGACAATGAAGGTGACTTTTGAATAAGATTATTATCAACATTCTTTCCTGGCACATGGTTAGATAATGGAGAAGAAATTTTACAACAAACATCATCCAACAAACGAGCAATAGGATCATAAAAAACTTGAGAAGACTACTGCGATGTATCCATTGAAACTGTATGACATCCTACTGACTATTCATATTTTTCTTGAGAGATATTACGAATATTCTGCCTTATAAACTGAAATTCTTCGAAACAAAAGGGTACAGAATCCTCTTGCATCATTAAATCATGTATTTCAGCTTCCACGACTTCATCTGTAATCTAACCTTCAATTTCATTTGGTGGCTGCAAATCTGGTGCTAGGGAGAGTTTTGTATCTAAAATGATTTCATCAGTTGTTTCAGGGGAAAATTTCTCATTAACAACTTGCTCAATAATTTCGCTATCTGTCTCATCCTCAACATTAAAACTAAGAGATTGTTGATTTCTTATAGGCTGCTCATTTGAAGATTTACCATGCAATTTACCCTTCAACAATTGGAATAATTCAAAACAAAAAGGTACGGAATCATTTTGTATCCTTTGATCATGTGTGCTAGTTTCCATGTTTTCATCTGCAATTTGATAATCAATGGCATTCGGGGACTATAAATCTGAATATTGGAAGTCTTGAACAAGGTCTTCATTACCCTCGAGATGGTCCAGATCAAGACTAGTCAATAGTTGATTTCTGATTGCATGAAAGTTGTCTCTGATGAACTGAAACGAATAAAAAAAAAGAGGCAAAGATCCTTCACTTCAAAATTTGCTGCACTTTCCTCATCATTGTCATAGCTGATATGCATCAGTTGATCACTGTACTCGAGCTGCTGAAAGTGAACTTCCTCCTTCCATAAACTAGTTGTTGATTTGTCTGCAAGATTAGCTTCTGTTTGGAAAACATAATCATCATCATACTGATAAAACTGAGGCAAATCATCGATATAAAGTTCATCATCAAGCATACATATCATATCAACAACTCTCTCTTCTTCAAAATGACCTATAAAAAAATCATTATGACAACTAGGATAAGAAACCAAATGTTTTGGGTCAGCCACTTGTTCTTCTTCAATCAGCAAGTCATGAGTTTGAACATTATACTCATTCCTTGTGGTGATCTTTTGTATCATCTCTTCTACCAACTTTACCTATAGAGACATCGTTCTCTCTGGATCCATGTTTTTCATCTTGTCTTCTTTCAACCTTGCCCTTCGGATCAACAAATGAGCCTCTACATTTACTGCACTATTCTGCATCTCTTGAAGTGTTGCAATATTCTTTTCTCTCAGCTAAAACTCCATTTCCAGATCAAAGGCACCCGAGTAGTGCAAGAGAGCAGATCTAGGAGAAGGTCTTATATCAGATGGCATTGAAAAATATACTTGGTTAAATCTGGTAGAAAACTGTTGTACTATCTCCCCTAGCAATATTTTCAGCTAGGCATACTCATCTAAAATAAGGAAAGGATTCTCTCTGATCACCCACCTATCAAGGAAAACTTCGACGAACTGCTGGAAATCTGAGATGCTCGCATCAGGAAAGGTTTTGAACCAACTCTTCACTTGGCCATGAAAAGAAAGAGAAAAAAGCCTAACACTGACATCCTCATCATCAAATTCAAAAAGATCTAAAAAAGTCTCAACATTCTGCACATGTTGCTCAGCATTGACATTATTACATTGACCGTCAAATCTTGGTAGATATACATCATAATTTGCAGGGAAATCATGGATAACAGAAGGTAAAAAAGGAGGTTTATACCTATCGGGGACTATACAAGGTGTAGGAGTATATACAAGAGCTATGGGATCAGTTTTGTTTTCTTTAGGCTCATCACTCTGAAGAGATTCATCATGAGATGTGGGAAAAGTAAGGAGGCCAGGATCAAAGGGAAACTCAGTATTTACACTTTTTGAATAGGTTGAGTGAAGATTTTGATCACCTTTATCATACAACAAATTCTGAAAAGCTTTCAGGACAGCTTCAAGAACAACAAAGAAGTAATTTACAAGAAAGCAGACTAGATCCTGAATACCATTCCACTTTGGATACCTGAACTTTGTGTAAGATCCTTCCATTTTCGCAGAGAAAGAGTTAGTCCTCTATTGGAGTCTGTACATTGAGTTAGAGTCACCAGGTGAATGATTTCAGCCTTGCGGTGTCTGATTGTTTTCCACCATCAACAATCATATCTGAACTTGATACATGTACTGGGGCAATTCACAAGTTAGATGTTACATTTACAAACTAGACCAGAGATTGACTAAAGCAACATTTATCTACTTTCGCTAATGCAAAGCAAAAGTGTTTGAAAGGATACCTAGCGTAACTTCGGACTCCATCTGTAACTTATGAAACTAATAACACCAACAAGAAAACCATTTTCTTCCCCAGTATGGTTGCCACTATGTTATTGCCCAAATCCACCTTATGCTAAAGGAAGGCGGGATTCAGGGTAACACCAAACCATGCTCAGTCTGGTAGCTAGCCCTACCAGAACAGGAGAGGGCTCTCGCTAGGTCAATCTCAGGAAAAATGTATCAATAGGGCTTGAGATGACTGAAATGAGTGCTAATTTTAGGTTAGGTATATGAATCAAGGAGTTTGGAATGATTTTTTAGGGGTTTTGTTGGAAAAAAGGGAAAGGCAATTTTGGGCTTAGGGATGAGGCCAAATTCTTACAGAGTTCAAGTTGGGGCAGGGAAGGCAATGGCTTTGATGTCTTAGATTGAATGAATGGATGGAAAATATTGCTTAGGAGATGAAGAGGGCAAGAGGCTGCAAGGATCCTCTTCAAATGGATGAAAACACATAAAAATAAACAAAATTTTAAGGCAGAGCACCAACAAACTAATGAATTCTACCTTAGTTACTCATTTGTTTAATTTCAGAAGCAAAGAGAAGGGAAATGGCATACATATAACATTAATGAAACTTACAGATACATGGAGAAAAACATCATCAAAACTCAGAGCCACAAGGATCCCAACAAGTGCTGCAAAACCCTGGTCTTTCCTTTGCCAAAAATGCAGAAGTGTATGTACAATGAAGTGCCAAACTTTTCCCAAGTATCCAACCCTGAAAATGTCTTAGAAAATACAATATATAGACAACTATAATCCCTTCCCATGCCTCTAGGGGTCGATCTCATCCTTCTATGAGCTGTTTCAACCAACTCTAAACAAGGAACTGAAATCTAGGCAGTCAAACAACTTGCCTCTATATGGTAGGAAACTGATTCATTCATTTAATTTTCACTTTTTAGTGAATGAATCCTCTAGAAAAAGTAAATATGATCCAAAATTACATCATATTCATCAAATTACATCAAGATATATCAATAGTTACATCAAAAAGTGAAACTAGTCGAAACTGGGCGAATTTCTGAGCTGAAGGGTGAAAAATAGGCAAAGTCCTCCAAGCGTCGCGCCGAAAAATTCAATGTGTCATGCCTCTTTGAGCCTGATTTTGAGGCACTTCTAGAAGTCCAAATTGAGCTCATGATAGCTCGCTGGAAATCCCTCCCTGTCTACTATCCAACGCAAGTGGAATTTTGGAATTTAGAGTTCATTTGCCCCTCCAAAGCTGCAACCTCCCAAGACTAGTTCCTGCTGGTGAAAAAGGTGGTAGAAAGGCCATTTTTGGAGTGTTTTTGACCCTTAAGACCATCCAGAACTTGATGAAATCCTTAGGTAAACCATGAGCATGCATAATTTATCATAAAAAATCCAAAAATGTCAAGTTTTCCTCCGGAAGATCTCTCAAACGTAAGCGCGCGCAAGGTGGCGCGACGCGTCAGGCTGGAAAATCTATTTTGTGATAAAAAAAACAAAATTGACAAAATTTTCTCCAAATTACTTGAAATTTGGAGTGTAGGTCCCCCATAAACTATCGTTCTCAACCAAAGAATATTCGGCCAAGATTTTGAGTGGATCAGGCCTTTTGCGCCTCCTGAGTGCCCTTCTCAGCCTCGCTTTCAGAATCTTCATCTTCGCTTTGCAAACATGTGTGCGAGCCCAATAGTGGTTCTTCATGTGCCTAAGAATGTATTTTTCCCTATTGGCCTTCGCCAATAGTTTCTCAAGATGAATGTTGCCTCTCGTAAGGCAAATCTCCCGCTCAAACGATGTCATGTCACCTGGTCTTTTTCGGGCCAATTCACGGTCTTCATGAATTTTCTGCAGCTCCATGAGTGTTTGCTGATCCTCCAATTGTTTATTCCATTGCTCCAAGTAATTTATAACCAACTGAGCTCTCTACAACTTGACGATCAATTTTTTTATCTCAGCTTTCTGCTCCTGCATGTTTTCTTTCAGCTTTGAGCTGGGAGAGCTCGAGTCAACATCGATCAATATAAAATCAGCATCTTGGCCTCCTGAGGGGCCTTCATCCTGCATAGGCCTCTTGCCTTTGTACTGTCCTTGTATCTGTGTTGATGTAGAAGGCGATACCCCTTCCACGCCATGTGGAGATAGCACTCGCTGAGCTGATGACGGTGGCGAGACCCCTTCCACCCCAGGTGGAGATAGTACTCGTCGTGCTGCTGCAAATAAGGCTCTAGTGCCTCTCTGATAGGTAACACATACTGGAACACTGATAGGATCTGTCTCAGGACCCTAAAACTGATGTGAAGGCTCACCTACACCATGAAAAATCTCTGGAGATGCCTGAGAGGCTGTAAAGAAGTCATGGGAAATGAACTCCTCCCATGCAATGCCCTACAATCCAAGCTGATGTACTATAATGATCTTGATGAGCGCATAATGATAAATGTTGTTATGTTGCTGCATAGGAGTCTTCTTCTGTAGAAGGGTATTCATCCGCTCTATGTTTCGGCACATGAAGTATGGAATGTTCATCATCCTCACTCTTATGAAATGCATCAACACTCGGATGTGGTATGCATAAAGGCGGGAGAATCTACCCTCGCAACTAAAATACCAAATAATAAGTCTCATCAATGGCCCATATGACTCGTTTAGAAACCGGAATGGGAATACCCTATTGAGCTGCTTGATATAGCTGGGTCTGATGTATGGCTCATAGAACACTTTGTCCAGCTGCTGTCTCTTATTCCACTCTTCACCTACATTGGGTATCCCGGTGGCCTGAGAAATGGTTTCTGGTGTCAAGGTGAAATTCACTCCAGCAAGGTTTACATGACCATCATGCAAATGTAAAACAAACAAGTGAACCAACTCTTGATGATGCTGAATCTAAGCAATCATCTCACAATACTGAAAACATGAATATTTCTAAAAGCATGCCATTGCAAGCGGGTAGTCTTGCAATTGAGTCAAGGAAGTAGGCTCTTCTCTGATGTGCTTGCCACTTTTATGAGGCCTTCTCAGTACATTTAGCTCTGTGGTTGAGTCACTGTCTTGCTCATATTCTTGCTCATATGATGAATCTGTCTCTGACATGGTGTTTTTCAATGTGTATGACAAGTATATACTGATATATATGTGGTGAAAATAAGAGTTTGGTTTGTTTGAAAATGATGAATTGGTGTTTGTCTTTAAATACCAACTGTGTACCAAGTAGGAAATGAGGGATTGTGAGGAAATATTACAGCGTGTATAGTGGATTATGGAGTTTGTCAAGTGAGATTTACAGTGTGCTAACAGTCACTTGATAACTAGGAATTTATAAGTGATGTGGGGAGATGGTAGGGTTTAGGGATAATGGGATTGTAGGGATAAGTAATATGGGGATGTAAGGGAATCAAGGATTGACCATAATGATAGGATTATGAAGGGGAAAGGGATTACAATTGGGAAATGGAAACTTGGCACCAAAATCACACTTTCAAAACATCAATGTCAAACCCTTGAAGCAGTTTCTAATCAAATGATAGGGTTTATCATTTCACCCATCAAACTCTTAAATTTCTTATTCCAAATAACACCCAACATGAGTTAAAATCAAATGGAAAGGGTGCACAACTTACTTGGATCAACTGAGTCGTTTTGAAATTTGATGAAGAATTGATGAAGTTTGGCCTGTTGGCTCTGTGTGCCGCGGGCACACCCAGTGCGCCGCGCCTCCTGGATGCGCCGCATACGTTAGAAAAATGCATTGTGGCAGGAGGCCCAGTGCACCGCGCGGCCTATGTGCATCGTGTGGTTTCCCAATGCGCCACGCAGACAATTATCCACACAGTCGACCTTCAAACCCTGTTTTCACTCTTCTACAATCTGAATCGGCTTTCTTTGATGTCTCTTGGAGTAAATGAATTGATCAATGTAGAAATATCTTATGTATCAAAGGAATTTGAATTTCATTTTGAAATAACCCACTTTTGTAATGTTTGGCATTGGCACTTTTTCACATTTTAATACAAACTCTGATTTTCGTTTCCACTTGAATTTTTGGTTGAAATGATGACTCCTTTGTTGATTTTTTGCAGGGATGGTGGCATTGGATTTCGGCAAAGGATGACCAGGGCTGCCTCTGAATTCTTCGTGACTGAAAAAAACTTAAAAATTACATATTCATTACAAACAATAAATTTGACGATTTCTTCTTCAAAACTGAGTTTCGAAGAAGAATCATCCTTGAGCATGATTAATGATGAAAATTTTGGAATAGAACTTATTTTGAACCTCCCCATGGCCTGCTAGCATTATTTGACATTCTGAAAGCCAAACCCTAGACCTGAAAACTGAAATGACTCTTATTTGACCAAAACACCATCTATGACTGTAAATAACTGAAATCAACTTTGATGAATTTTGATAAATTTTGACCAACCAGCAGGTACAAACATGAGGGAAATGAGTGAAGAGACCCTTCCATCAGATAATCTATGCTTCCTAACGGAATGCAACTGACTGGACTGGATGAGACACCTAAAAATACAATGCAACAAAGAGATTTTGATCTCTGACGGAGGGATGAACAGACCAACTCTAACAGGGACCATCGAGGTGATGGATTGCGTGCCACCAATCTATAGATTAGATCGATGGTGGAGAGTGTGTTGAAATTTGCACCAGCGGAAAAACTTAGGACATAATAAAAAACCGACAATTTTATATAAACAAAGGTTTATAGTTCGGGGGGCGAAATATTAATTTTTGATATGGTTTGGCGCTCGACTGCGGGGCCTTGGTCTATATGAAATGGTAATAGGCCCGGGGAATATTCAAATAAAGGGCCAATCACAGTCGGAGCTTCGAGTTTGGGCTTTTCAATCTAACCATTTAACTTTTTCGATGCGATCAGCGCCTTGGGACTTTAACCTTTGGTCTCGGGCCAAAGTAATATGAATGAAGTGGAGGGGGTGGAGTTTTATATATATGTGAACCAATTGCATTGGAAATTTTGATGTGGGTCTATCAATCAACCCTTTGTGAATTTCTCCGATGCGATTGCGCGATCGGGTCTTTTTAATCTAACCATTTTTTATCAAAAATCCGTTGTAAGGGCGCATTAGAACAAAACTTTGTAAAAAGGGTTTTTTGATTTAATAAAGGAAAAAATCAATCACACAGGGTTTATTCATTAGTTTGAGCACCCGATTGCGGGCCTCTGGTTTTGTGAAGCGGCAAAAGGACCGGGGCTCATCTATAACAGAGCTAATCACATCAGAGGCTTTTGTGAAAGCCAAAGACTTGCGCTCATTGATTACTTCCGATGTGATAAGCGCCTGATGGTCATAGTGCCTGGTTCTAGGGCGTGGGCATGTGGGGGAAGTGGTTTAAGACTTAGCCCAAGGGAGCTTAAGTCCTTAGTAATAAAAACTTGCTTTTCATGAAATTTTTCAGAGTTTTCAATGGATTTGGGGGTTTCGAAATAGTTTAAAAATGAGTTTTAAACTATGGAAAATTATTTTCATGAATGGAAGAAGAGGAATCATGAAAATAGAGGAGTTTTATGGAGAAAAAGGGGAGAAAAAATGAAGGTTATTTTTTAGTGGAGGAAGGGGAAAATGATGATTTTGCAGTAGTCTTTTCTTATGAAATCAATAGATTTTCTGAGTATAAAACGGGAACAGTAGTGGAGATTTGGAGAGAGGCATGAGGCCTTCAAGATTCTTCAAGAGCCAACACTTTTTAGCAATAAAATTTGTTCCTTGAAGGCTCCAAAAAAATTTAGCCACCTTTTTCTATAACAAATTTTATAGGTGGCGAACAGTGGCTCCTTGGGGATGGTGCCTTCTTGAAGGCATCAAGAACTTCAGACTTGCATTCTCTGGGAGGCTGACCGGTGTCACATCCGTTGTTTTCTCTGGGAGGCTGACCTGTGCCTCATCCATTGGGCTAATTTCCTTTTCTTAAATGATCTTGCTCTAAAAAAATATTAGCATCCATAAAAACAACGGATATTTCATCAACAAGCTTTCTGCCTAGCCAATCCTACTGATCTAACATTTTTTCTTCTTTTAGAGTGCACTTGGATTGGAAAACTCTTTTCACAAGTTTTAATTCTTCTGAAAGCATAAAAATAATCTAATCCTACTCCTTATTTCTCCCTGAACTTAGATTAAACATTTGAGTTCAGATGCTTCTCTACCTATTCTATCAATCTATTGGGATTAAACAGTCTAAAAGATTTTTATTCTCTAAACTCTACAACAGAAATTTAAAAGAATTCTAAGTTAGGATTGAATAGTCTAACTTGATGCTAATTTGTGGCATAAAAAACAAGCTGCACATAGATATTATTTTACAGAAAATTAAATAAAAAATGGAAGGCTTAAGATCTGAAATTTCAAAGCATTTCCTTCCTCTTTTCTACAGCTCTATTTTGACTACTGTGTGAGTTGTTTTCTTCATAATATGGTTCAGATTTTGAGTTGATTAGAACCAGTTTTACATCTATTTTGACTCAAAAAATAAAACATATTTGAGTCATCTCTCTTTGGAAACTTAGGTTCATATTTTGAGCATATTTGAACCTTTAATTTCTATCCTAAACTATCTATTGATAAGCCAAGATTAAATAGTTTGGAAAATCAAATTTACTATCCTATCAGCAGAAAATTTAAAGCTAATTAGTCAAGATTAAGCTGTTTGACTAACTAGAAGTGTGTTCTTCAGGAGTGGCATTTGAGCTTGCACACTTTCAAATTTGTTTCTCTTTTTTGGTATGGGGCTATACCTTTCCTGTTTTCATAATCCGCCCTCTTTTCTTTCTTTTGTTTGTTTTTTTATTTTTTATTTTTCTTACTTTGAATGCAATGGTGGATGAGATATTTATAATGAAAAAAAGATAAAAAGGCTTTCAGAACAGGGGATGGATCAAGATAAGTAATTTTTAAGCATCCTGCCATTGATAGGACCCCCAAACAATTCTGCTCCATTCAACTCTTGTAAGAAATAGGAATTGTTACCAGCAACTGAATGAATAGAGTAAGGTCCAAGCCATAAGTTGTCAAATTTTCCATGCTTGCCCTTGTCTTCCCTCCTTGAGTCCCACTTTAAAACTTTGTACCCAACTTTGAAATTGCTGGCCCTTGTTCTTCTGTCAAAAATCTTTTTAATGTTGATCTGCTTCTGCAATGCTTTGTTATAAAATTCCTCTCTGGTTTGCTGACGATGAATGGTCTGATTTATTCTTATGATTATGTCATTTTCTTTAGTTTGCAACTCTTGGATCAACTTCATCACTGATACCCCAAGGCTGTTTGGAAAAATTGCATTAGTACCATACACAAGCTGGAAAGGTGACATGCCAGTAGATTTCTTCAAAGTCAATCTGTCAGCCCAAAGTGAATGAACTAGCTTTGTGTGCCAAGACTTTTTATTGTCCTCCAATAGTTTCTTGATTATGTTCACTAAAATTTTTTTTCAGGATTCTGCAAGTCCATTACCTTGAGGGTAATAGGCCGTGGAATGCCCCAATGTTATCTGATATCTATGATAGAACTCAACCATCCTCTTTGATCCAAATGCTGCTGCATTATCAGTGATGATCTTGGTAGGACAGCCAAATTTGGAGAGAATGTTAGTCTCCATGAATTTTAAAATAACTGAATTATTAGCTTGCCTACAAGGTATGGCTTCTATCCACTTAATGAAATAGTTTGTGGCAGTGAGAATCCATCTATGTTGGGCAGAAGATGGGGGATGGATTTCTCCTATGAAGTCAAGTCCCCACTATTGAAAAGGAGCTTCAACAGTGACTGGATGCAGAGGTAGGGGCAGCAGTTTTTTTTTTCCTTCAAAAATTTGACATTTATGATAGGCTATGATCATCTTGTGTATACCAGGAAAAAGAGTAGGCCAATAGAAGCCAGCCCTCAAAATTTTGTTGGCTGTTGTCTTCCAGTATAAATGACCTCCACACTCTCCTTCATGGAACTCGTGCTTAACCTTCTCTACATCAAACTCAGACAAAAATTTAAGTAATAGACCACTTGCCTTTTCCCAATAAAGACATTTATCTATAATGCAATAGTTTACAACTTTTAACTTTAGGAATATTGCCTTTGTCTTTGTCAAACCATGAGGTGTATTCAAATTAAGAAAAACATAAATAATATCAGCATACCAAGGAGAATTCCTAAAATGGTCTTCAACAATAGGAGTTGTGAATCCTTCTTGGTCATCCAAAGCATTAATCATATTAATATCAAGAACTTCAAAATTGGATTCAGCCATTAATCTAGCTAGACCTAGGCCTTTGATAAGTTTAGTGGGTTTTATCTCTAAATCATATTCAAGAATAACAACAATCCACTTACCTCTCTTACCATCTGGGTCTTGTGTTAGAATATCTTTAACAACTGATTTTGGGACAAAGGCAATGATGTGTGATTGAAGGATGTACACTCTGAAGTGTTTCAAAGCTTTAACCAAAGAAAAATCTTGCTTCTTCATAATGTTATACTTCAAAGGGGCATCCCTCAATGCCTTACTAAAGAATGAAATATGCTACTCTTATCCTTGTGGATTTTTCTGTAAAAGGACAACAACTATGGTATGTTCTGATGCAAATGAAAAAATATAAAAATCTTTTGAAAAATCATGACTTATTAGAACCCGTGTTTTGGTTAACGCTTGTTTCACCAGTTCAATGGACTTCTTTGCTTCCAAGGTCCATTTTACCCCTTGATCATTCTTTAACATGTTTGTAATATTTCTAAGGAGCTCAGCCAAGTTGGGGATGAACCTTCTCAAAAATTTAATCTTTCCAATGAAATAATGCAACTCCTTGATGTTCTGAGGATGAGAGATTTGCAATATGGCCTCAATCCTCTTTGGATCTATCTTTATACCCTCCTCAAAAATAATGTGCCCAAGAAGTTTACCTTCTTGGAGAAAAAATAGTGTCTTCTTAGGGTTTAAGGATATCCCAAACTTTCTGCATTTCTCGAAAACTTTTCTTAAATGTTCTAAGTGCTCTTCATCTGTTTTTGAAAACACAATAACATCATCAAGATAGATAATGATGAAGAAGCCCAGTTCCTCCGAGAATGCTATGTCCATGGCTCTTTGAAAAGTTGCTCCAGCATTCATTAGACCAAAGGGAATTTTCACATACATGAAAGTGCCCCATGGTGTAGTAAAGGATGTCTTTAATTGATTAGCAGGGTGGACTAAGATCTGATTGTACCCTGAGTAGCCATCGAGCAGAGAAATTCTTCTAGACCCTACCACCCTTTGTAAAATATGATCCATCTTAGCTAAAGGGTAGTTATCCTTTAATGAAGCTTTGTTTAAGTCTGTAAAGTCTGTACAAAGCCTGATCTCTCCAGTTTTATTCCTAATTGACACTAGATTAGACATCCATTTAGAATATCTAATACGGACAATAATACTAGCCTCATACATTTTCATGATCTCCTTCTGAACCAAAGGTAACTGAACAAGGTTTATTCTACGCAGTTTCTGTTTGAATGGTTTTTGGTTTTCTTTGAAAGGGACTTTTTGCTGTATTATTTTAGTTTCATAGGATTTAAGATGTTCGTAACTCCACGCAAAAACATCAGAAAACTCTTTAAATAGATATATGTATTTGAGTTTAATGTGAGCTGGTAAAATATTAGATAGTTTAATCATCATGGGTTTAAGTTCACTGCCTATATTGCACTCTTCCACTTTAGTCTCTACAGGTTCCAGTTTTGGCTTCTTAGCCACATCGTTAAAATCAAACAACTCTTCTAATGGTGCAAGACTGCTTGGCAAACTTTCATCTTTAGAGTGCAGATTTTTTAACTCCTCTATTTCTAAATATGCATTCATCTCTGTCTTATTTTCAAGTTTTCTAGATAACAGGTTTACATTAGCAAGTTCATGAGACCTTTCTTCTTTATCACAAAAAATTTCTTCATTATTGCAGTCTGTTTCATATTCTGAATCTGAACTGTGAAGTTCAAATTCAATTCTGAACTGCATAAAGTCTTCTATTTGTTTGTCTCCGTCGAAAACTTGCAAATATTTCTCATTTTCAGGAATGACTGGTCTGAATTTAATCTAAGTTGTGCAGTCTTTGGTTTCATATGGCGTTAATCATGTTCTAGCTACAAAGGATAAATTGTGGGCCGCAATATTTCTTTTTCTTGGGACAAAAATCAATTTGGACTCCTCGAAATTTTTTAAAAGGTTCATGGCATCGTTTCGGTAGGGCCAAAGTCTGGGATGATTTACGTTATACTCCCCATTTAATTGCCTAATTACTAAGTCTGAATCCCCATACACTTTGATTCTTTTGGCTCCTAACTTCTTCAACAATCGTAAGCCTAGAAGAAGGGATTCATATTCCGCTATGTTATTTGAACACTGGAAGTTTAATCTACAAGAAAGACTTTCTGTGTGGTTGATTTCAGTGTTACAAATCCAAACCCCTGCACCAGCATTGTTCCTAGTGCAGGATCCGTCAAAATACATACTCCATAGAGGACTGTTTTTGGTTTCGTCTGTGTTACCGTCGTCTTCAATTACCGTGCTTTCTATTTGTTTATGATTAGAGACACTTAATTGAATTTTTTTTGACTCTTCATGTTTTTCGTTAAGTGGAGGCACGTCTTCTTGAGTGTCAAGGTTTAAAAGCAAAGGACGCATGAATTGTAGTTCAAGACCCATATTTGGTTCGTTGTTGTTTAATGGTTTAGCACTTGTTTTGACAGTTCTGTGTTGTTTACCTCCTCCTCTCTATCGGCCATAAACTCTGTTAAAGTTACTTGTTCATCCAATGTTTCTTCATTAAAAAGGATAAATGAATCAAGGCCTGTGTTTACAGAGTATAAAGGGGAGTTTTGCGGTCTGTCTTGACTTGTAACTGTGTATTGCATATGGGACTCCCTGTAAAGTCTTCTCGTCTGATTGAAAACAGGGATAGTCGCATAGGTCATGTCCATCTGCATAGTCCCCTGTAACTTAGCCCCCCAAGATTTAGATAATAAAATTCCATACTTTTGGGGCACATCAGCCACAAGAATGTCCGTGACTAAGCATTTGGCTGGGATCTGTGCTAAGCTAACGCAGAGGTCTTTGATTAATCCTAAACATTTTACTCTGCTCATGTCAAAGGAGTACATATATTTATAAGGTTTGGTGATTTCTAGACCAAGGCTCTCCATCATAGCTTTAGGCATTAAATTATGAGATGCCCTAGAATCATGCATAGCGTTGTGCAAAATCTTGTCATGAATGTTTAAACTCACATAAAAGGGAGGAACATGTCCCTCTTGATATCTACCTTCAATCTTTGGACCGAAAATAAGCTCTGGTTGGTCATCATTAAGATTCACTGTATCCTCATTTTCCTCTATATTTAAATCCTTCAAAATTTGGGTCTTATATATATGCTAGGTAGCTAACTCAGTCAAAGGAACAAGGATTTTGATTTTTGAAATTTCCTGCTCCAGGCTGAAAGGAATTTGATTCTTTAGGGTACTTTTTTCAGCCTTATTAGCTGTCACTCTATTAGCAATATCAGCTTGCTGATTTGTTCCGTTTAGTCTTGAAAAAATTGTTTTAACAAGAGTACTAGCTGAGATGTTAGTAATATTAATTTCTGCACTCTGTTTTTCATTGTTTTGAGTGCCTTTCTCTTTACCATTATCAGAATTTATAGCCACTTCTTTGTCCTTTTGTTTGACCATTATAGGCTTTATTGTAGTGCTGTTTTGTGAAGATTTTTCAGAGGTTTTGGTGTTAGGAGTTTGTTGACTGGTTTTGCTTCGAAGGTCATATTATTTTTGAGATTCTATGATGACATTTTCCATATCTTGATAATAATTTTCATCATCATCTCTTCTGTCATCATAAAGTGTGTATAGACCTTGTTTTATATCATAATGAACCTCAAATTCATCATTATCTACCCCCAGCATGTTGATATCATCCCCCTCTGTTATTTAATCTATTTCCTCAACCTCGCTTACATAGTTTTGACTCAAGGGAGGAGTGATCTGTTGATCATCTTCCCTAGGTCTGTTTGGAGGTTGGTTCCTTCTAAAATTCTGGTTTTGGTTATGATTTCTATTTTGAGGAGCAGTTTGGTTTTGACCGGCTTTTTCTCTCTTAATTATGCTCATCTCTTTCATCATTTCTTCCATCATTCTGTCCATTTTTGAGTTTGAAGTAGAGGGTGTAGATTCCTCTTTAAAATATACTCTCTTTTCATTTTTCATTCTTTCTCTCTTCTCCATTAAGTTGAATTCCACAGAAAGAGCACCCTTTTGCATCTCTTCAAGAGTTACAGGATCTCTTTCCCTTAGCTGATAGGCCATCTTGGGGTCAAAACCTTCAGGAAACTTGTTTAAAGCTGAGCATTGTGGAGGTTTTAGTTCTCGGGAAAGTGCATTATATACAATATTGAATCTGGTACAATAAGCTTGTACACTTTCCCCTGCATTTCTATGGAGATTTTTGTAATCATAAAGGACTTGAAGAGGGTTTTTCTTTACTTCCCATTTGTTTAAGAATGTTTGATGGAAGGCTTGGAGATCATTTATACTATGGGGGGTTAAACCTTTAAACCATTTTCTTATTTCTCCCTCTAAGCTCTGAGAAAATAATCTAAGCTTGACAGAATCATCATTAATTTCATTTCTGTCAAAGTAGTCATTCATCTTATCCACATGTTGTGATGAATTTGTAGCATTGCTAGCATCATACAATGGAATTTTGGACTAATAGTCCTGTGGAAGATTGACTAATGGAAGATGAAGGACGAAGGGAGCATACCATGCTGCCATGTTATGTGGTGGGGGTGGATTCACAAGGGGTGGATTAACAAAAGGGAAAGTGGGCTGAAGTGGATTGGTTTGGATAGTGAATGAAGGATAAAGGGATGTGGATGGAATAGCAGTAGATTGCTGAGCTGATCTTGGATGAGAGACACCTAAATTGTGAAGAAAATGCAAATCAGGAGGTGTTGTTTCTCTACTACCAGGATGTTCACTTGTCTCCGGGGATGAAATTGAAGACTCAGAGTCTAGCTTAGTTATATCATCAAATGATCTAGTTCTAAGTGGATTTACTAAGTCAGCTTGTGATTGTTGTAGAGCTGTAAGATTTTCAGGAACTGAAATAGCTCTGAAGGTTGATTTGAAAACAATTGTCAATTTAATCGTAGGAGACTTCCTAAGGATACTTTCTGGGTTACCAACTATTTCAGGTGGATCAATGTCGGGATAGGCTCTAGTGTGAATCTTTCTTGCAGCCACTATGCTGTGTTTTTCAGACCTAAATAAACAAGAAAAGTTCAACCAAGTATAACAATCTTTAAGAGGTCAACTAATCTGTTTACACAATTTTAATCCTACAGTCCTCTAACTGAGTTTTAATGATATTATAATGATAAGGGTTCTTCCCAATGGAGTCTTAAGGTCTGTTCAAGATTGTGGAGTCGCCAAGTGGAAGTTTTTAGCTCTTTTGGAGGTAAAAGGTTTTATGGTCCACCACCACGTTTATTGGATACCAATCTGAAATATTTTTTGGGTTTTATGAGTTATTTTTCAATTGTGTGGTTTCTAGGAATATCCTAACTCTATTTCAAAACTTAGCTATGGTTATGAGACAAAGACAGACTACTCTTATGGCTAAGCCAGCTGATTTTCAAGGTTAGATAAAGTCTTACGCGAATCCTAGGGTTTTCCTAGTTTGTCATTGATTCAAATAAGTTTCATCATGATTACCATTCCTTGGTCGTGCTTGAAAAGGATACTTTTTACTCACAAGGTTTTATGAAGCTTTTAAGGGAAGTTTCCCCAGTGGAGTCGCCAGAAATGTTAGTTGTTGGTGGCTCAGCTGGTTGATATAACAAATGTTATTTGAAACAAATCTCGGATGTCCTATGGTTACCTTAAAATGAAAATTATTCTGGGTTTTGTTCCCTAGCAGAGTTGCCAGAAATGTTATTTCCCTATAATCAGCAAGATTGGAAAAATTCCGGTCGCAGGGAGAAACATCGTTTCAACCACTTTTGGATTCTAAGATCTAGCCCTCCTAAATCCGGAGAGGGATCTCCCCAATAAGTGCAAAGATGGATTTGTCTTTAAAGTTTGGGGTAATGATATTAGGCTAGTTATGAAGGCCAAGGGTTTGTTTTGTTTTTTGGATGGTTGAGCATGATTATTATTTGAGGGGAAAGTTCTAAGTGCAAAAAGTTTCAAAGGTGAGAAGTTGCAAGTGAATAGAACAGCTTTGTCTAGAAAGATAGATATAATGCTGGTTTTTAGTCCATTGGGCTATGGAGTCATAACAGGGCTTTAATTAAGCAACACCATCAAGAGTGATCCAAGGGGCAAGTCATCTATATCATAAGATTATTGAGATTAAAATGATGGAATGGAAAAAATAAAGTGTTGGAGGGGTGGAAACTGATAATAATTTCACCAAGGATTTATAGTCATTCCAAAAGGGAAAAGCCTCTTAAGTAACTATTTAAAACCAACCAAGAACAGGGCTAACCATAGACTTCTTGGGCTAGTTTGTATTAAAGCAACTTAACTGAAAAACAATCCAGTAATCCGCATAATTACCTTCAGAATGTATGAAAACACATAAGAGAAAACAAAGTGTAACCTAAGATCAGGTAAGGTAATTTCAAACCTGGTCTGCTTTCAGTCAACACCAAGGGAAACCTTCAGAGTCTGCCTTTGGAGAATAGAAACTAGAAACAGGGAAAACCATCACTTTTATAGTCTAACTTTAATAAGAAAATGATGAAAATAAATTTCAAGAACAATGTTTAAAGAAAATAGTAGGACGAGGGAACACGAACATTTCTAATGCTTAAACTGTATTGAATCATTCTTAAATAAACAAATTGGAGGAAAACATTGAGATAAAGCTTATTAGTGAGAGAAGGGTATTAGTAAAAAGTAAATCCTAACTCTATAAATGTTGTTCTTTAACAGAGAATAGTGAACAATATGGCATACATAGAAGGAAAAAACAATAACAAATAAAGGGGCAATTCACCAGTGATATAGATCAGGATCCCAAGAAAAAGCTTGTTATTGATGTCAAACTAGTTACAGTATTCAAGTCCAATGTTTCAATTCGGCAATCATCTTCACTTCTCAGCCTAACTATTGTAATCACAAATAGAGCTTCAAGGGCTAGTGAACACTATTTACAAGTAGGAGTTTCAAGCTCAAGTATATTTCAAAGTTCTGCAACCAACAATTTCTCATCTTCTACAGAAGTATTTATAGAAGAATGAGGAGGTGAGATCTGATAAAATATCTTTGAGGACAATTAATACAGAGTGATGACTTCTCGTCCTTTGAGGGGCTCGATGAAGAAGTTTACAGGTGTTTCAGTGTATTAATTGATATACATTAAATATTTTAAGCTCAGTGGGAGTTCTTGTTGACTTTTAAGGCTCTTCGTTATGTTAGAGTAACTCTGCTGATATTTTGTCATTAATTTTATGTGCAAAATTAACTTCTCTAGCTGCGCTGAGGTGAATATATGATTTTATCAATCACTTCGGCCTCTGTTTGAATGCTTTGAGGCATAGGTGGCTTTGTGGTAGCTGAGAGGAATCAATTTTCCTCAGATGTGGCGGTGGAGGCCTTTCTGTCTGATAAAACACTTCTGATTTTCTTTTAACTATGTTTTAATCGGGGATTAGGATTTTTGATAAATTGTCTTAGACGTAATCCCCAAAAATATGTGTTCAATCTTCTGTTCTGATATATTTTGTCTTCAGCACTGATACTCTCTGACTATGCTTGATTTACTGTGTTTTTCTTCTATGCAGGGCTGTGCAGGGGTGATATGGCATCAGTGCCTCATGAATCATTGATGAAACACGGATCTTAAAACCTACAAACGATTCTCTTTAATGGATCAAAGGCAGGAGGATCGTCACCCTCAGCATGTGAATTTTCTTTAGCATGGCGGAAAAACCATTTAAACCCTACAAAAATACAAAAACATTATGAAATCATGCATGTATAGGTTTAGTGCTTCAGAAGGCACGTGGAGGGAGCATGGCCATTGGATGGCATCATGCAATGGTCAAGATTGATCAGAGGAATTCAAAGGGAAGGCAGAAGAAGAATTTGAATCGGAGCTGTCGATCACGCAGAGATCGATGGTTAGGAGCAAAGGTGAATAAATAATGTGAAGGGGTCACATTATTCGAAAAAATAAAATAAAAATGTAAAAAAGGTTTAAAACCTTTATTTTGGCGAAAAATGGTCAAAAATCTTGTTCGGGTTCGGGACAAATGTGGGTCGTCGGATGAGATCGGCTCACGCAATCAACGGTAGAGAAAAGGCACCGATAAGCCTTAGAAACATGCCCGGACATCAAACCTTTGATAAAATTCAGATGAATAAAACCCGCGGGTGTAGAAATGTTGACTGGATGAGGAATAAGGGTGATGAATTTTGGGTCATCGATCTATAGATTAGATCGATGATGGAGATGCTTTTAATACCGCACTGTACTTTGGACTAACTATCGGGCTTCTTTAGAGAGCGATCACCGTCCGATGAGCGGCCTCAGATCGGATGATGCACATCAATATCATGCCCACTCCACATCCAACATTTAACGTGCAATGAGGGTAGTTTTGTCAACAGTGCTCAAGGCCACGTGTCAGCCGGTGTATGGAATTGCTGCAAAATGGAAAAAACTACCCCCCTCTCAAAAGCGGTGTGATGAAATCCACGTGGTTTTGCAATAGTATGTGGCTGGCGGGGACCCCCGGGGTGATGGATTGCATGTTGTCGATCTACAGAATAGATCGACGATGGAGATTGAGTTGAACTTTGCACTGGCGAAAAAACTTAGGAAATAATAAAAAAACGACAATTTTATATAAACAAAGGTTTATAGTTAGAGGGGTGAAATATTAATTTTTGATATGGTTTGGTGCCCGACTGTGGGGCCTTGGTCTATATGGAATGGTAATAGGCCCGGGGCATATTCAAATAAAGGGCCAATCGCAGTCAGAGCTTCAGGTTTGGGCTTTTCAATCTAACCATTTAACTTTTCCGATGCAATCAGCGCCTTGGGACTTTAACCTTTGGTCCTAGGCCAAAGTAATATGAATGAAGTGGAGGGGGCAGAGTTTTATATATATGTGACCCAATCGCATCGGAAATTTTGATTTGGGTCTATCAATCAACCCTTTGTGAATTTCTCTGATGCGATTGAGCGATCGGGTCTTTTTAATCTAACCATTTTTTATCAAAAATCCGTTGTAAGGGCGCCTTAGACCAAAAATTTGGAAAAATGGTTTTTTGATTTAACAAAGGAAAAAATCAATCAGATATGGTTTATTCATTAGTTTGAGCACCCGATTGTGGTCCTCTAGTTTCGTGAAGCGGAAAAAGGATCGAGGCTCATCTATAACAGAGATAATCGCATCGGAGGCTTTTGTGAAAGCCAAAGACTTGCGCTCATTGGTTACTTCCGATGCGATAAGCATCTGATGGTCATAGCGCTTGGTTCTAGGGCGTGGGCATGTGGGGGAAGTGGTTTAAGACTTAGCCCAAGGGAGCTTAAGTCCTTAGTAATAAAAACTTGTTTTTTTATGAATTTTTTCAGAGTTTTCAATGGATTTGGGTGTTTCATAATAGTTTAAAAATGAGTTTTAAACTATGGAAAATGATTTTCATGAATGGAAGAAGAGGAATCATGAAAATAGAGGAGTTTTATGGAGAAAAAGTCGAGAAAAAATGAAACTTAGTTTTGAGTGAAGGAAGGGGAAAATGACAATTTTGCATCAGTGTTTTCTTAGGAAATCAACAGAATTTCTGAGTATAAAAAGGGAACAGTAGTGGAGATTTGGAGAGAGGCATGAGGCCTTCAAGAGTCTTCAATAGCCAACACTTTTTAGTAATAAAATTTGTTCCTTGAAGGCTCCAAAACGTTTTAGCCACCTTTTTCTATAACAAATTTTATAGGTGGCTAATAGTATACATCTAGCTAAAACAAGGATCTCTGAATCAGGAAGAAAATCAAGCTCCACACCCAACAATCTCCCACTAGGAGACTGATTATAGAAAATGCACCGCTACTTCATTTTCTAGAAAATGAATCCTCTTTGGACCTGGTTGTTCCTCATCTTCATCATCATCCTTGAAGACCAATTGAAACTGAGCACATTTTCAGTTTCTCCTTGGTTACAACTTTTTTTAGCATATCTGCAGGATTCTAGCTAGTGTGTATCTTTTCCAGCTTCAACTCTCCATATTCCAATACTGACCATATGAAATGGTACTTGAGATGTATGTGTTTATTCCTATAATGAAATGCTGAGTTCTTTGCAAGATGAATGGCACTTTGGCTATCACTATATAACGTTCCCATATCATACTTCTTACCCAATTCACCCATAAGCCTTTGTAACCAAATCATTTCTTTACTAGCCTCTATAGCAGCAACATACTCTGCTTCTGTTTTTGAAAGTACAACAACACTTTGGATTTTTGAAACCCAACTGATAGCTGTTCCACCTACAGTAAATACATATCCTGTAGTGCTCCTCCTGTTATCTCTGTCACCTGCCATATCTGCATCAACATATCCCTGTAAAGCAATGTTTGAACCACAAAAGCATAATTCTTGATTTTTGGTACCTCTAAAATATCTAAGAATCCATTTTGCTGCCATCCAATGTTCTTTTCCTGGATTATTCATGTACCTGCTCACAACTCCCACTGCATGTGCAATATCAGGCGTTGAGAAGACCATTGCATACATTAAGCTTCCAACTGCTGATGCATATGGAACTTTAGACATATAATCCATGTCTTCTTGGGTCTTTGGGCACATCTCCTTACTATGTTTGAAATGGCTAGCAAAAGGTGTAATAACAGGTTTCGCATTGTGCATATTAAATATTTTCAACACCTTTTCTATGTACTCATTCTGAGACTATGTTAATTTACGATTATTCCTATCTCTAGTTATCCTCATACCAAGGATTTATTTTACAGCTCCCAAATCCTTCATTGCAAATGAATTTGCCAATTTTATTTTGAGCACATTTATTTCTTGCATGTTAGATCCTGCAACAAGCATGTCATCTACATACAATAACAATATAATATAGCTACCATCATTTTTCCTTTTTAGATAAACACAATGATCAGAGTGACATCTAGTATAACCTTGTTCAGACATAAACTTGTCAAATTTTAGATACCACTGCCTTGGAACCTGTTTTAAGCCATACAAGCTCTTCTTTAACCTGCACACAAATTTTTCTTTCCCTTTGACCTCATATCCTTCTGGTTGCTGCATGTATATCTCTTCCTCCAAATCTCCATGGAGAAATGATGTCTTTACATCTAACTATTCAAGATGTAAATCTTCCGCTGCTACAAGACTTAAGATAGTTCTAATTGAAGTCATCTTGAAAACAGGAGAAAATATTTCATCAAAATCAATACCTTTCTTCTGTGCAAACCCCTTCACCACAAGTCTAGATTTATGCCTCTGTTTTCCTCCATCTTCTTCCTTCAGCCTGTAAACCAATTTATTCTGCAATGTATTTTTACTTGCACGCAAATTGACTAAGTCCCAAGTTTGGTTATGCAATAAGGAGTCCATCTCTTCTTCCATGGATAGCTCCCACTTCTTCCTGATTTCAACCTGCATTGCTTCTTCATAACATTCAGGTTCACCAGAATCAGTCAGCAATAAATAATATAATGAAGGAGAGTATCGTTCAGGGGGTCTACATATCCTGGTAGATCTTCTAACACCACTTTCAGGTGTTTGAGGTGACTGTTGCTGTTGTGGTGGTTGTTGTTGCTGTGGTTATTGATTATTATCATTTTCAGGCACCTTTACTTTTCAGTTATCTCATCAAGAACCGCGTATTCATTGCTTTCTTTTTTCTGTTTCTTTTCCTGCAACTGATTCTTATACAAGACCTTTTCATTGAATATTACATTTATGCTCCTAATGATTTTGTGATTTTCATAATCATATAAGTGATAACCAAAATCATTAGCACCATATCCAATAAAGGTACATTTCTTTGATTTTGCCTCAAGCTTTGTTCTATTTTCTTTATTAATATGGACAAAGGCCTCACAACCAAATGGATTTAAAAAAGAGTATTTTACCTTTTTACCTATCCATGCTTCCTCTGGAATACTACCATCCAAGGAACTTGAAGGCCCTCTGTTTATTAGATAAACAACAGTATCTATAGCATCTGCCCAAAATTGTAAAGGCAATCCTGCATGCAATCTCATGCACCTTGCACTCTCCATGATTGTTCTGTTCATCCTTTTTGACACACCATTTTCTTGTGATGTTCTTGGAACTGTTTTCTCGCTATGAATTCCATGCTCTGAACAGTACCTATCAAACTCTTTTCTGCAATATTCACCTCCATTGTCTGATCTGAGACACTTTAACTTCTTTCCTGTCTCAATCTCAACCAAAGATTTCCATTTCTCGAAAGTATCAAATACATCAGATTTATTTTGAATACAATAAATCCAAGTTTTTCTAGTTGCATCATAAATAAATGTAACATAATAGCGAGAGCCACCGAGAGATGATATCTGAGCAGGTCCCCATAGATCTGTATGCACAAGCTCCAATTTTTCACTCTTATTTTCTTTCCCAACTCTGAGAAATCTGACTCTCTTTTGTTTTCCATAAATGAAATTCTCAGAGAAATCCAAATCAACATTCTTCAAACCTGGCAACAAATTTCTTGAGTGAAGAATCTTCATCCCCTTCTCACTCATATGTCTGAGCCTATGAAACCTACAACAGATCCGCTGTAATATCCTCTGTTCTCTCTCATAGTCTCCCTATCTATTTCCTGCCCAGAGAATACACATATATAATGCGCAGCCTCAATACAATACCCTCATAAAAGCGAGGGGTTTCCTTCTAGGGATAAAAGCCCTAAACTAAACATAACTTCTACCATCAGATCATCCGCCTAATGAACAACCCATATTGACTAGAAATTACAATACTTTTACAAAGAAATTTTATATGTATTTTTGGCTTCGGGGGCGCTGCTCCCGAAACCCTTGTTGGGGACCGCTGGCCCCTGGACCCCCCAACTAGGGGACCAGACCCCCCGGACCCCACGGGGGGGGACAAGTTCCACCCGCACCCCCCTGTGTGCAAGGGTGTACAATTTTCTTGGGGTATACATCCAGCCAAAACAAGGATCTCTGAATCAGGAAGAAAATCAGGCTCCACACCGAATAGATATTAGCATCCTGGTATGTGACATTGGCATGGGAGATGTCAAAGAGGAGGGAATCCATATGGCATAAGCTTTATGTGATAGATCATTATCACTGTCACTTTGGAGAATAGATCAATATTGGAAATCCCAGTTGTTGGTGTATTATTCCAAGGATATTTTTACTTTTATGATACTTGATGATCAGCTACAAGAGGAGGGATATTCAGTCAGAGATGTGGTCATATACTATCATGGCAGGATATTCTTGTCTAGTGCCTTCAAGCTCAAGGAGAAGTTGCTACAAGTGGCACATGAATATTTTCTCTTCAGCCATAGTTATTCCATGAGAGCATACCACACCATCATGGAGGGTGATCTGAAAATGGAATGTACTTGTTTAAGGGTGCAAGGTATCCATTTCCCATAATTTTAAATGTGAGCTATACACTCCAAGTGACCTCTGAAAAGGTGTAAACTTCTTATTTCTTATACAGAGATAGACTGTAGGGGCATTCACCGGACATGTCACCTCTGAAGAGAGGATGAGTTCCAGAGGCTACCTGGCCCTCTACAGGCTCTGCCTAAAGAAATAATGAAGCAAACACTTATAAGTCTTTGACATACACATACTTGAAGTTTGATGTCTTGCAGAATAAGACAAATAACTTTCTGCAGCTGAGAAGGTGATTATGTGTGTATGAAAGTTATGTATATTTGTTGTTTAACACTTTATATCAGTTTTTTTTAGCATATCATCTTCAGAAAATAAAGACATCAAAATGATAAAGCAGTTCACCCCCCCTCTGGGCTACATCTGCTGGACCAAGCCTCTCAAACTAGGCTTGTCCTCTTGTATTAAAAATGCTACAAAGGCTAATACAAGAATATGAGTGTCTTGAAAGACAGATTTGACTGTAAATACAGAATCAGAAGATAGGAATTAGCTAAACATGCTCTTTCCCAAACACTAAACAGTGAAAATGTACCTTATACAGTACTTTCTCCAATTGGCCCTGGTGGCCCTTTAGACTTTCATGGAGAATTTCGAGGTGAAGATGACCTCAATTGGTTCTGAAACTTCTGCCATTAGACTCAGTAAGTCGAAAATAGAAGAAATAGGCTTTTGAATCACCAAAAATGGATGAACATAGCCCCCAAACAGCTCCAGCACTGAAATGGCCCTGGTGGCCCTGAAAGCTTCCCTGAAGCTAAATAGTGAGAAGAATGCCTCAAAAGGAAAAACGAGATGTAGAAATGGATTCAGAATGCTGAAAAACTTCAGGAATGACCTTCGTTCCACATTCACTGGCTGCACAATTCCCAATGCAGCTCCCAAACTGATTTGGCCCTAGTGGCTCCTGGAACTTCCACGAAGAAAAATCACCTGCAAACGACCTCATATAGATTTGAAACCTGTGCCAATGGCTTCAGAAGGTCGAAGAGACCCAAAATCAAAAAAAAATTCACTGCAAAAGACCTCTCCTAGCCAAAGTTATGGCCATTTACTCCCAACTCCAGTTACACTAAACAAACTCCAGCTAAAACTGGAGACACCGCCAGATAGGTCCGACAAATTAGGGGCGGCTGCTAAAAATAGGGAGTCCGCCAAAACGTGGAGGGCTAGAGGATAAGTCCCATGGGACCAAACCCGTCGAAAAAGGTGGATGACTGGAGTTTAATACGCGCCTTTTAACAAACTTGCATAACCATTTTATTAAATGGTTCCGCTCCGGGCGCGGGTCCATAGGACCACGCCCCACCACTACGCAAAAAAATATGTTTTCCGCCCAACCATTTAACAAATGGGCCATGTGGTCCGGCGGTAAAATCGTTCCGCTATTAACCCGCCGACCCACGTTCAATTCTTGCCGAGTGCATAAAACAAATTTTTGAACGTGCCATTCCATTTGACCTTGGGGGGCCCACGTGGCGGCCTCCGGGCTAGCCACGTGGCGCTCTGTAATTGGCCACAAGCGGAATATTCCGCAGAATATTCTGTGGAATATTCCCAGAATATTCTGTGGAATATTCTTTTTTTAATAAAAATATATTTTTTCCCAAAGTCAAATTTTGGCCTTTTTTAACTGAAATTGAGAAAGTTCAAAACTGAATATCTTCCTCATACGGAGTCGGATTTGAGTGCCGTTCATGGTGTTGGAATCAAGAAGACGAGCTCTATCCGGTCGTTCAGGTTCAAACCAGTTCTGAGCACCTTCATTTTTGACCATTTTACGACACTTGGTCCTGAGCTCCTGATCAGAGGGATACACTTGGGAAGTCTTTGAAGAGGAGATATCTCAGCATTTTAAGAGATGCATGGATCATTTGGAGATGAAGGAGATACATAACTATTTTAGGGAGTTATTAGAACCACCTCTTTCATCTTTTGGAATGAGAGGGGATCTATCTATGGAGCACACCATTTGTATGAGAAGAGTTTATGGTAAGGAGCATGTTTGTATGCATAATGATTTATTTGATGAATGTTTGTGTTCCTTTACCATACATGTGCAGGCCATTTTTCCAAGGGGAAGCATTCTTCCTGATAAACTTCATGGCCAACTTGGGGCCATAAACATTGTTGAGCAGGGCCACTCACTAGGAGGATATAGGGAGATGAGTTACCATTCATGGTGCACTCCAAAGGAACCAAACATTTCTCACCTTCTCAAAGCATGTGAGAAGAATATGGCAGTGAGTAAGTGGTGGGGAAACCTCAGGCCATATCAGTATCTCAGACAGTCAAGAGATAAACTGCATTGGTTCCACATGTGGGACTATGTTCCACCTCCATTTTTCCATATGACTATTTATGTATCACTAGTTTTGATCCCATACATTGATGATGAGCTTATTCTTATTATGGGAATGAATCGAGGGATGATGCAAGGTGTTATCTCCCCATAATTTTCTAGATTGATTGAAATACGTATTGACAAGGGTAACATCAAACCAAGCTTTGGAATCCAAGGACCTAGCCTTCCTAGATTTAGAGAGGGATATCTCTAGTAGGTGCAAAGATGTGAACTTGTTTGCTGATTGAGGTTGATTTTAGGCTAGATGTTAAGTTTAGGGTATTTTGATTGTTTTTTGGTTGGGTATGATACTTTGATAGATTTTAGATAGGAAACATGGAAGATTTTTAAGTCATTGAACAATGGAGTCAAACAAGGCCATGAATGAGTTCATCAATGGTGTCAAGAGCATTTGCAGGGAAATTTAGCTTGGTTGGTGGATCTTTTAAGATTATGAAGGATTTTTGAAATGGACATAAAGAATGAGAACAATAAACTAATAAAGGGCTGAAACTGAATCCTTTATATACTTGTAAACTGAGGGAGTTAGAAAATTGATAAGAACAACAAGAGAATCAAAGGCATAAGAAGAACCTAATCCATTTGATTTCAAACTGAAAAAATATAATTAACCAATACAAACATTCAGGTAAAAACTTAGAAAGGTAAGAAACTTATCCAACTTTTCAGAGGTTTTATCATCTAGAGTAGAAAAAAATTTAAGATACACAAGTAACTATAACCATAGAAGTAGAGAAAACTCTAACATCCAAAGTTACAACTATAAGGTTTCATTAAAACAATTTTAGCTAAGTACAAGAAAAGAGCATGATTTTAAACAGACTTCTTTTACAAACCTAGACAAAGCTGCTTTAAAGAGATGATTCCAAGGACAGAATATTTCAGTGGCAACAATATGCAGTGCTAAACATAAATCATAATTGATGCTAACTGATCTAATTTATTCAAGAAATGGATGAGCTAAGAACTTGTTAGAGAGCAAGAAATGATTTCTATAATGTATCTTAGCAGAAGAAAACATTAAGGCAGTGAAGGACAAATAGATTTAAGGTGCCATTAGAAAACATTTCTTAATCTAAATTCTTTGTCCTACTGCAACATAGCAAGATTGAAAACATACTGGAAAACTAGAAAACATAAACAAAAGAAAACTTCAGCATCAACCAAGCCTATTGATCTTGCAAACAATCCTTCTCCATCAACAAGCAAATCAGATCATGCATGAGTTCCAAGACATCAATTTCTCTTCAAGAGCTTCAAAGGACTATGTATCATTCTAGCATCAGTCATCAAAATCCAACATTTACAATGAGTTCCAATGCAATATTTATGCTGCAAATGAAGAGGTGAAACTCTTCTAGGGTTAAAAATGTTATTAATTATAGAGTAAATGCATTCCTAGCCTTGAAAAACATACAGGGCATAAGGTAAGAATATTTGCAGCTACTTCTCTGTTAAATAACTTTGTCTTAATTTTTGAGATAAAGATAGGTGGAAAAGATTGACTTTAAGGCTTTACCTTATCTTTAGAATAATTGTTCTGATAGTTTAAAATATATTCTTTTGTGTAATAGCTACTTGTTTGCCTTTACAGATAAAGAATGGCCAAAGGAGTCAGTTGATATTTCTGATTGAATAACTACTCTGTGTCGATGTGATCGAGGCTTCTTTAGCCTAAGCCTTCTAAATCTAAGAAATAAACTATGCTGAAGGTCTGATTTAGCTTTTGGACTTCTTAATTCATCATGCTGTATTTAACACTTTTTGGACTTCTTTAAACTTTTGTTCATCTTTGATTTTTAACCTTTAATCTTCATTTAAACCTTAACCATTGTCTTCTTTTCTTTCACAGTTGTCTTCTATTGTTGCCCCGGAAGGTTTCATTAAACCTAATCAATGTTCATGAGAAATCGATTAATCCATGGAATTAAACCCTTGATTCCCTTTTTCTTTGCTTATAGACCATCAAATCATCATCCTGAGGCCTCAGTTAGTAAATTTGATTGTGGAGTGGCCCTTTGGGCTTAGGGCCACCACTAAACCAACAACAAACAACAAACCTGTCATAAAAAACCTAAATGATATGGTAAAACTATTGCAGAGGGCTCAACGAGGGGTAGAAGAGCGTGCAGAGTCGATGGATGCAGCGGAAAAGGCCCTCATGGAGAAAAACCATGAAAACCAGGGTTCAAAACTGAGTTTGGCATGGGACATTAGATAGGTGGTTTTGAAGAAAACAACGAGTGGTTTTCACACTGGGAATAAGCGATAAATGGTTTTATGCTGGGGGAATGCGATACGGGATGGAGGCTGACACATGTCCTATCAAAACCGCCCATTTCGCGTGCAAGATGAATGGTGGGAAGTTTTGACGAGGATGGGCGTGAAAATAGTTCTAGACTGTCATATCTAGGAGATTGACGACTGAGATCAAACGCGAAGGGAGAAAAGATGTGTGGCAGATGAAATAGGTGGGACACAGTGCTAGCATCAACTACTTTGTCGTGGAGCGAAATGTTTAATGCGTAGGGTGAAAATTGGTTGGGTGGAGTTAAAATTTGAGGATCAATGGGAGCTGTTGGATGGGAGAAATGGATAGCTATGATTGAATCGGGGTCACATACATCAGAGATCCAGATAGATGGGAGGAGGAAACGCGAAGGGAGCGATTTTGATATGCCGATGGAGTGAGAACCGTTGGATCTGGGAGAGATCAACGAATAGTATTCCATCTGTGGGGGATGATCATCGGTGGAGGAGGGAAGGTGGAAGGGAAAGGGTGAAAGCCGATGCAATTTGTGATGAAGCATAGACCGTTCGAGCTGGGGGAGATCGACGGTGGAGATTTCATTGGTGGAGGATGGAAGTGGGAATGGGAATCTCTGAAGTGCAATGCACCAATGGAGTGAGGACCATCAGATCTTAAACAGGATCAATGGTGGAGATGTTCTGGGGGGATCGACCATCAGCAGAGAAAAGGAGTATAGGCGTGACCGTCTGTGGTTTGTGATGGAGCGCAGATCATCTGATCTAAAACAAGATCAACAGCAGAGATTTACACAGGGGATTGGCCATCGGTGGAAAAAAATACAAGGGGAAAGAGGAAATGGGGAACTGCGATGGCCGATAGCTAATGGGCTTAGCGCTTGGTTGCAGGGCGTGGGGTCATATGGTGAAAAGTGGTTAGGTCTTAAGTCGTACAGCAATTAAGGCCTAATGTTTGAAAAGGAGCAGAAAAGGCCAAAAATGAGGTATTTTAACCTTTTTTAGGGGTTCTGATAGGTATAAAGAAGTGGTTTTAAAACCAAATAAAGAGGATTTATAAGGTTTTAAGAGGATTTTGAAGGAAATAAAGGGTAAAATGAGGAAAATGGGTGACATGAAGGGAATATTTTGAAATGGAGAAATGGTGGGAGTTATGGTTTTGAAGGCAGTTTTCTTTTTGAATCAGCAGGGCTTCTTTGAAGGATTTCTTGTGGAAACAACATTGAAGATGATTTGTAAGGTAAAAGACACCAAGAAGGTTTCAAGAACTAGCAGTTTTCCATGAAGATTGCTTCTTGAAGGCTTAAGAACATATTTAGCCATCATTTGGTATAACATAAATTATAGATGGCTAATAGTGGCTCCACTTGGGGAGGACAACTTACTTTTCAGGTGTCGAGAACCTCAGTTTATCAATCTCTGGCTTTCAACAAACCAGTGTCTTTGATCCATTAGGAAACATTTTTTTCTTTCTTTTGTTGTCTATTTTTGAATTTGAGAACATTTGAGCAATCTGCACCATATGACATTCTTCAAAGCAGCATCACTACCTACCCAATCCTATTTGTCCTAGCATTTTTTCTTCAGTCGATGCACTTGGACTTGAAAACCCTTTTACATCAACATTTTATTCTTTTCAAAACAGGAAAAACTAATATAAATATATCCTTATTTCTTCCGAGAGTCCAGATTAAACAGTTGAACTCTTTTATTTCTACCTATACTGCTATCTGTCAAGATTAAGCTGTTTGACAGATCTGCATTCTCTATATTCTAAAATAGAAATTTAAAACATAGTTAAATAAAGATTAAGCAGTCTTATTTGCTATGGTGTTTATGGCTTTATGTACAAGCTACACATAGACTTTATTTGTAGAAAAATAAAACAAAATTGTGAAGGCTTAAGATCTAAAAATTATAAACATCCTTCTATTCTTTTTCCAGCTCTGGTTTTGATCTATTTAGAGCTATCTTTTTCGTTTTCTTGGTTCGGATTTTGACTTTGTTTGAACCATTATTTTCTATCCTAATCTATTCTACTGATAAGCCAATATTATACAGTTTGGCAAATCTTCTTCACTAACCTATCAGCATGAAATTCAAATTTACTCAATCATGTTTAGGCTGTATGATTGAATAATTATAGGTAGTGGCATTTGAACTTGCACAAAAACATTATTTTGCATAAAAGTAAATTAGAAAGATAAGCCCATGATTTGTCTTTTGTGAGGCATCTTTATCTATCTGTTTGGTTCTATTTTAATCATGTGGAACCAATATCTTTTCAATCTCCTAATCTATCTTTCTTTGAATAAGTTAAGTCTGAAATAATTTTTTATCAATCAAAGTTTCTACTAACTTATCAACATAAATTTAAAGCATGTTCAGGCATGATTAGGCTAGATAACCAAACAATATATCCATTTGAATCAGTAGTGGCATTTAGACTTGTACACTTTTAAAACTTCTCTTTTTTGGGTATGGGGCTGTACCTTTTCTTTTAATTGCCCTTTTTTTCATTTTCTATTGTTTTTGTGTTTTGTATAATTTCCTTTTAACTGTGTTATTCACAATGAATAAAACTTTGAAACTAAGACTCTTGACAGAAATAGTGTTTGAGCATCTTGCCATTGACAAGACCTCCAAACATTTAAATTCCATCAAGTTCCCTCAAAAAGAAAGAATTGTTGCCTCTCACCGAATCAATGATATAGGGCTATTTCCACAGATTTTCAAACTTACCACATTTGCCTTTGTCCTCCCTTCTTGACTCCCATTTCAAAACCCTGTCTCCAATCTAGAAATCATTTGATTTAGTTCTTCTATCAAAGACTTTATTGATATTGTCCTGGATATCTTGTGTCCTCTTGTAAACTTCTTCCCTTGACTGCTGCAAATGAATGGCTTGGTTCAGCCTCCTCTGCATGCCATTTTCTTCTGATTGAACTTATTGAAGAAGCTTCATGACTGGGACTCCTAAAGAGGTGGTAAAAACTATATTCATTCCATACACTAGTTGATAGGGAGACATACCAATAGATTTCTTGGTGGTTAGTCTATCAGCCCATAGTTCATGCACTAGTTTGCTATGCCATGCTTTTGATTTTGTTATAAGAGCTTCTTAATGATGTTTTCCAAGCTCTTGTTAGAGGACTCAACTAGTCCATTACCTTGTGGGTAATAAGTAGTGGAGTGATGGAGGATGATGTGATATTTATAGAAAAATTCCACCATTTTATTAGATGTAAAGGCAACATCATTATCGTTGATGACCTTCTTAGGACAACCAAACCTGGATAGGATGTTGGTTTCAAAGAAATTGATGATAACTGAGTCAATGGAGTTTCTAGAAGGGATGGCTTCTATCCATTTGGTGAAGTAATCAATGGTAGTGAGGATCCACTTATGTTGGTCAGATGAAGTAGGATGAATCTCACCTATGAAGTCCAATCCCCACTGTTGAAAAGGGGCTTCGACACTAATGGGATGTAGAGGCAAGGGTAGAAACTTTCTTTTTCCATCAAAGATTTGGCATTTATGGCAAGTCATGACTAGCTTGTAAGTATCGAGATAAAGGTTAGGCCAATAATAGCCAGCTCTAAAGATCTTGTTGGTTGCGGTCTTTCAGTAGAGGTGACCCCCGCATTCTCCCTCATGTAATTCATGCATGATTTTCTCTGTATCATCTTCAAGCACACATTTAAGTAACAAACTAGCAAAACTCTTCCAGTATAATACTCCATATAAAATGAAAAAATTTAATGTTTTATGTTTTAAGAATCTTTCTTTAGTTTTTGACAAGGAAGGGGAAGCATTGAGATAAAGAAGCACATAAATAATATCATCATACCAAGGTTAATTTAGAAAAATTTCTTCAACGTATGGTGTTGTACTTTCTTCAGTTTCTTCTAACATTCCAACCATATTCATGTCTAGAGCTTGGAAATTTGAGTTAGCCATAAGTTTTGCAAGTCCTTGTCCTTTAATCAATTTAGTGGGTCTGATTTCCAAATCATATTCTAAAATGGTAGCAATCCACTTGCTCCTTTTACCATCAAGGTCTTGATTAAGTATATCTTTGACAATCATGTTTGGGACAAAGGCTATGATATGTGAATGCAAAATATAAACTCTAAAATCCTTCAAAGCTTTGATTAAGGAAAAGGCTTGTTTTTCCATAATGTTATACTTTATAGGGGCATCCCTTAAGGCTTTGCTAAAGAAAGCTATGGGCTCCTCTTGCCCCATGATGTTCTTTTGCAACAATACTGCTACCATGGTATGTTCATAGGCAAAAGAGAAAATGTAAAGTCCTTGGTGGAGTCACGACTGATTAAGACTGGTTTTTGTGTGAGTGCTTCTTTTACCAGCTCAAAAGATTGTTTTGCTTCAATACTCCACTTCATTCCTACTTACTTTTTAAACATATTCATGATATTTCTTAGGATCTCAGCAAGGATAGGGATGAATCTTCTTAGGAATTTAATCTTTCTAAAGATTGCAGCTCTTTAATGTTCCTAGGATGGCTGATTTGTAAGATGCCTTCTATTATTTTGGGACCTATCTTGACTCCTTCCTCAGAGATGATGTGACCTAAGATTTTTCCTTCCTGAAGGCCAAACAAAATTTTCTTAGGATTTAGGGACATGCCATACTTTCTACATTTTTCAAAAACTTTTCTCAGGTAGACTAAGTCCTCCTCATCAGTCTTAGAGTAGACAGTGATGTAATCAAGGTATATGAATATGAAGTAACGTATGTCTTCTGAAAAAGCTATGTCCATTGCCCTTTGGAAATTAGCCCCTGCATTCATTAAACTGAATGGCATTTTGACATACATGAATGTCCCCAAGGTGTATTCAAAGCAGTTTTAAGTTGGTCACTTGGAAAGACTAGAAATTGTTTATAACCTGAGAAGCCATCTAGTAATGAGATTCTTTGTGAACCAACTACTTTTTGGAGTATGTGATCCATTTTAGGCAAGAGGTAATTGTCTTCCAAGTTGGCTTTGTTCAAATTTCTGAAGTCAATACAAAGCCTAATTTCCCTAGTCTTCTTCCTAACTGACACAAGGTTGGACACCCATTCTGAGTATCAGACAGGGACTATGATCCCGACATTGTACATATTTTTGATTTCTTTCTCAACTGAGGGTAACAAGAGGGGGTTTATTCTTCTTAAATTTTTTTTAAATGGTTTCTGATTTTCTTTGAGAGGAATTTTATGTTGGATGATTTTGGTGTCATAGAATTTCAAGTCTTCATACCCCCAAGCAAACACATCTTTAAATTCTCTAAAATTCTCAATGTATTTTTGTTTTGTGTGAGATGGGAAAGTTTTGGACAGCTTGATTATTTTGGGCTCTTTCATCCCTCTAATGTTACACTCTTCTACATTTGTTTCACTGGGTTCCATCTTGGGTTTTTTAGCTACATCATTAAAATCGAACAACTCTTCTAGTGTTGTAAGGCCTCTTGGCAAGGTGTCATGTTTGTAATGTAGAATTTCAATTTCTCTTTGATTTGACTTATCAAATACTTCTTCAACACAAGGGTTTTGAAGGTTTTTTATGTCATCATCAAAGGGAAACTCTGTTTTGGGTGCTTATTTTTCAGCAGAATTATTTATTTCAAATCTCAAACTCTGTTTTGTGCTTGCAAAGTCATTTCTGGATTGCAGAAAATCATCTATTTGATCATCATTGTCAAACACTTAACAATGGTTCAAGTTGTCCGATACAGTAGGCGTATTCTTTATTTTGATGAGGCATTGATTATTTTCATAAGGTAAAGATTAATTGCTAGCAGCAAAGGCAAGCTCATTGGCAAGGTAGTTTTGGGCCCTAGGGATGAAAGTAAGCTCATATTTCTGAAAGGTTTTGAGAAGCTCTAGGGCATAATTTCTATATTGCATTAACCTAGGATTCTTGGCTAAATATTATCCCTTAATTTGATTTATGATTAGTTCAAAATCTCCTTGGATCAAGATTTTCTTGGCTTTGAGATTTTTTAAGTAAGTATAGACCAATAAGGAGAGCCTCATACTCTGCAACATTATTGGTGCATTGAAAATATAACCTATAGGAATGGCCTTCATTTTTGTTGTGGATCCAAACACTAGCCCCTGATCTGGACTTACCATAAGAACCATCAAAGCTCATATGCCAAATGGTGTCAATTTCAGTTTTGTCAATGTTCTGTACTTCATGGCTGCTACAGTTTCAGGAGTCATTTTCTTGATTAGAGAGCTGGTTTGATTGCTCTGGGGGACTTAGTTCTCTCTCATTGTCATTCACTTGTTCACTTATGTCATTTTCATTGTATAGGATGAAGGAGTTGAGGTATGAGTGAATGGAATAAACTGGTGTGTTATCTGGCCTATCTATGTTACTCACCATGTATTTCATGTGGGATTCCCGGTACAATATTCTTGTTAGATTGAAGACTAGGATGGTGGAATAAGTCATGTCCATTTGAAGGCTTCCCTAGAGTTTGGCCCCCCATGATATAGATAAAGGCATGCCATATTTTTGGGGGATGTCAGCCACAACTATATCCATGACTAGACACTTCGCGAGGATTTGTGTCAGATTGACACACAGATCCTTGATTAGGCCCAGACACTTAACCCTGCTGGAAACAAAAGAATACAAGTCTTTGTAGGGCTTTGTGATTTCTGGGCCCAATCTCTCCATCACAACCTTTGGCATGAGATTGCGTGAGGCACCGGAGTCTAGCATAACATTATGCAGAATTTTGTCATGTATGTTCAGACTTACATAGAAAGGAGGGACTACTCCTTCTTGATATCTTCCCTCTACTTCAAGACCAAACAACAGTTATGTTTTATCATTAGTTAATTATAAGGTATCAGTATCCTTTCCTATGTTTAACACTTTGAAAATCTAGGATCTATATACCTCTTGGGTTACCAATTTAGCGATGGGTATAATGATCTTGATTTTGGCAATCTTCCCCTCAAAACTGAAAGGTGCAGGTGTCTTTATTGCATTTACATCATTTTTATCAGCCATGAACTTTTCTATATTTTTAATTTGCTAATTCTGATATGATGGTTTGGACAGTAAGTTTTTTTCAGGGCCACTATTTGAAGTACTAGGGTAGCTTGAATCATTACTACACTGGATAGTCTTTTGCTTCTTTATTTCAGTCTTCTTACCCGTAGTATTTGTGCTTTTCACTATTTTTTTAGGAATAGTTTTAGAGGTCTTTCTAACAGCAGCGTTTGGCTGATTTGTTTTATGAACATATTCACTTTTTTTGCTCCTAAGGTTATAATACCTATGGAATTCCATTATGGCATTCTCAAAGCCTCATCTATAGTCTTCGAAATCTTCATATGATTTCTCATTTGGTTTTGAAGAAAAAATCCTTTGTTCTTCTTCAATAAGGAATGTGTTATCCTCATCATCTTAATCTATGACATTTACATGGTCTTCTTCCAACTTCTCAGGCTCTCTTTCTTCTTCAACCACATAGTTTCTTGGAAAGGGGTTCTGATTTGTTGGTCACTCTCTCTTTGTCTGATTGGAGGAGGGTCTCTTCTAAAATTTTGATTTCTATTCCTATTTTGAAGATTGGCTTTATTTTCCCTAGGGGGTGTTCTCTCATTCAAACTGAGTTTTTCCATCATCCTCTCCATTGTCCTAAATATGGAGTCAAGTTTTGCATCGGAAGAGGAGGGTGCAGGTGTTGTGTCATCTCTATAAGTCACCCTTTTTTCTGATCTCACCCTAGCCCCTTTCTCCATCAAAGTGGCCTCTACACTTACAACCCCCTTTTGCATGTCTTCTAGAGTTATGTAATCTCTCTCCCTTAATTGATAGGCCATATCAGCATCAAATCCTTCAGGATATTTTACTAAGGCCAAGCCTTGTGGAGGTTTCATGTGTGGTGGGAGAGCATTGTAAACACTGTTAAATGTAGTGGAGTAGTCATGAACACTTTCTCCCGGATTTCTCTTAAGATTGTTATACTTTTACATAATTTGGAGGGGGTTCTTCTTGTTTTCTCATTTGTTCACAAAGGTTTGGTATAGAGTAGGGAGATCATGAATGTTTTTGGGAGGTAATTATTTAAACCATTCCTTGGGTTCCCCCCCTAGGCTCTGAGAAAAAATCCTCATTTTTATGGTTTCTTCTTCTATCTCCATATAGTCAAAAGCATCATTAATTCTATCTACATGTTTTTGAGCAGTGATGGATTCAGTCCCTAAGAAGTGAGGGATTTCGGACTGATAGTCATTTGGCAAAGTTAATAGTGGTTTTTATAGAGCCAGTGGAGCATACCAGGCTTCCATGATGGGAGGGAAAGGAAGCAAAGGTTGATTTACAAGGGGAGGATTTGTGAGAGGTGGAGGAGGATGGAGTGAGGTGGTTTGCACACTGGTGGTATGGATGGGTGTAGCTGAGGTACTTGAACCAGAAGATTGATTCTGAGTAGATTTGAGATGAAAAGGTTTGAAGTGATGTAGAAGCTTAAAATCAAGTGGAGTGGAAGGAGAAGCTTCTCTATTGGAGCTTTTCTGCAAATCTATGGGCTCAAAGTCAGCTTGGTCAACCCTACTTTGTGACTTGGTCCTGAATAGGTTCTTGGTATGGTGAAAATAAAACTGAGGATCTTGTGAAACTATAAGGTGCTTCGATGTACAAATTTCTCTAAGTATGGCCCTAATAGTGGGTGAGTTTCCAGCTTTAGGATTTTGCCACAAAATGTTTTCTGTGTTATCAACTACAGTAGGAGGATTTGGGTATGACTTTGATCTGGTATATATCCTTCGTGAAGCCAGATCTCTTTATTCAAACAAGGTATAACTAGGCCTTAAAAACTATTTTTGAATGATTTGACACTTTCCTAAAACAACTTATGGGACTAGTGGGATGAGGAAGGCCTACTAGAGGCTAGTGGAGTCGCCAAGTGGAATTTTTTTTTGAAATTTTGAAGATATGTATACAATGGTCCACCACCAAATTCTTGATAAAATGTCAATCTAGGGAGTACTTTTGGGTTTTTAGGTTCTTTAGGCAGCCTTTAGGTTAATGAATGTCCCCTAACTAAGTCATTATCTTGCTAGGATGATCAAGTAATTAGTTTCTACTCTGGCTATGGGTTGGTTTTTAAGTCAAACTAGGGATGTACATCAGTCTATAAGAGTTTGTCAGGCTACTATGAACTCTATCCCACCGTGATTGCCAATATGTCAGCTCCCCATAATTTGCTAGATTGATTGAGATACAAATTGACAAGGGTAACATCAAACCAAGCTTTGGAATCCAAGGACCTAGCCTTCCTAGATTCAGAGAGGGATCTCTCTAGTAGGTGCAAAGATATGAACTTGTTTTTTTATTGGGGTTGATTTTAGGCTAGATGTTAAGTGCAGGGAATTTTGATTTTTTTTTGGTTGGGTATGATACTTTCATAGATTTTAGATAGAAAACATGGAAGATTGTTAAGTCGTTGGGCAATGGAGTCAAACAAGGTCATGAATGAGTTCATCAATGGTGTCAAAAGCATTTACAGGGAAATTTAAATTGGTTGGTGGATATTTTAAGGTTATGAAGGATTTATAAAATGGACATAAATATTGAGAACAACAAACTAATAAAGGGCTGAAACCAAATCCTTTATATACTTGTAAACTGAGGGAGTTAGAAAATTGATAAGAACAACAGGAGAATCAAAGGCATAAGCAGAAGCTAATCCATTTGATTTTGGACTGAAAATAGATAATTAACCAAGACAAACATTTAGATTAAAACATAGAAAGGTAAGAAACTTATCCAACTTTCTAGATCTTTTATCATCTAGAGTAGAAAAAAATTTAAGATACCCAAGTAACTATAACCATAGAAGGAGAGAAAACTCTAACATCCAAATTTACAGCTATAAGGTTTCCTTAAAACAATTTTAGCTAAGTAAAGGCAAAGAGCATGATTTTAAATAGACTTATTTGACAAAGCTACTTTAAAGAGATGATTCAAAGGACAAAATATTTCAGTGGCAACAATATGCAGGGCTAACCATAAATCATAGTTGATGCTAACTGATATAATTTATTCAATAATGGATGAGCTAAGAACTTGTTAGAGAGAAATAAATGATTTCTCTAATGTATATTAGCAGAAGAAAACGTTAAGGCAGTGAAGGACAAACATATTTAAGGTGTCATTAGAAAAAATTTCTTAATCTAAATTCTTTGTCCTACTGCAACATAGCAAGATGGAATACATAATGGAAAACTAGAAAACATAAAAAATAAAAAAATAAAAATAAAATAAAAAAAACTTCACCATCAAGAAAACCTATGGATCCTGCAAACAATCCTTCTCCATCAACAAGAAAATCAGATCATGCATGAGTTCCAAGACATCAATTTCTCTTCAAGAGCTTCAAATGACTATCTATTATTCCAGCATCAGTCATCAAAATCCAACATTTAAAATGAGTTCCAATGCAGTATTTATGCTGAAAATGAGGAGGTGAAACTCTTCTAGGGTTCAAAATGTTATTAATTACAAAGTAAATGCATCCCTAGCCTTGAAAACCATGCAGGGCATAAGGTAAGAATATCTGCAGCTACTTCTTTGTTAAATAACTTTGTCTTAATTTCTAAGATAAAGATAGGTGGAAAATATTTACATTAAGGCTTTATCTTATCTTTACAATAAATGTTCTGACAGTTTAAAATATGTTATTTTGTGTAATAACGGCTATGTGTTGATGTGTTCGAGGTTGCTTTAGCCTAAGCCTTCTTGATCTAAGAAATAAATTGTGCTTAAGGTCTGATTTAGCTTTTGGCCTTCTTAATTCATGTTGTTGTATTTAACACTTTTTGGACTTCTTTAAACTTATGTTCATCTGTGATTTTTAACCTTTAATCTTCATTTAAACCTTAACCATTGTCTTCTTTTCTTGCAAAGGTGTCCTATGTTGTTGTGTCAGAAGGTTTCATTAAACCTAATCAATGTTCATGAGACATCGATTAATCCATGGAATTAAACCCTTGATTCTCTTTTTCTTTGCTTATAGACCCTCGGATCATCATCTTGAGGCCTCTGTTACTAAATTTGATTGTGGAATGGCCCTTTGGGCTCGGGGCTGCCATTAAACCTGCAACAAACATCAAAATTGTCATAAAAAAATTGCATTATATGGTAAAATGGCTTCATAGGGCTCAGCGAGGGGTAGAAGACCATGTAGAGGCGGTGGATGTAGCAAAAAAGGGCCTAATGGAAAAAAACCATGAAAACCAGGGTTCAAAACTGAGTTTGGCACAGGGCATTAGATAAGCGGTTTTCCTAAAAACATGATGTGGTTTTCACGCTGGGAATAAGCGGTAAATGGTTTTATGCCGGGGGAACACGATACGAGTTGGAGGATGACATGTGTCCTATCAAAATAGCCCATTTCTCATGCAAGATGCACGGTGGGAAGGTTTGGTGAGGATGGGTGTGAAAATAGTTCTAGACTGTTAGATCTAGGAGATTGATGGCTGAGATCAAACGCGAAGGGAGAAAAGATGTGTGGCGGATGAAATAGGTGGGACCCAGTGCTGGTGACAGCTACTTTTTCGCGAAGTGAAATTTTCAATGCGCGGGGTGAAAATTCGTTTTGTGGAGTTAAAATGTAAGGATTAATGGGAACCGTTGGATCATGGAAATGGATGGCTGTGATTGAATCGGGGCCGCACACATCAAAGATCCAGACAGACGGGAGTAGGAAACGTATAGGGAGAAATTGTGATATGTTGATGGAGCGAGGACCGTTGGATCTGGGAGAGATCAACGGCTAGGATTCCATTAGCGGGGGATGATCATCGATGGAGGAGGACAGGTGGAAGGGAAAGGGCGAAGCTTGATGTGATGTGTGATGAAGTGCGGACCATCCAATCTGGGGAAGATTGATGGTGGATATTTCATCAAGGGAGGATGGAAGTGGGAATGAGAATTGCTGAAGTGAGATGCACTAATGGAGCAAGGACCATTAGATATTAAACAAGATCAACTGTGGAGATTGGCTTGGGGGATCGGAAATCGACAGAGAAAATGAGTTCAGGCATGACCCTTTGCAATTTTCAATGGAGCGTGGACTGTCTGATCTAAAATGAGATCAAACGCAGAGATTTACTTGGGGGATCAGCCATCGACAGAAGAAAATACAAGGGGAAATAGGAAATGGGGAACTACAACGGATGATAGCTGTTGGACTTAGCACTTGGTTGTAGGGCATGGGGTCATATGGTGAAAAGGGGCTAGGGCTTAAGCAGAATAGTGTTTAAGGCCCAATGTTTGAAAAGGAGTGGAAAAGGCCAAAAATGAGGTTTTTTAACATTTTTTAGGGGTTCCGATAGGTATAAAGAAGGGGTTTTAAATGCAAATCAAGATGATTTATAAGGTTTTAAGAGGATTTTGAAGGAAATAAATGGTAAAATGAGGAAAATGGGTGACATGAAGGGAATTTTTTGAAATGGAGAGATGGCAGGAATTATGGCTTTGAAGGCAGTTTTCTTTTTAAATTAGCAGGGCTTCTTTGAAGGATTTCTTGTGGAAATAGCAATGAAAATGATTTGTAAGATAAAAGACACCAAGAAGGCTTCAAGAACTAGTATTTTTCCATGAATATTGCTTCTTGAAGGCTTAAGAACATATTTAACCATCATTTGGTATAGCATAAATTATAGATGGCTAACATAAGGATTGGATGTGCCCTTTGGGAGAGAGATTCTCCATGTTTCTTTTGCTACTTATTTTAGGGGGGACATTAGGAAAACCATGATTTCTTCTGTTATCACAAAATTAGACCTGATAGGCTTCCAGTCAGGTTATCTCATGTAATTTTTTCAGACCAATCTTTTGGCTGAGGCTTAGCCTCCTCAATCTGAGAGGGCTCTCTCAAGGGTTTATGATTTTTGATAAATATGTAGATGGCTAACTCTATACAAGATAAAAGAAAAAAAATGATTTAAACTGGTTGTAAATCACATTAGTAGGTGTACATTGGGATTATGGAGTCATAATAGCTTCAAAAAAACCAAAACAATCTACCTAGCATGGAAGTCAAGGCATATCAGAGTTCAAGTCAAGGAGTACACATGTCTAATAGTGAAACACATAGTCAGTTTGTTTATGAAGGAATTCAGAGCATCATTGATGAATTCTGAGTAACATAGGCAAACACCACTGCAATAGAATATTGAAAATATTCCCTCAGAACAAGAACATACAAGAACTCCTTATGAATCTTGAGTTGTCTAAGTAGAAACTGTATTAAGCTGAACATAGTCATTGACAATAAACACAATATTTTTGCTAAGAAATGTCCAACCCTTTCTATTTCAACTCCTTGATATTATATAGATCATTTAAATCATAAGGTAAGCTTCTCCAGAGCTAGATACATCGAATTCCTATGCTTTGACACCTATCCTAACCATAAAACATGGTATTTATTACAAACAAAGCTGTAAAACTAACATAGAGTCCTATTACAAATAGAATTAGAGCTCTTTTGATTCTACTCAAAAAAGCTTTATCTAAACTTAATTACATCATTTTCCACCTAAATTTCCATTAAGTCAAATCTTGATGATGAGTTCCAAACTGCTATGACCATAATGCTGATGATGTTGATCTCCTGCAAATTAGGAAATTGCTCCCCTGTTTTTAGGCTTAGGATTCTTTTAGTTTATTGGGATATTATAGCCACTTCTAACCCATAAATTCGAGGCTAATTGATTTCAGGAACATGATTAGCATATGTACCAAGTCATCCCTTTATGCTAGCTGTGTAAAATCCATTTTGAACTTCTCAAAACAGTGAAAACTAACCTGTGCTACGAAAGCAATACAATTTTGTAACACTTTTCGTAGCGCAATATTTTAACCATTTTCCTTCAAATTTTAGCTCCCTTTCCTTCAGGGTTACTTTGATATTCATTTGACATAGATTCCTTAGAAATTTCAAGTCAAAATACATGGTCTTCCCTCCAAAATTTGATAAGAAAAGGGTGAAAAAGCTGTTATGGCAGTTTCGTAGCACATTTCACCCTTTTTGCACTATATGCACTACAAAATTGTTGTGTAAGAAGTTATAACCATATTTTCTTCAAAATTTAAAACAAAAAGATGCCAAAACTTTATAAAATCACTGGCCTCATCAAAACCATCATCTATATGAACTAAAAACATAACCTTCATAAAATTTAATCCTCATTTTCCATTTTCTGTTTGCTTTGAATTTGTCATTTTGTACCTCTCCTCTTTAGTTCATCTTGAGACTATTTTAATTGTAGCTCCAAATCCTCAACTTGGCCTCTTATTTTTCTATTACTTCCCCTCAAATTGGTGTTGATCACTCTAACAAATTTTTCTTCTTTAAAGGCTAAAACTGTCCATGTAAAAAACTACTCTGCACTACTTGGGATCTCTGACCTGCCAACTGTTTGACCTTCCAAAACAACCTTCATCCTCTTCAATTCTTCCCTTTCAATGTTGTGCTTTCTGGCCTTCTTTATCATCATTTCCATCTATTGGTTTTCTAGCTTCAACCTTTTTTCCAGTAGTTGACACTCTGTCATGTATTCCTTTCGCTTCATTATCTTGTTGGCTGCATGCTCCACTATAGGCGATGAGATATCAACCACCTCTTAAGGGAATTTGGTGGCTTCAATAGTTACTTGGATATCTTTGCTACTTTCTTGGAGTTTCTTTTCATTCCTGGTTAAAGGTTTCCTAGCTTGAAAAACAAAGGCTGCTTTCTCACCTTCAAATTCCAATTTCTTTGCTGATTTCATTTTTTCTTTGTTTGGGTTCATCCACTTAAATGAAATATGCCTACACAATGGGTGATTCCTATATATCAATTGCATGAAGTATATCATCCAAGTTTCCTTTCATCATTGGGTTTTCCTCTGTCACTAAAACAATTGCTTTTCCCTTTGATGTTGCTGCTTGGCTTTGCGTCTTTCTCTGGATCTCCTGCTTACTGCTCACTTGTTTTTTTTTTGTTTCTTTGACCCTTTCTACTCTGTTTTTTGCAGGTGATGGGGTTTCTGCAACAAGCACTGATGGTTTCTCAATTCTATATTCAACTTGTTTCCTTGGTTTCAACTTTACAAACCTCTTTTATTTAGTAGCCACTAGCTGACTGGATTCTACTACTGGTGGTGAAGGATTCCCCTTAATCTTAGGGTTTCTAGCTGGGTTTATGGCTTCCATTTAAAATAAACTCATAAATAAAAAGGAAGATCAATCTCTATTTATTTTCTGAAGCTCATTCAAAACTAGTAACTTTATCAAATCGTGATGAAACAGATATGTTTCATAGCCATCTGATTTATCTTGGACTTTGTCAGCCATTTTGGTAAGGCTTCTATGCAAGTAAAATGGTAAATATAATGATATCATACTTGTGAAATGTAGCATCAGCTTGAAATGATAAGTGTAAACTTTATGGTACCTGCCTTCACATGTGAAATATCTTTGAATGTTGAAGAGTAGCTTTGCATAGTTGTCCTTGATACAACTTCTAGGTATTGCATTGTTCAGGTCCATGTCTACATATTCAGGTTTCATAAATTCATTGCATGGATCAATGTCAAACCTAAGACCTTTAAACCAAGATTCCTGTCTCCTTGGTATCTCTGTCACAACAACTATGATCTCTAGCATAACTGGCATATTTATCATTCCAACTTTGGTAGTGGTTCCACTGAAATGTAAAGAAAACTCTTTGGACACCTGAGTCTGGTAACCCTGCAGCTTTTCACAAAATTTGAGACAACCATCTTCTCTAAAATACTCCATTACCATTTTATCCTCCATAACAACATTTTCATTCTCAAGCTCGTATGTTAGACAATGTCCCCCTCTGTGGACCCTCTTCTCCTCTACCATGTTTCTTGTAAAGAAAAACTTGTTAGCTTCTCTAAAACTTGTAAAACATCCTCTCTTGATTTAATGAACAGCCTTGCTTGACTTGATGAACAACCTCACTTGATAAAGGTGAGAGTTGTCTTTGAATAGAACAACCACAAACTTATGCTTACCGCTTCAGAGCTTGGAAAACATATGTGAAGGTAAATGAAACAGAGATGACTCAATTAGGAAAAAAATTTGGATAAGAGATGTCACCTCCTCACCAAATGATGTTTGATTGATATAATATCATGACTATGATGACTTTAGGATAGGTAATTACATCGAATCTGGTAACTAAATGACTCACCATACCCCTTTCATATCATTCCCCAACTGAAACTGACAGATCTCGTCTTATTTGACACAATAGCTAAGAAACTATGTTTTCGTAGCGCTCACTGTGTAATTTTCACAATTTGTGCTATGAAAGTACGAGTGCTTTCATAGCGCAAAACTCCCTTTTTGAACTAACGGCACTACGAAACTATGGATTTGTGGCTAATTGCAGAAATTAGCCCAAAACTTACTTAGATGATGCTTGAATGAAAATTTTAGCTTTTTGACTATGGAATGGACCTATAAAGACCTTATTTGAATTCTAATGATGAACACTAAACCTATAAAACTATGAAATACCCTTAACCATGCTAAAATGACTTTCAAAACTATTTAGAAAATGATAAAAACAGAGTTGACATACCCTATTTTGAAAAAAAAATAGAAAATGGTGATAATAGCTTCATTGGGTCATTTTCTTCCTTGTGGGATGAGTCATTTGCATCTCATGAGAACTTGGGAGGAGCATGTCATGGAGGGATGGATTGTGAGACACTTGGCTTATGAGGAGAGCTTATCACATGGAGGTGTCACCAATGGAGGAGCAGAAGAGTTGCGGCACTCACCTTTTCAGTTGCTTGAGGGCAAGCAACATTTGGGAGGGGAGGACTATAATATTCCCAATTAGCCATGAGCTATTTGGAATATTAATTTTTCCTTTTTCTTCTTTGTTTGTTGAATAAGAGGGTAGGGAGACACATAAATCTCCTTAGTAGGAATAAAATCACTGCTAATGTGAAAGGAGGACATCTTAGTAGCTTAATTAAGCACCCTTGTGTGTGAAATGGGGCTGGAGCACATAGACTAGGTCAACTTTGACCAAATCAACAAGGCTATCATGGAGGACTGACATTCATTATGGGATAGCGCAGTTTTGGAGGGAGACTCCATGCATGAAAGTAGTGCCTTCAATGAGTGGGGAAAAGGGTGAGGAAGCTCACCACTTATATAAGTAATAGGATGGCAGCCATGGATCATTATGTTATTTTTTGATATCTAGATTTATGGTTTATTTAGACTTGTTACACTCTTCAGTTGTTTAGCTAATATTGTAGTGCTATTAGCATAGGGTGTTCCCGAGCTAGAATCCCACCTCTATCCTTGAGTGACCTCTAAGGAAGAGTATTTGCACTATGTTTCACATTCAGGTAGTAAGCCAAAGCTTTAGTCTTATGGTACAACGTAGTTCCTGATGAGGTTGTGTTGTGTTGCAGGGCAGAAGTTGTGGAGGGTTGATTTGGGTGATTTCTGAGCTAGATCTCAACGGATGAACATTCCTTTCTCTTGGGGGGATACTAAAGAATGCCCTGGAGCATCATTGATATATTTGGCACCATGCCACACTTTTTTATCCCCTACAATGCAGTATTAGTCTAGATCTACATTATTCTGGGGAAGATTTGTAGGGGTATTTTCAGTAGGTGATTTGGGGAGTGATTTCTTCAGTGAAGGGGCCAACCTTTCATCAAGAGGATCCATTGGAGGAAAGCACACTTATTTCATATGAGCTTCAACCATTACTCTTAGTTACTTTGTTGCAGCATACATTCATCCCTAGGGCTGCAACTCATACTGTATTATTGGGTGTATTGTCGGAAACACTTGGAGTTGGCTAGGAAAAGTGATATAGATACTTTTTCTTTATGTCTAACACTTCTATAAGAATATATACGATATTTTACATCATTGTATCATATCCTATTGTGGCTATGTCCCTTTTTACTGTGTTGTAGCTGTAGAAATTTATTAATACTGATAGTATTACCAGATTCTCCTGATCTAATGAATTAATATTATGTTAAATACAAAATCCTTACACTTAATTCTTTGTGGAAATTAAATTTCCAATTGCAAACACATGAAGAAAAATCAATTGCACATAAACACAGTTTTTTAACGGTAAATATTAAAGCTAAAAATACCAACTATCATATATTATTTATATCAATGGAATCATGTAAAAATCTCATAAAAATCTTAGTACATGAAGCTCTCAGTACAATATAGAATTGTCACACACTGCCATGCAAAAATTTGCATATCTATGCACCAATTTCTTGCCTCTTGACAGCCTACCTCCATTGTGCAATCCCTGATAAAGAAGACCCCTGAATGAATTTTAATTGGCCTTTCCTTGATTGCAAAATCCTCATTGGAATCTCCAATGTGTGTCAGATGCATTGAATGCATCACTATAGTCACAACAGATAGTCGATCTCACCCTTTCACCTATCTCTCCACTGAAGCTGACATGCAAGTAGTTAACTATTGTATTTGTTTAGTTGCAAGTGAGTTTTTTTTTTTTTTTTTTGCTCGTTTAGACTAATCCTAATCTTCCCATTTTTTTCTCCTTCCATTCCACCCATGGGTTTCGAACCGGTGACCTTACAGAACGGAGTGCCTTAATAGTGCACCCCATCACCGACTGTTCTACACCACATGGGCGTTGCAAGTGAGTTATTAGTTTTCAATTAATTAACTAATTAATTCACTAAAATCTCACTAGTGTATCTTTAGTTAGAACTAGATACAACTAGCACAATAGAGTTTGACTCACTTAACTGAGTTAAAATAAATAACAACTCCCATAACTATTCTTCCAACTCTGTCACAACTTTGCCACTTTAGTTCTAACTGAGTCCACCATGCATGAGTCACCAACCTCCCTAGGAATTGTCCAAATCTATTGACGGAAATAAAGTGATCCAAGAGAATAAGTTGATATTTATTATCGCATTATTATTAAGGGATAATAATAATCGACATGCATCTATTTTTAGTTTAGCGATCTATAAATAGACTTCGCCCAATCTTCTAAAAATATAATTTCATCTATTTTTCCAACTTGATCAACCATCTACAAATAGCATCCTGCAACTTATAGAATATACTCACCATGTCTAAAAATAGAGATACACCTAAAAATATCCTGCAAACCCCACTTAGTCAAGGTGCTTAATTTTCACTAAGCTCACCATCTTGTTGAATCTCAACACTTCCTCTCAACAAGATAGTGATTATCCTTTACCCCGATCTTGCCTCTATGGTGTTCGAATTTTCTCCTACTGAGCACCTTCGTCAAAATATTTGCATCTAATCTTCCTTATGAATGTACTGAAGCAACATGATATTCCACTGCACACAATCTCTAATATGATGATACCAGATATCTATATTCTTAGATCTAACATGAAACACATTATTAATCGAGAGTTTAATAAACTCTTATTATCACAATGTATCATTATAGGATGTAAATGAGAATCGAACAAACTGACCAGGATCTTCCTCATCTAGATAGCCTCACATGCGGCTTGACTTGCTGCCATGTATTCTGCTTTCGTTGAACTAAGTGCCACAGATCTTTGTTTCCTGTTGTACCAAGAAACTGTTGTAGATCCGATACTGAAAACCCCTCCTGATGTGCTCTTTATGTTCATTGGGCTGCCTGCTGAATTTGCATCTGTGAAGCCATGCAACTTCACCTCATCTATTTTTTTTTACCATAAGCCATACTTAGATGTGCCCCTGAGATACCTCAAGATATGCTTTCCTGCCTTCCAAAAGATCTCGGTAGGCTTAACCACTGCTTGACTAAGTTGGTTCACCACATAGCATACGTCTGGTCTTGTATTAACTAAATACATCAATGAACCCACCAACTAACCGGTGGCATCCACTACCTCTATCAATGTAGCATCCTCTTTCCTTCATTTTTCCTAGAAGAGGAGTATCCATGGGCTTGCAATCCTCCATGTGAAGCTTACCAAGTATCTCCCGAGCATACTTGCCTTGAGACACAAATATTTCACCATCTCACTACCATATTTCCAATCCAAGGAAATAATGAAGGAGGCCCAAGTCCTTCATCTCAAACTCCTTTGCAATATCTACCTTGCATGAGCATATCAAATGCTCATCACCTGTTAGTATTAAATCATCAACATAAAGAAAAATGATTAAAAGCTTACCCTCCACCACAATTTGGTATAGGTTTGCATCTGCCTCACTCTAGTGAAGCCAACTCCAGTAAAATAGCTCTCGATCCGTGTGTACCAAGCATAGGTTGCTTGCTTCAGCCCATACAACACTCTTTTGAGTCTGCACACATATGACTTGCTGCTGAAGATATGAAATCATTCAGGATGCTCAATGTACACTTCTTCCTCAATGGTCCCATTAAGGAACGTTGTCTTCACATCCATCTGATGAATGTGCCAACCCATATGTGCTGAGAGATCAAGGATGGTCCTTATGGAAGAATACCATGTGACAGGTGAAAAGGTTTCTTAATAATCAATCCCCTCGATCTGTGAGAAGCCTCAAGCAACAAATCTTTCCTTATAATTCTCAACGCTCCCATAAGCAACTTTCTTTACCTTGTAGATCCATCTTGAACCTACCACTGATTTACCCACTGACCTTGGAACAATATCCCAAGCACTATTTCTGACAATGGATTCATACTCCTCTACCATGGAATCTACCCATGTGGGCTTCTGCGTTGCTTCTCCAAAAGAATATGGCTCTGTCATGATACATTTTCTCATAAGAGCCATGTATCCAGTAAATCGGTCAGGTGACTATCTTTGTTTGTGCTATGATGTAGGGACTCCTACATTCTGTGCTGCATCAAGCTTCAGTTTCTCAGCTTCAGTGGTATGCTTTATACCTGTCTTGATGTTTGGTTCTGCATGAGTGGACTCCTCCACTCCATGAATCTCCTCCTATGACTGGTCCACATCTAGAGGCCCATGTTTGGGAGCAAGTAACTCCTCCTCTGCATGTAAGTGAATCTCCCTCTCAAGAGACAACTTTGTGGCTTTCACCTCATTGAATTTTATATCCCATCACACCACAGTCATCTGACTGTTTGGAAAATACACAAGATAATTAATGGATGTTTCTGTCTACCCCAAAAATATCCCAACTTCTGCAATCAGATCCAACTTCTTCCTGATGTCTTTTGTCACATGAATGTAAACATATGAGCCAAAAATATTCAAATGATAAATATCAGGCTTCTTACCAGTGAAAGCTTCTTCATGTGTACTCATGCCAAGTACTCTATGAGGGAAATGGTTTTGCACATAAACCACAGTGTTGCATGCTTCTTCCCACAAGTGCATCGATAGGCCTTGGTCATTCTGCATAGCTCCTGTAGCACCCACGATTGTTCTATTCTTCCTCTCCATGACCCCATTTTTCTGTGAGTTATGAGGTGCTATAAGTTCTCTTCAAATTCCTTCTTTTCTATAGAAGTATTTGAATTTGTTAGAGATATGTTCACCACCATTATCGCTCTGCAGAGCCTTCTCTTGCTTCCTTGACTACTTCTCCACCAATGCTTTAAACTAATAGAACTTTGAGAATGTTTCACTCTTCCTAAGAATGAAGAAGATCCAGCATCTATGAGAATATTCATCAAAAAATATAACATAATACATGTGTTTTGTTGTCGAAGTAACCGAGAAAGGTCCACACACGTCTATGTGAATTCTCTCTAGGATCACTGAAGCACGGTTCTCCTTCTCATGAAAGGTGGTTTTCACAATCTTACCCATAGTACATCTCTTGCATTGATTTGACTGCACAAGAGTACCCTGGGGAAGTCTAGTAGAAATCTGTTGCAAAACCTTTAAGGTGCCATGGTGAAGATGGCCTAATCTTCTATGCCATAATTCGCCATCATCCTAGCTCACCACTTCTTCTTCTTTTCCCATGATTGCGGCGCAAACATCTACCTCCATATTGTAGAGATTATTAACTAGAATCCCTATCCTCTTGGTTTGACCCATTTTTTTATGTTACTAGAAGGATTTTCCCTCGCTAAAAACAACATCATAAACTCTATCCTTCAACATAGTGATCGAGACCAAGTTCTTCTTTAGACCTGGAACATGCATAACATCTTTTAAGAGAAATGGTTTACCTAACTCCCTCTCAAAGGTAATGGTTCCAATTCCAGTTCCACTTTATCTACCATCGTCACCCATCTCTATATGCATTTGGAGATCCTTCTCCTTCAAGTCACTAAAAAACTACTTGCCTCCCATCATATGGAAGGAAGCACCACTATCAAGATACCACACCGATCCCATTGTGCTTTAAACCAAGCATGAGATCAAGGAGAAATCAAGTTCAAATTGTGAGGCTAAGGCCTCACCAACTGCAGCTATAGCAGCCTTCTTTTTCTTCTTTTTCTGTGGGAATTTAGTGGCGAGATGCCCATATTCGTGGCAGTGAAAACACTTCACCTTGGACAAATCTAGCTTCTTTCCTTTAGCCTCCGATTTTGGATGGGAATTCTTCCCATTCCATTTCCTTGCTTTGCTAGCCAGAGCATAATTCTCTTCATCATAATTCTTCAATGAAGATCCATCCCTGGTATTCTACCTTATCTCCTCCTACACAAGATCTGACCAAAGTCGCTCCCAATCCGGTAGTTTCTCCTATCCATTGACAGAGTCTTTGTAGCTATGCCAACTCTTTGGAAGCCCAAGGAGAGCCAATCTCACCAAGTCATCATCCGCAACTGTAATTCCCACACTCCCCAGCTCATCCCTACATTAGACAAACTTTGTGAGATATTTTGGAATATTGTGACCCTTCTCCATTTTGATTTTTCTGAGCTTATCTTTCAACGAAAACTTCTTATGTCCGCTGCTACTTTGGAAAAGATATATAAAAGCCTTCCACATTGAAAATGGATAGGCTGTCCCATGAAGGCTTGACACAATATGGTCTTTCACACCTTCCAACAGAATTCTTCTTGTCTTCGCTACCTTCTTTTGCTACGCGTCATGTAATGTAGCATCACTAGAAATAGGCTTAGGAACATCACTATCGATGAAATCCTTCAGTCCATTATCTTCAATCACTGCCTCCATGCTGCCCTTCTAGGCTATGTATTTTGAGCTACCATCAAGGGCATACTCCTATTGCAACCCATTGAAAGCCATTTCAATGAATACTCAACTATCGCACCAAGAAATTTCTGTAGCAAATTTGAATTGTCCACCAGCACAGAACTCAACACACTTCACTATTGCAATCTCGAGTGATTAACATAGCTCTGATACCATGTATAAATTTATTAATACTGATAGTATTACCGGATTATCTTTATATAATGAACTAATATTATGTTAAATACATAATCCTTCCAGTTAATTCTTTGCAGAAATTAAATCGCCAATTGCAAACACATGAAGAAAAAACAAAGGCACATAAACACAGCTGTCTAACAAGAAAGCTTAAAGCTAAAAACCCCAACTATCATATATTATGTATATCAATGGAATCATGTAACAATCTCATAAAAATATTAGTACATCAAGCTCTCAGTATAATATAGAATCGTCACACACCATCATGCAGAAATTTGTATATCTATGCATCAATTTCTTGCCTCCTGATAGCCTGTCTCCACTGCGCAATCCCTGCTAAAGAATACCCTTGAATGAATTCAAATTGGCCTTGCATTGACTGCACAATATTCATTTGAATCTCCAATGTTTTTCAAATGCATTGAATGCATCACTAGAGTCACAATAGATAGTCCATCTCACCCTTTCACCCATCTCTCCACTGGATCTCGACTGGAACTGACATGCAAGTAGTTAACCACTATATTTGTTCAGTTGCAAGTGAGTTATTAGTTGTGAATTAATTAACTAATTAATTCACTAAACTCTCACTAATGTATCTTCAATTAGAACTAGATAAAACTAGCACAGCTGAGTTAAACTATATAACAACTCCCATAACTAATCTTCCACCTCTTTCACAACTCTGCCACTTCAGTTCTAACTAAGTCATCCATGCATGAGTCACCAACCACCCTAGGAATTGTGTAATTCCTTCAGCCCACTGATTTGCCAAATATTTTCACTAAAATGAAGTGTTCCAAGAGATAAAGTTGATATTTATTGTTGGACTATTATTAAGGGCTAATAATAATCGACATGTGTCTATTTTTAGATTAGCGATCTATAAATATACTTTGCCCAATATTCTAAAAATAGAATTTCATCTATTTTTCCAACTTGATCAACCATCTACAAATAACATCCTGCAACTTATAAAATATGCTCACTATTTCTAAAAATAAGCATACACCTAAAAATAGCCAGCAGCCCCACTTAGTGAAGGAGCTTAATTTTCACTAAGCTCATCATCTTATTGAATCTCGACAGTAGCAGTGTCTCCGAAATTTTGATATAGTAGCGACACCTCATTCTTGAGGGATTTCTTTATTGAATGCTTGTTGTATGTTGTTGTGTGCTTTCTAGCCCATTATATTACACATGTTTTATGTTGTTATGATTAATGAAGAAGCTCCATTATTATTGGTCTCATACTTTGATGTAATGTTTTACACTGTTGTTTCAAGCATTTTGTTCTATATTCCTTCTTTTCCCGTTTGGGAATGTTACACATTACATCACATAATATAACATCCTTGTAAGTACCAATCTGGATCTCTACCTTACATTATTCTGTCACAAGAATCTGATTTCCCTTTTGTAGCCATGATACCTTATAAGGAGTAGGTTGTACCCTTTTTACCAATCCAAAATTTTCCACCATCTCTGTAGAAAAAATGTTATCAGTGCTTCCATTTTCAATTACCACTTTGTAACACTTACCTTTGGACTTGCATATAGTCCTAAATAGATTCTTCCTTTGAGCTGGCTCTCCTACTTCTTTTTAATCTTTAAGCAATACCCTTTTCATTGACAAGGATTCTCCTTCTTTGGGTGGTTCCTCTTTACTTGCAATATGAGGAATTTTTTCCTTTGTTTCAGCAACATTCCCATTTCTCTAGGTTGTTGACTTATGATGAGGACAATCCCATGACCCATTTCCCCACTCACCACATGTAAATAACTGAATATCTCTTCCTCGGCCTCTACCTCTGGGTAAAAACCTTCCTCAACCAAAGTCTCCTCTCTATGATGATCTGCTACTTGATCCTCCTACTTCATTATGGAAATGTTGAAATCTGGGTTTGAATGTTCCTCTTCCTCTTGATGAACTCTTTCCTCGATTCCTATGACTTTTCTTTCTATGTATCTTCTTTTCTACTATTATGGCTTCTCGGTAAGCGTCCTCAATTGTCTTTAGATTTAATAGACTGATCTCATCTTGGATATCATACCTCAAGCCATTTATATACCTGGCTACTTTATCAACATGATCCTTCATGTCCAGCTCTAATATTCAGTTTATAAAACTCCTCTATATATTTTTTCACTATCATTCCTTTTTGTTTCAAATTCTTTAATTGCTTAAAAATATTTAATTGATTTGGGTGGGAAATAGCTTTTTAATTTTCTTACCATTTTGTCCCATCACTTGCTTTTGGGCTTTCCTTTTCTTTGTCTAGATACTCGTAACTCCTCCACCAGATAGCTACATGACCCCTTATTTTGGTAGCTACAAAATTCACTTTTTTTTTGTGTTCAACTTCTTCAAATTTAAAGTACTTGTCTAATGAAATGATCTAGTCCATTAGCTCCTCCATATTGAGATTTCCCTCATACAAAGTTACATCAACTTTGGTCTTCCAGTTTACTTAATCAACATTTTTATAATTTTAGCTACATCATTATCTTCTTCTTCTTCTTCCTCAGAAGTTTCCTCTGTTGTGCTAACATCTGCTTCTCTAGATGCTCTCCTCTGAGGAACCTCTACTGTGTCCATTCTTGTAAGAAGATGTCAAATTTGATTTAGCAGAATTGCATTAGCTTCCTGTCTCCCACGACCTATGCCAGATCCGCTCCTAGGTGACATCTTTGCTCCAAATTTCAAGAACAGAATAAAGTATTCTATAATACCAAATGATGCAGACAAGCTGCAGAAATATCAGAGTATGCATGGAAACTCTAGAGTTTACACTCAACCCAAACTTATTACTTTCAGCGGATTTTTTCTTAAAATTTGAAGGTTGTTAAACATTAATACATATGGCATGATCAACAACAAAAAATAAGAAATGCATAAAACCCAAAAAAATTCATATGTAAAAAATTCCTTACTGGAGGGTTCCACAATGAGCTTGGCCAATCACTGGTGCTTGCAAATCACACATTTCTCAATTAAATTTAACCCTTAAACTTTAATCCTTTCGAAGTACGAAATTGTGCTGAGGCAACATGTGTCCTCCCCTTATCACATCGCAAACAAATTTGTTTACTTTGCGATGCCTTAATGGTTATCTTCTAAGCTTTTTGAATTGCAAAGTTGCTCCCCAGTGCTACGATCTCTACCATTGGTTCAGTCCTAGATCCAACGATCCCCATTGTCCCTCCAACTCTTCACTTCGCCTGTAGGTCAAAAAATTTAAGGTGTGACTATTTACGTTAAACCTAATTTTGTGCAATGTGAAGTAGATTTACACTATGCCAAGATCTATCTCGTTGATCGGGTTGATATCTATGCCTCGTCACACCTGTAGTGCGATTGTATTTTTTCTATATAACTTAATGTATATGTGATTCAAAATAATTTAAACAAATAGTTTTAATAGAGAGCTCGATCAATTCAAAACACTTGAAGATTGATAATAATGGAACTTATAGAGCCAAGCCCTTGATTGGCTGGTTATTATAATTGTTTATGCTCTCTCTGCTCTCGCCTCTTGTTGAGTCTCAAATCTGCATCTTTCTTATACACTTTTCTAGACCTTTTTCATTCACCTGGACATTCTAAGTCATCAATATCATTGCATATTAATTGTAAAAGAGAATTTAAAATGGTTTTTAACTATGTTTTGTGTCTGTTGTTTGAATTTGATTTTTGCTCATTAAGCTGCGGAATCTTGTCACTTTCCGCAGCTGCTGCAACTTTCCGCAGGCATTTTGTTCAAGTCTATCTTGCAGGTGTCTTTAGGAAAATCAAGCGACATGGGCAAGTTAGAAATGACATGGACATGGATCGTGTCCTATTGGCTCAGTGGAATTCACCTAAGAAGGTTGTGGTCAAAGGTAGCGAAGTGGTGGTCAACCGAAGAGTCCCATGGTGACAGAACTCTATTTCTCATCACGTGAAGATTTGCGTGGCTGTTTCTAAATCACGAGAGACACATCAACACCTGTAAACGGCTCTAAAAGCCGAATCCAATAGCCACTCTCCATAGATTTAATCCTCACGGTGGCCATATGCTAGATCTCTGGACGTGGTGGTTCACGTGTCTTCTACCAGCGCAGACTTTAGGGAATTAGTTATGTCACCTTCTGTTATAAATAATGCGTTCTCATATGGATAATAGCTAGCTTTGTAATGTAATTGCGTCACCATTGTGCCATGACATTATTTCTCTGTTATGACCGCATTTTAATATATGAGAAGACTCTGTTCATAAGCGTAATTCATATTTGAAAGCTGCTTCTCGAGGTTTGTGCAGAGGGCCCCTGCACACGCTGAGGTTTTGTGTATTATTGTATAGTTTCATGCTTCATTTCTTTAAGTTCATCGTGCCATAGTCATTCACGTGCATATATATTACATTCTTCATGGCATTTACGTTTCATCTTTGTCCATAATCTTTCATGCTTTACATTTTACTTCTGTCTATAATCTTTTATGTTTTATGTTTTTGTTAAATGATCAGTGTTTTTGTTCCAGATTACAATAGGCAGCCCGCGCATTTGCACATCATTTTATAATGACTAATGACATGGAATCAATATTGTCCTTGTACTGATTTCTTTTTCTTAGTTTTTAATTCCAGCACTGTTTTGTTTATTTCAGTCTTGCACATTTGCTTTAGTAGTTAGATTAGATATTAAATTTCTCATGTAATTTTCAGTTACCTCCGAAAGCCATAGCGAAAATAATGGTGAGGGATTGAATTATGAGTGTGTAGTTTGATATTAGTTTACTTTTCTGCAAGTTAGATATTAAATTGTTCATGTCATTTTCAGTTACCTCCGAAAGCCATAGCGAGACTAATGGTGAGGGATTGAAGTATGAGTGTGTAATTTGATATTAGTTTATTTTTTTGCAAATTAGATATCAGATTGCTCAAGTTGTTTATGATTACCTCCGAAAGCCATAGCGAGACTAATGGTGAGGGGTCAGAATATGAGTTGATGTAATTTGATTTTAGTTTTATTCTACTTGCAATGTTTTCTTTGAGTACAGTTTCTTTTGTGTTTAGATAGTAGCAAGGGTAACAGTTTTCATGATCAATAGTTCACTGTTTGTTTAACTAGAATAGTGGCACATTTTCATTTCCTTTTAGGAACTAATTTTGTCATTGTATGTTTCAAAATCCTTTTGAAGTTTGAATTTTGGTAAATCATTATAAAGGACATCATTTCCTTGAACAATCATAACCATACTTGTCTTTTATAATTTCCATCTCACATTAGGAAACCAACTAAGATAAAAAGAAAAAAAAAACCAAAAACGACAAAAAGTAAGAGATAGGTTATCTTGCACATATAGTGCACCACACTTCGTCAGCTTACGAATCCCGGATTGAAAAATTAATGTAGCAATTTAGGACACACTAAATTGACCAAACATTTTGGCACTGTTGCCGGGGAAGTGTAACTAGGTAGCCAATTTCTTAAATAAAAAAAAACAATAAAAAGTAGGGAAAACTTGATAACGTCTTGAAGTATGCTCTCCTCTTGCACCTAGTGTGATCTGGAGGATCAGAAAAGAGAGTTATTGGTTCAATAATTTCTTAAGTATGCTCTCTTCTTGCACCTAGTGTGACCTGGAAAATCAGAAAGAGAATTATTAGCCCAACTTAAAAAAATAAAAAAAATGACATTCATAGAGCAAGAGATTCCAGGGGAAGGTTTATAGCTAGAGCCAAGAGTTCGATTTTTACAACTCCATCTTCTTCAAGGCATAGACAAGATTCACCACCATCTACCCCTAGCCTTAAGATTCTTGGAATTCAAGGAGCAGCTGAATTAGAGGATTCTCCTATACCACCTACTAAATCTCATTTAGAAAAGGATCCTTTCTTTACTTCTACAGGAGAGTATATTGTAATCAAAGAAGTCGAATCACCTGAAGAAGAAAAGGAAAAGACTCCCTCTCATCCTCCCTTGATAGAAGAACTAGAGGACTTTGAGGACTCTAAAGAAACTATCATGGCAGAGGAAATAATAGATGGATTTGGAGGTAGAGGTAGAGGTAGAGGAGGAGGAAACAATGGAGACAACAATGGTGAAGGTAATAATGGAAGAAATAGGGAAGGATACAACTTGTTTGGATTCCCTATAGTTGATGAGGAAAATCATACAACGATGAAAAAAATCTCACCATCTGTCCCCCCCAAATTTTATGGATTGCGAAGTGAGGATCCTGAAACATTTCTGTTTGAGTTTGAAGTCGTGTGCCGAATCTATGACTATATGGAAGAGTCTCAAAAACTCAAATTGTTTCCTTCAACATTGAAGGGAGATGCTTTGAAATGGTTCATGGGATTAGCCACCCAATCTATTAGGACTTGGAATGATATGAAACAAACATTTTTGGATAGATACTTGGACTATTGTATGCCCACCAATCACAAGGATGATGTATTCAAAATGGTGCAAAAAGAAGATGAAAATTTGGAAGATTTACTTGAAAGATTTCAACACAACTTAAAAAGAGCAAAGTTGAGCAACTTAGATGAAGAAACTTTGAAATCCCTCATATTAAAAGCCATTAGAGATGAATGGATAGATATTTTAAACATGGTGGGCAAAGGAGACATTTCTCAACTTCCACTTCGTGATATAACAGAACTGTGTGTCCATCTCTCAAGAGGAAAATCTAAAACAGGAAAAGGGCCTAGGGATCCTTCTCTTATCAGGGCTAACAAATCTGCAACTGGATTAGTAAGTAGGGTAGATATTGGCAATATGCTTGATGAATTCAAAACTAATATCTTAGGGAGCCTTAGTGAAAAACTAGACTCCCTTAAGATCCAAAACAAGCAGAAAGTAGAAACAGATGCTCTAGCCATCTTTTGTCCGAAATGTAGGAAGAAACTTGCTTTAAGGGAATGTCCCTTGGATGCAAAAGTTGTAGAAACATGTATGATTTTATCAGAGAATCATGAGACCAAGGATTGTCCTTCAATTCCTGGACTCAAATCTGTCTTTCAAGAAGACCCAAATTCAGTAGAATCTCTCTGTTTTGTTGCAAGAAGACCTTGGCAGGGACAACAAACTCAAGGGTTTAACAATCCTATGAATCTTCAAACCCCACAAAATTGGAATCCTTGGCAACAACCTTGGCCCCAACATCAAAATCCATATCAGCCATGGGTACAAGGGATGAAAAATCCTTATGGGAGATTTGCTCAATTTTATCAATATCCTCCATATTTTCAAAATCAACAAGCTCCACAACTTCCAAACCCAAATCCACAACTTTCATTGCCATTTCCACATCAACAACCTTCTCAACAAAATCCAAATCCTCAACTCATGCTTCCATACCAACAAAAGACAAATCAACTTCCAGCTCAGCCATTGCCAAATCCTAACAATAAAAATCCTCATAATACTTACATGATAGAAGGACAACAATTTCCTACCTATATGATTGTTCCTCTCAATGATGTACAACTCATGTCTGGTAGATTTTTAGAAAAACCTTCTATAGATGTCCAAGAGCAAGATACCTTTGAGGACGATTCTCTTAAAGCCAATAAGGGTTCTGAGGAAGCATCTCTTCAAAACTCAAACATTCAAAAAGAGAAAGAAAAGTTAACCCCCACAACTCCTATAGTTGAGCAACCTACATCTTCATCCACACCTCCTTTTCCTGAAAGACTACAAATTGATAAGGGGGTGGAAAAACAAATCTTGTTGCCTAACTATGATTTTCTAGATGAATTAAAAAAAAATTGTATCAAGATTCCCTTGCTACAAGCCATTCGAGAGATTCCTATTCTAGCAAAAACAATAAAGGAGTTTAGTTTCAAAAGACCAGGAAGGAAACTAAAAGATACAAGAAGAATCCACCTGGTAGGAAAAATTGCAGATGTCATGATGGGGAAAATTACCATGCAGAAGTATGTAGATCTAGGAATTCCAATTGTCAGAACACATATAAATCGGATAGAAATTCCAAACACATTGATTGACATAGGGGCTGTTATCAACATTATGAGTAGACAGACTATGGACCAGCTTAAACTTCCTAATCTTCTTTTTACACCTACTTTACTGCAACTTGCAGATCGATCAATTATTAAACTAGATGGTGTATTAGAAGATATTTCAGTCTCCTTAGATTCTTGGGAATATCCAGTAGATTTTATGATTTTGACTCCCAAGAGTAATCTAGGAGGACACCCACTTATCTTAGGAAGACCTTGGCTAGCCATAGCTGATGCTTTTATTAGTTGTAGATCTGGGGATATGTACATTTCTAATGGTAATTCGACAAAGAAATTCAATTTGTATCCTCCAGCAAAATCAATCACATAAGTAGGAGACAATGAATGGGTTGATGATGAAGATATTATACAACCTGTCTTTACCATTTTGGAAATCAGTGAGGATAGTCAAATTCTGAACACATTAGAAAATTTTGAGACGTCTTCAGAATATGACCCCACACAATTTCAATTGGAATCTGACATAGAATATTTATCATCAAGACAAATGTCTCTTTACTCCATGGAAGAATTTGGTAGTTCTACCATTTATATTTTTCCAAGAAAAACATTGAATATCAACAAACATTTGGAAAAGTCACAACAAGAAGAACTAACCAAAATCTTGCAAAAACATTCTACTGCATTTTCATGGGAGTATACTGACATGAAAGGTATTGATCCTAATACTTACATTCATCATATCTATATTGAGGAAAACAGTAGACCAATCAGACAACCTCAAAGAAGGATGAATCCAAATCTTAGGGAGATAGTGAAAGAAGAGCTCCAAAAACTACTCAATGTAAACTTCATTTATCCAATTTCGGATAGCCGATGGGTTTCTCCTTTGGTTATAGTACCTAAAAAGAATGGTAAATGGAGGGTATGCATTGATTACAGGGAATTGAACAAAGAAACTTTGAAGGATCACTTTCCTTTGCCTTTTATTGATCAGGTATTAGATACATTAGCAGGTAAAAAGTACTTTTCATTTTTGGATGGTTTTAGTGGCCATAATCAAATTCAGGTAGCACCTGAAGATCAAGATAAGACCACATTTACTTGTCCATGGGGAACTTTTGCCTACCGAGTGCTTCCTTTTGGGTTATGTAATGCACCAGCAACATTCCAAAGAGCAGTACTAGGAATTTTTTCTGATCTAATCCATGATTGTGTAGAGGTTTATATGGATGATTTTACGGTTTATGGTAATTCATTTGAAGAGGCATTAGAAAATTTGGAAAAAGTTCTTATAAGATGTAAAGAAACAAACCTTTCATTAAGCCATGAAAAATGCTTTATGATGTTTACTGAAGGGATTGTTTTGGGGCATCATATTTCGGGAGATGGGATTAAGGTTGATAGATCAAAAGTTGAAGTCATCTCCAAGTTGCCTATTCCAAATTGTCAAAGAGATGTTAGAAGTTTTCTAGGATTTACTGGTTACTATAGAAGATTTATATAAAACTTCACTAAAATAGCATCTCCACTCTTCAAATTGCTTACAAAAGACTGTGAATTTAAATGGGATCCTGATTGTCAATCAGCCTTTGAAATTTTGAAAACAAGAATATCTGAAGCACCTATCTTGAGAGGACCAAATTGGAAACTCCCTTTCCATATTTCCACAGATGCTTCAGATACAGCTCTGGGAGCTGTGTTGGGTCAAAAAGATTTAGTCCCTTATGCCATTTATTATAATAGTAAAAATTTAACTCCCACTGAGTTGAACTATACTGTGACTGAAAAAGAGTTTTTAGATGTTGTTCATGCAATCAATAAGTTTAGACATTATATAACAGGCTATGAAACTTTTATTCATACTGACCATTCTGCGATTAGATATCTAATGAACAAACCTGTTACTAATGGCAGAGTGACAAGATGGCTCCTACTTTTGCAGGAATTCAATATTACTGTGTTGGATAGACCAGGGAAACAAAATACAGTAGTTGATTTCTTGTCTAGGATTCAGAATACTAAAGAATATTCTCCTGTAGAGGATAAGTTTCCTGATGAATACTTGTTTGCAGTAACTATTAAGAATCGTTGGTATGCAGATATTGCTAACTATTTGGTTACAAGGAAACTGCCTCCACATTTATTTCCAAGTGAAAAAATAAAAATTATTCAGGAGAGTTCAAAATATTCATGGATTTCTAACAAATTGTTTAAAACAGGGCCAGATATTGTGATCAAAAGATGTGTCAGGGAAGATGAAATGCCTGATATCCTTAAGGCATGTCATGAAGAACCATGCGGCGGGCACTTTGCAGACAAAAGGACACCCTATAAAATCCTCTCTTTAGGATATTATTGGCCTTCCCTCTTCAAAGATGCAAAACAATATGTCAAAAGGTGTGACAACTGCCAAAGAGTAGGGAAACCTACCCTTTCAAACGAAGTTCCATTGCAAACACAGGTACTCATCGAACCCTTTGAAAAATGGGCTTTAGATTTCATTGGACCTATTAATACACCATATAAGCAAAAGAAGTATATACTGGTTTGTACTGATTATGTTACTAAATGGGTAGAAGCCAAAGCATTAGTATCTGCTACTGAAAATTCAATTGTTAATTTTCTTTATGAGGATATTTTTACTCGCTTTGGTGTTCCAAGAGAAATTGTGACAGATCAGGGAAGCCAATTCACATCCAACTTGGTGGAGAAGTTGATGGAAGAATACAAAATCAAGCACAGAAAATATACTCCTTAGAATCCGCAAGAAAATGGTCAAGTGGAGTCTACAAACAAAGTTCTCGAAAGTATCATCACCAAAACTGTTCATCTACATAGAAGATATTGGGCAGAAATGCTTTCTGAAGCCTTGTGGGCCTATAGAACTACATGGAGAAATACAACAGGACATTCTCCCTATGAACTTATTTATGGGAAAGAAGTCTTGCTCCCCATTGAGTTCCAAGTCAAGACCTTCAAGATAGCAGTTCAGTTGGGGATGGATTTATCAGAAGCTCAAAAGCATAGAATGGAGCAGTTGAATGAGCTAGATGAGATCAGGCAAGAGGCAATTCTAAGAACTGATCTAGTTCAATATCAAAGAGCTAAATGGCATGACAAATACATCAAAGAGAAGAAGTTTCAAGAAGGATATTGGGCATTGTTATTTGATTCCAAGTTTAAATATTTTAAAGGGAAATTTCAGACTCATTGGCTTGGGCCATATGAGATTGACAAGATCTTTAACAATGGAGCGGTAAGAATCAAGACCATTGATGAATTTCAAATTCCTCTTATTTTGAATGGCCACAGATTAAAAGTCTATCATAAGCCACTCTCAAAAGAAGAATTTGTCAAAATGTTTCAAGAAAATTCTGCAATCAGGTTGGCACAGAAGAATTCTTCTTCTCCACCAGCCTAGCCTTGTTCTTTTCAGTTAAAAAAAATAAAATTGTATAAGCCTGAAAACCAATCATTGATTGGCAGTCTTATACAGAAAATGTAGGGTGAAAATCAGGAACACCTGACATCCTATATTTTCCAAAAAAAAAATCTCTTTTTCATTTCACAAGTTTTGTGATCACCCACTCCATTCCATTCCACTTCATTCCACTTCATTTCACTCCACTTCATTCCATTTCATTTCATTTCATCTATTTCATTCCATTTCACCAATAAAATTTTCTTTCATGACCATTTTCATTCATTAGTTATCATCCATCTATTTCCATTCACCCAAATAATAGCTATGTCAGTTTCCGCAACTAACACCAGTTTCCGTAGCTGACACCAGTTTCCATAGCTGGAAGCAGATTCTGCAGCTACCACTCTGTTTTTCAAAAAAAAAATATACAGTCAGATGTTATTTCCACAATCATGAAATAAACTGCAGGTATGAAGACATATTATGAAGACATGGGCATTCAAGATATCAATGAGGAGCAACTAATTGAAGACCAATGAAAAATAGCAAGAATTCCAAGGTATGAGTAAAAATTTATTTCAAATGGCATTTAAGCACATTTTTACATAGTTATAAACCATAACTCCATTATATGCAATGATTTTGTTGACAAACTCCGTAACCATTCCACGATCTCTATATGATCCTCCCACAATCCTTGCATTCATTTTCAAATGGTCCCATAATCAAGCCTCCGATCTTCACTCATACTCCTATACTCCACTTGTGATGATGAAACATGGTTGATTTGACTACGGCTTCTCTCAGCCGCATAAAATCTATAGCTGTTTCATAAACGTGCTTACATTTACTCTGCAGCCACCCAATTTTAAATACTGTAGGATGCGTTATACTCCTCCTACTGTTCTATTGATCTCACAGCCACATTTCCACTGTGCTCACATAACCCTTCTCTGTTCTGTTTCACCCCATTTTTTTCTCTGTTATGCTACATTCCGTATACCCATTCTTTGATATCCGCTTACAGTCACTGGTCTCTTTCATAAACTGTGCTCATTTCCACTCATTCAACCGTCTTACCTCCGTTAAACCCTCCTCACAAAGACAAGTTTTCAAGCATAGAAAGAAGGATGGGTCAGTTGTTGAGAACAGAACCAGAAGGACCTAAATTCATGGAAGGATACCCGCAAGTCAGAGATTTATTGAGAAAGGAAAAGTGGCTTCGGTTTATCCAAAAATTTTAGAGGCTACCATAAAGAGGTGAAAAAAGCTTTTGCAAGGTCTTTCAATGGTCTGGAGGTAGAGATTGGGGACCTCAAATTTACGGTGAATGAGGCATCCATAGCAGCTGCTACAGAACTTCCTCAAGAAGGTGAACGCTGGTTCAAGAACAACAGTATTAGTGATGAAGCCTGGAGAGTGATCCTACATAACCCAGGTATGGATGTAACTATTTTTAAAAGGGGAATTCCTGTTCATGCTTTTAAAGAAGAGTGGGCCAGTTTACTATTAGTTATTCAAAAATTTATCACCTGTGAGGGCTGTTTTGGGTCAATGTATATGTATCATACCCGACTGTTGATGAACATCCTAGACAACCAGGCCCTCAATCTGCCATACTTTTTATTAAATATTTTGAAGAAGATGTATGTGACTATACAGAAGCATCTAGGGGATGTAGAACCACATTTGTATCACCATGGTCTTGTGAAAATTTTGATTGAAAAAAAGTTAAAAGAGAAAAATGACACATGGGAATAATTTTTGATTAGAAATTTCTTTGAAGAACCCCAAGAAATTCTTGAAGGCAGTACATCAAGAAGGAGTAGGAGAAAGAGAACAAATGATGAAACTCAAAGCACTCCTACTACTACAATTGAAAGAAATAGTAGAGAAGAGAGACTGTCAAAAAGGAGGGAGGAAGAAACCAAGGGTAAAAAGCCAATAAAATCAAAAGAGGAAAGAAGCATTGAGGTTGTGCATCAAACCCCTTCCTCCGAAGAAGATCATCAAGTGTTATCTGATAGACTAGTTCACCTTCAGGAACAATCCGCTATGGCCAAAAAGAGAGGGAAAGGAAAACAAAAGCAAAAAGACAGTAGTCCACAACGTGTAAGAAGAAGTTCCAGGCTTAAAGGGAAGTTGAGGAAAACACAAACGAAAGGACCCCATTTTATTGATTTGGGAGAAGAAACACCTGAATAAACTCTAGCTGGCCATAGTCCATCTCATTCTCAGTCAGACATTGAACATATTCCACCACATTCTCAGTCAAATGTTGAAATTAGTCCTCAAGATGATGACATGAGTCCTTTTCAGCCAGATTTTGAAGTCAATTCTCCTCCACGAAATTTTGGGGATAGCCCAGTGAAAACGACACCTGAGATAGACCCAAAGAAGCAAGAGGTGTATGATTATATAGAATATTTAGAAAGAGCAGCCACGAGACCCAACACCTCATCCACTCAGCCTCACACAACACAAGAAGATCTAGTCCAATCATTGAGACAGGAAGTCTTTGAGTTGGAGGTTTTAAATAGAAACATTAAAATGAAAATGAGGCATTAAAGGAACACAGTAAATTGGACAAGATCATTCATGACAATACCATGCTACATCTGGGATTATGGCAGAAAAAGAACAGGAAATTGAAGAAGAAATGCCAGAAGTTAAGTAGAGCACTGATTAATATAAAAACAGATGCTTGATGAAAAATCCTATGATGTTAGCAGCACCAAGAAAGAGGAGAAGAGGACTAGATGTACTGGCAGAGGTGTCAAGGCATATGAATTGAAGAAGGATTATCAAAATTTTGGTTGCATGAGGACATGCAACACCTTCACAGTGGGGGTATGTTGAGTCTCAAATCTGCATCTTTCCTATACACTTATTTAGACCTTTTTCATTCACCTAGACCTTCTAAGTCATCAATATCATTGCATATTAATTGTAAAAGAGCATTTAAAATGGTTTTTAACTATGTTTTGTGTCTGCTGTTTGAATTGTATTTTTTCTCATTAAGCTGCGAAATCTTGTCACTTTCCGCAGCCACTGCAACTTTCCGCAACCATTTTGTTAAAGTCTATATTGCAGGTGTCTTCAGGCAAATCGAGCCACATGGGCAAGTTAGAAATGACATGGACATGGATCGTGTCCTATTGGCTCAGTCGAATTCACCTAAGAAGGCTGTGGTCAAAGGTAGCCAAGTGGTGGTCAACCGAAGAGTCCCACGGTGACAGAACTCTGTTTCTCATCACGTGAAGATTTGCGTGGCTATTTCTAAATCAAAGGAGACACATCAACACCTGTAAACGGCTCCAAAATCTGAAGCCAATAGCCACTCTCCATAGATTTAATCCTCACGGTGGCCATAATGCTAGATCTCTGGACGTGGTGGTTCACGTGTCTTCTACCAGCGCAGACTTTAGGGAATTAGTTATGTCACCTTCTGTTATAAATAATGCGTTCTCATACGCATAATAGCTAGCTCTATAATGTAATTGCATCGCCATTGTGCTGTGACATTATTTCTCTGTTATGACCACATTTTAATATATGAGAAGACTCTGTTCATGAGCGTAATTCATATTTGAAAGCTGCTTCCCAAGGTTTGTGCAGAGGGTCCCTGCAGACGCTGAGGTTTTGTGTATTATTGTATAGTTTCATGCTTCATTTCTTTAAGTTCATTGTGCCATAGTCATTCACGTGCATATATATTACATCTTTCATGGCATTTACGTTTCATCTTTGTCCATAATCTTTCATGCTTTACATTTTACTTCTGTCCATAATCTTTTATGTTTTATGTTGTTGTTAACTGATCAGTGTTTTTGTTCCAGATTAAAATAGGCAGCCCAGGAATGTGCACATCATTTTATAATGACTAATGACATGGAATTAATATTGTCCTTCTATTGATTTCTTTTTCTTAGTTTTTAATTCTAGCACTGTTTTGTTTATTTCAATCTTGCACATTTGCTTTAGTAGTTAGATTAGATATTAAATTTCTCATGTCATTTTTAGTTACCTCCAAAAGCCATAGCGAGACTAATGGTGAGGGATTGAAGTATGAGTGTGTAGTTTGATATTAGTTTACTTTTCTGCAAGTTAGATATTAAATTTTTCATGTAATTTTCAGTTACCTCTGAAAGCCATAGCGAGACTAATGGTGAGGGATTGAAGTATGAGTGTGTAATTTGATATTAGTTTATTTTTCTGCAAATTAGATATCAGATTGCTCAAGTTGTTTATGATTACCTCCGAAAGCCATAGCGAGACTAATGGTGAGGGGTCAAAATATGAGTTGATGTAATTTGATTTTAGTTTTATTTTACTTGCAATCTTTTCTTTGAGTACAGTTTCTTTTGTGTTTAGACAGCAGCAAGGGTAATGGTTTTCATGATCAATAGTTCACTGTTTGTTTAACTAGAATAGTGGGACATTTTCATTTCCTTTTAGGAACTAATTTTTTCATTGTATGTTTCAAAATAATTTTGAAGTTTGAAGTTTAATAAATCATTATAAAGGACATCATTGCCTTGAACAATCATAACCATACTTGTCTTTTAGAATTTCCATCTCATATTAGGAAACCAACTAAGATAAAAAGAAAAAAAAACCAAAAACGACAAAAACGATAGGTTATCTTGCACATATAGTGCTCCACACTTCGTTAGCTTACGAATCCCGGATTTACAAATTAATGTAGCAATTTAGGACACACTAAATTGACCAAACACCTCTCACACACCTATTTCACATTGTCACACTTTTTCCTCAGACTCTGCTATTTTCTCACACTTATCTTATACATATATATATCTATCCAAAGCAGTCCTTGTCTTCTAAACTAGATTTCCATTGAACCACTCCAAAAAAAAAATTCTACCCTATTTCTAAGCTCTTATCCTACTTGGCTCAATCTCCTTGCAGGGAGAAACAAAATTCTATTTTATTTCCTAATTAAATTATAAAACCCAAACAAACTAACTTCTCCCATTTAAAACTAAGTAAAATATTAATGGCCAATGTTTATCCACCTCATGTTAGCCACAACATGTGAACATAGAATCACATTGCTAGCTAAGTTTGGATGCTCATGCATCAATGTTTTTCTATTTTCCAATGGTTAGTTGGTAATATATGACGCATATTTTTTATGCACTTTGAAGCTAGACAAAAAATAGCTAAAAATATCTATGTATTAATGGATAAATTCATAGCACTATAATATAATTGTGTAAATTTTGTATTGGAACCAAATAGACAATAATATTTTTATATGTACAAAAATAATCATAAATCCACTTATATCATATGCCCAAAAAAAGCCAATATCAATATCATAAAACAAATATCAAGATCAATATCATATGCCCAAAAAAACCATAAAACCACTAACATGTCATTCTTTGAAATTACTTTAAAAATAAATACAAAACATTCATTTGTATACTATAAATATTCCAAAATATTAAAATTCTACAAAGCTATTTCAAAATAAACACACCATCAAGCGAATAATACCAACCAAAATAAACTTCCTATCTACCGAATAATGCCCACCAATCTATTGTATGAATTTTTCAATATATATTTTTTTTAATAAAATTTGGAAATTCTTTATTTTTATCCTATTTTTTCACCTCCTTCGTTGCCCCCCACTTTTTTTACATCATCCTTGTGGCTCTCTAATATACCCAACCTGAACAGGCCCACTTTGAAACATACATCTCTCTCCAACAAATCCGAAATCGCCCAATTGTTGCCAACAATAACATGAGATATCACAAACCCACCCTTTTATCTTTCTCATCCAGTCTTAGAGCCATAAGACCCCTAGGCCTCCCTACGCATGATAAATTGTAATTTTCGGTGGCTAGGGGATGAATTGTACTAGTCCCCAAACTCTTTCTTCCATATCAAACTTCCATAGCCCATATTTCATCTTTTTCTCCTGAAATGTTTCGCTTAGCCCATGTAACTCTTTTTCCTGTGTACTGATGCACATAAAAATTCATTTACCCAAAAGAATCAACTCCTTCCACATCTCTTCCTCCACATCAAATATTGACACTATGTTTACAGATGAAATCAAGTCAGTGTAGAACCAACACAAGAATTGTTCGTTCAGGAGCCCACTCTGCTGAATAATGGAATGTTTACAACTTCCATTATTTCACTCTGCTATTTTTTCCATGTACCTTCATTGAAGTTATAAATTAAAGTCCTAACTCTGTCACCTTCTTTGAAGCACCAGATGATGAGCGTTCTTTTCTATCGAAGGTGAGGGCTGTATACAAGCGCCTCCCATCACATGGGGAGGTAAGGTCAAAATCTTGTACTCATGTGGAAAGATAGGGTTAAAAACCAATAATTTATAATTATCACAGCGCGAGGTCATTAATAGGCCTTGAAAGCACACAAACCCATCATCATAACTAGATAACGTCTGACTATTTAACTGAACAACGGGAAAATGATAGAAAAATGAGGTTTCCAGCTGAAAGTAGAGATCCATTCTTTGCTGCCAAAGAACAGACTTTAAAAACATGTTCTATATTTCTTGTTCAAGGCGAATTTAAGAAACAACCAAAGTAAGAGAGGTGAGGTGATGATGATCATAGTGAATAGCAAACGGTGGATGTGATAGTAATAAGTGGAAATACTTGCAGGTGAATGAAAGTCTAGGGAATTCCAAAGGGGGAAACCATAGCAACAATAAAATATGCAGATCAACTGGGAGCTTATTCCACATAATACTTTCTATAGTATTATCTTGAAGTTAGAGAAGTGAGTAAATTTTGATTTGGCAGCATTGAATTATAGTACAGGACCATGCAAGAAATTGAAAAAAAACAAAATTGATATTGAATATAATTTTCCTATATGGAATAGACAAAAAAAAATAAGAACAATGTTACATATGTGCACATAAGAGTTTCTACTCACACACTACAAGAAAAAAGGACATTTGTGAGGGTCGAAAAATTTCACCAAAACCTCATTGGTGACGGTCAAAAGTGCCTCTATCACAAAAAGTTGAACGTTACCAAAGGTGGAATTGCAAAAAGTATAGCTTTTGTTATCATAAAATTGGACCTAATAGGCTACTTGATCAGTCAACTTGATGTAACTATTTCAAACCTAATCTTTTGACTGAGGCTTAGCCTCCTCAGCCTGAGAGGGCTCTCTCAAGGGTTAATGATTTGGATAAAAATATAGATGGCTAAATCCATGTGGGGTAATCAATAGATAAATGATAGAGATAGGTTGAGAATCACATTATCAAGTACACATTGGGCTTATGGAGTCAAAATAGTTTCAGTAAACCAATTAATCTACTTAACATGGAATTTGAAGCATATTAGAGTTTTAGTCAAGAAATAAACACACATGAAACTGTAAAAACATAGTCAGTTCATTTATATAGGAAGTCAGAGCATATACAGATGAATTATGAGTAATATAGCTAAACACCACTACAATAGAATAATAAGATATGTAAATAGAATAGGAAGACACCAAAACTCCTTCTGAATCCCAAGTTGGTTAAGTACAAACTCTTTATATTAGCTAAAAACCAATCATTTACAATAAGCGCAGTCTTTTGCTAAAAATGCCCAACCACCTCCTAGCCTTTAATAGACCTCTCAGAACATGAGATGATCTACTTCTAGGCTAAATACATCGAATTCCTAACTACTGACACCTAGCCTAACCATAAGACATGGAATTTATTACAAAAAAACACCTTATCCACTTAAACAATCCTATTTGGAAAAAGGACTCAAACTGCTTAATGCTATCTCTAAAAAAATTATGTATTTAAATTTACATCATTTCCAAGTGTATCCTCACTTAGTTTAATTTGGATGATGGGCTTCAACTCTTCATGACTATATTGTTGATCTCCATGAAAATAGGAAATAGTCCCCTGTTTTATAGGTATAGAAACTTGTGCCTTCTTTGAATATTATGACCATGATGTACTCTTTATTTCGAGGTCCTTAGATATTTGAAATTGAATTGATACATCCCAAAATTTCTCCATATGATCCATCTATCCAAAACCATCTTCAAACTGTTCAAATGAGCTGCAATACATTGTTCTATGAAAACAAAGCAATTTCACAACGTTTTTATAACATTGCCATTTTAACAGTTATTCTAAAAAATTTTGACTTCTTTCCACTATCCTCATTTCATTTACCATTTAATACATCTCCTATGTCAATTGTAGTCCTTAACTCACCTTTCATCCTTTCAAAAAATCAGTAAAATGAGCAGAAATGATGCTACAACAATTTCATAGTGCTTTTCTGCTTTTTTACACTGTTTGTGCTACGAAACTGTTGAGTGAGAAGTTTTGTCAAATTTTTTCAAAAAGGAAATTGTAGATATGTCAAAAACTTGAAATACACCTGTCTGCAGTATTTAAAAACCATATTAACTATAAAAAAGTAGTTATTGTATCTTACTTGAGGTTCCTTCTTCGTTTACACTTGATTTAGCTATTGGCTCTTCAACCAATGTTATTTTAGTACCTCTGCTCTTTAACTCATCCTGAATCAACTTCATCTGCTGCTCCAAGTCCTCCATTTGATCTTCAATTCTTCTTTTATTAGCTCTCAAGTGAGTATTTATTACTCTGAGAAAATTGGATTCCTTTATTGCTGGAACTGTCAATTTGAAAAACTGCTCTGCACTACTTGGAGTTTCAGAAATAGAAACAGTTTGTCCTTCCCATAATTCTTTCATTATTTTAAACTTGTCTTTCTCAACACTGTGAATTATAGCCCTCTTTCTCATCAAAACAATTTCTTGGTTTGCTAACCTCAATGTTTCTTCCAAATGTTGAAACTTTGTTTTCTCTATCATTTCTTATTTTTCCCTCTTTGTTCTGCTGGTTGTATGCTTCACTGTAGGTGATGAGAGATCAAAAACTTCTTCAGGAGCCTTAGGTGCCTCAGTAGGTTTTTCAGCTTCCTTTTTGTCTTCTTTCATTTTCTTAGCATGCCTAGCTATAGGCTTTCTTGCTTGAAATATGAAAGCTGCATCTTCCCCAATGAACTCTAGCTTTTTGTTAGACTTGGCCTTCTTCAGTTTATGCTCATCTTCCCTAATGAACTCAGGTTGAACAATAGGTGTGTCCTCTATGTCAATATCATGAGGAATGTCTTCTAGTTTTCCCTTTACTATTGGGATGCCCTCTGTAACAACTGCCTTTCCTTTTAATGCTACTGCTTGGATTCTAGGTACCCTTTTGATTTCCTACTTACTGAAAACTTGTTTCTGCTTTGCAATCTTGACAACCTTTGACCTCTGTTTTGCAGGTGATGGAGTTGGTGTACCAAGTATTTGTATATGCTCTGCCCTTTTCTCAATTTGTTTCCTTGGCTTTAGTTTTACAAATTCCTTTGGTTTTACAGCCACAGGTTGACTTAGTTCTACTGTTGGTGGTGATGGAACTCCTTTAGCTTTAAGGTTTCTTGTAGGAGTTAGGGTTTCCACCTCAAAACTATTTATAAATAATAAAGATCACCAATACCTTCCTATCTTCTTAAGTTCATCTAAAATCAATAACTTCATTAAACCATGATGAAACAAGAATGTTTCACTCCCTTCAGACTTCTCTTGCACCTTATCAGCCATCTTTGCAATACTCCTATGCAGATAAAAAGGGAAAGAGAGTGAAATCTTACCAGTGAAATGCAGGAGCAACTTGAAATGATATTAGTAAACCTTGTGCTATCTATCTTCACCTGTAAAATACTTCTGTATGTTGAGTAGCAGTTTTGAATAAGTGTCTGTGATGCAACCTATAGGAATAGCATTATTAACATCCATGTTTGCGTATTCAAGCTTCATGAACTCTTTGCATTGTTCCATATCAAATTTGAAGATTTTAAACCAAGCTTCTTGACCTCTTGGTATTTATAAAACAACAACAATAGTCTCTGGTGTAACATATATACTTAGCATCCCAACCTTAGTAGTTGTTCCACTAAAATTCATGGAAAATTATTTGGATACTTGTATGTGACATCCCTACAACTTTTCACAAAAATGTAAGTAGCCTACTTTTCTGAATGCCTCCATCACTGTTGGGTCTTCAGTTATTGACCTCATATTTTCAGGTTCATGACTTAAGCACTCTCCTCCTCTGTCTATTTTCTTGTCTTCTGCCATTCTTTTCAGAAAACCAGTTAGCCTAGCTTGAAAATATGTAAAAGCAGCCACGCTTGATAAATTTGTATTAGCCTCGCTTGAATATTGGTGTAGAAAACTTTTGTGTGAACCGGTCACAGGTTTTTTTTAAGACTACAGAGCATCAGACATTTCGAATGGAGGAAAAAGGAAAATGAGAATGATGAATTAGGAAATATTTTGAAATTTAAAATGTCATCTTATAACCGAATGATGCCTCATTCATACCCTATAATGACAATGATGACTGCAGCGTGGGTAAGTACATTGAATTTCATCATTACTTGACTCATCATACCACTAACCTACCCTTTCCCAATGATTTTTGACATTTTCCAGCTCAACTGATAAGAGATTTATAAAAGTGCGCTTTTGTAGTGCCTATAGTGAAACTTTTCATGTTTGCTTTATGAAACTATCAACGTTTTTGTAGCACAAAACAACTTTTTTCAATGGGTGGTGCTACGAAAAAAGGGTTTTTGGGCTAATTGAACAGTTTTGTTCTGAAACTTTAGGAAATGACCCATAAATGAAAATGATAGATATTTTACATGAAGGGACTTTGAAAAAGACTTTATTTGAACTTAAGGATGGGCTTTTAACTATAAAAATCTAACCTACCCTTGATTAAATTCTAATTTGAGTTCTAAACCCAATTTTGAATCATGATCAAAGACAAACATGACATAATGATGTTTTGAAATTTTTATTTATTTTTATGTGATAAGAGGTGTTGTGGTGACATTCAAGGCCTGTCACCAATAATGGTTTAAAATGACAGATAGTGAGTTTCACCATTTCATATGAGCAATGGTGAGGGATCTTAGCCCCTGCCACTAAAAAACTAAACATCAGCAAAGGTGGCATCACCAAAATTATAGGTGTTGTGGTGAAATTCAAGCTCCATCACGAATAATGATTATAACAACAGATAGTGATCGTCACCATTTCATATTTTGGTGACAGTCAAAAAATGTCACCATAAGCTCAATGATGATGGTCAAAAGAGCCTCTGTCACCAAAAATTGAATGTCACAATTTCATATGAAAAAATGTGATTTATGGTGATGGTTCTTTCATGATCGTCCCTATTCATGCATATATATGGTGGCATTTTTTCACTGTCACTGTTTCATATTTTGGTGAGGGTCGAAAATTTTCATGATAAGCTCATTGGTGATGGTTAAGAGAGTCCCCATCACCAAAAATTAATCGTCATCATTCCATATGAATATCACAGCACGATGGAATTGAACCATCGACCTCCTTCTTGTAAAGTAGGTGCTCTTCCATTGAGCTAGTATCCTTTAAGGAATCATAATTTAAAAAATTATGACCTTGGAACTTCATAAATTGTAAATTCTACAACTCCCAATAAACTATAAAATTTTATAAATTCTTTGCATGAGACTAGCATATAACTCCCAAATATACATACCTCCAAAAAGTGACTCTTCTGAAGCGCCAAAATTTAAAATAGAACTTCAATTAATTCTCTGGTAAAATGGGAGCTTCAAGTACGGATACCATCCTTTAAAAATTCAAACCTATCCTTTAAAATACCCAAAAAAGTATAATCTCAAGAGCCACTAAAAAATGCATAGTTTTTTTCCTTACATAAATATCTTTGTTTGAATCCTCAAGAGCCCTTTTGGTGGCTTCAACAGACTTAAATTTCACAAATAAAAAACCCATTGTTACACCATTTTTTGTTCATCTAACCTATTGTTATTATATAGACCCAAATACACCATGTAAGACCAATTTTACCCTAAGTAAAATTACATTCACTATGAAAAATAACTTAGTAATCCACCTGCATTAAGTTGTTTTTGGTCTAAACAGGAAACCCCACGAGGAAATATTAAATAAATCTACATTTGTTTGAATTTCTTCAAGGAATAATTAGTTAAATAGCAGTTTAATTAATATTCCTGGTTATATTTAACCCAAAACAGGGAAATCAATTATATAAATCATTATTTATCTTATTATTTGCTAAGAATAATTATTTAAACCTTATTTAAATAATATTCTTTGTTGAATATGACTAAATCACCCTTAAATAATTAAATCAATCATCATTTATTTGAATAATATTCAACCACATCCTTAAAATGATAAATAAGTCATTTACTTTTTTATTATTTACAAATAAAGGGATTTGACCCAAGTCAAATTCCTTTTCCCTCCAATAAATATAATAAAATATTCCATAAAAGTTGGATCTTGATTTGGTTAATAATATTTTAACTATGCACCAATCTAGACTAACTCAATATTTTGTTATAAATAGAAGGGTTTTCCCATTCATTTACCACCTTTTGTTGCCTAAAGATCACTATGGATCTATACTTTTGTTCTGACTATTGATCCACCATCATAGTCATATTTTGCTACCAATTTTGTCTGGGTTTTCTACATCATCAAGAGAGAGGAATTTTAGATATGAAGTTCTGAGGACTTACAAGAACCCATCCCATTGAGGAGAACATGGAACACTCTCTTGTGTTTTCCACCTAGGTGCCATTAATATAAAATTCATTCAACATATTCTTGTCTTATCTATTGGATGCATGGAGTAAATATTATTTTTTCTACTGCTTAATTTCTTCTAATGCATAGATCTAGATTTTTGCAACAATTATCTTGATCACCTAAGTATATATATGAGGATATTATTAGCCATATTTTTTGTTAGGTCTATTTGTTATGCACAGGTAAAGTGGTATTTTTTCGTACGCTTGGAATTAAGATTCATACTAATAACTAGTGACTCCACATGGGTTTACGATTACGACCTCTGTTGTTTTTTTGATCCTTGCATATTCGTCTCTTCAAACCCTATGATTTATATTCATCCCCTTGTTTTTTCTTTTCTTGATGTTGTTTTTAACCTATAAAACCCTAAAACAATAAAAATTCTAACTTCCGTGTGTTTTCGGACCTATTGTGCAGGTGACAGACATCAGCCGCAAATGAGACAACAAATTTTTCTGAAATATGCCACCGAAAGGGCCAGAAGTGCAGGTCACATTTTTTGGCCCAAAAAATGTGACTTCAACCCTTAGGACGCACCTTTCAGCCCAAAAAATGTGACCTCTATTGAAAACAAGTCAGAAACTGCGACCTGGACTTTTTGCAAGTATTTTTTCTGAAAGTTTTCTAGGTTTGTCTCAGCCTCTATTCAGGGTTTTCTGACCTTCGTCTCTTCCCATTTTGGACCTATACTTGTTATTTTTTTCTCAAATAAGTGGGAACCTATCCCCCTAGGGCTTCAGTACCCTCCACCTTTTGTGGAAGGGTTTTTGTTGTTGCAAGTTGTCTGAAATTTCAGAGTCTTTAGAATTTTTTTCAGATTTGATACCTCACCTTTAGATCCACTTTAGATTAACTTGTTATCCATCCAAATCATCCCATTTAGCTTTTTTTTGGTTTTCCTCTAGGGTTCAATCCGTTTCCCTCCAGGAGATATCCTTTAACCACCTCTTTTACAACAATTTTCCCTCTGATTTGTTGTTGTTTTCTGGACCACTTTCCAGCATATTTTGTCGTTTAGATCCTTGTCCCTCTTGACTTTAGATATATTGGATTTTTTATTTTGTTTCGCTTAGTTTTTACTCACCTATAGACTATTTGTTGAGAGACCCACCTCCCTGGGTTTAGATTATTGCATTATTAGCTATTTATTTTTTATTTTTGCAGGCCTATATACTGTCATTTGCAAGTTTATTTACAGCTATAAAACACACATTTTCTTTTTCTCTACAAATGTCTGGGTTTAAAAATTAAAATTTACACACTTTTATGTACACACCCTAAGTGAAAAAGGGCTTGGTTAACACCGCCAAGAAAAGACTCTAAAACATTGAAATAAACTGATCCTGCACCTCTCTGCCCTTGTTTCGACATTGTAATTAGTTGATCCTGCACCTCCCTGCCCTTGTCAGTCTCTTTTTCCTTTGTGCCATGTTTGTGTCATCATCATTGCTCAACCTCCCATGGGTTATGGTTTTTCTCTGGGGGGGGCAACACCTCATGTACTTTTCCCCCTCTCGGTAGCACATATCCAGGATACAACATGCCTCCTCCTTCTGCCCAACCTCCTGCTTACCACACTATTACCCAACCTCCTTATTATCCGTATCCACAGCCTGGTGCTCCAGCTCCTCCAACATTAGCACCTCCTCCTCCCTTACCTTCTAAACCCATGCAACAACAACCACCACCCCCTTGGGGGAAGGTGCATGCACAACAGGGCACGACTTATCCTCCTCCCTCAAAAAATAAGAGGAAAGGAACTCAAAATCATGTTTCCCCTAGTAATCTTGGACCTAATCAAGCTAATGCTCCTAACACTACAAACCAGCAATAGGGCACTCAACCCAAGTAGGACAAGCCTGTTCGCATGAACAAGCCTTGTTCTTGTTGTGGTGTTCATGGCCATTACACACATTATTTTCCTCTTTTACCACAGATGTGGCAGCTCTGGGAATCTCAAGCAACATTGTGAGGACAAGAAGCCTCCTCTTCCATCCCTCCCAGTGCTGCACCTAGCTAGCCGGCTGTGATTACTAATCCTTTCCCTCAGTAAGGATTTGTGGCTACCCAACCACCTAAAGGTTAGGTGGCCACTAAACTTCTTCCTTCTGGTGCCCCCAAGTACCAGATTCTAATGATGAACTCTGATAAACCTTTAACCGTAGACATCAATCTTCAGACTCGGTCCAATCAGTACAAAAAACCTCCCACTATGATTGTCCCCAAGCTTCCTCCTTCGGTGTCTACTACCTCCTTCGGTGTCTACAGACCTCGTTTGAAACCTAATGGTGCCTTGGAGATCCCTCAGCCTAGGGTGGAGGTTCATACCAAGATTCCAAAGGGACCACTACACTGAAACGTTGCTTATAGAAAATTTTCCCATTCATATAGTATAGCCGATGATTTGGTACAATCCCCTACTGCCATTTCAATGTTGGAACTCTTCTAGTCATGCCCTTCACAACGAAAAGCTTTACTATCTGCTGTGGGCATTGTAGATCCTTCTGACGATCGATTGATTGTCTTTGATGTTGACCGGTTAGAACATACTCCTCTCCCTGCTTCCGTTGCCTTCCAAATCCCAGTCAAGGTCCAGAACACTAAAGTTTTTGGGTGCATTATTGATGAGGGTGCATCCACCTGCGTGATGTATGCTTCGGTTTGGAAGCAACTCAGATCACCTGAGTTGGCCCCTTGTTGTGTAACCAGCTTCAAAAATAGAAGAAAAGAGATATCAACGCCTTAGAAATAAGCCACTTCGAGGGAGAAACCTCCAATACATTACATAAATGCACAATTCTTGGATGATTCAAATGAACAAAACCTCTTTCTATATATAGGAGTCCATGGGGCCACAATATAATCCTAGTGGGGCCACAATGTAATCCTAGCCGACCTAACAATAATAATGTAAGGGCACAATAATAACAATGTGGGGGTTACAGGGTACAATAATAACAATAAGGGAGGCTACACTATTAATATATAGGGACTTAACATGCCTCTTGTTCAAACAAGTGTTGTCCTCAACGCTTGATTATTTCTTGATGCTACGTATAAAATTCTCATCCTCCCATGTGAAATATTCTCTGAGGAAAGTTCTTCCACTTCTTTGAGATACTGCGAAATTGATCGCCGTGCCTTGTCGAGTTCTTGTTTCTATATGTTGTTTCATAACTTCTTTATTTGTGATGTGGATATTCTTTGTTGTTTCATTAGATTTTACACAAAGTTGGGTTATCCTTTGAGAGTTGGAGAACTTGGTGTTGATGCTCATTGTGATATTCCACTACTTTATCATCCATATTAACTATTATTTTATCCTTCAAACCTTCCAACTTAGCCTCCATTTCTTCTTTTAAACCATCTATGTCAGCTTCGGTTGCTCTTCGTAAGATCGAAATTTGTTGTACTTGGTACCGTAATTTTGATATCTCATACTGCAATTATTCCACTTCATGCATCATAGTATAGATTTATAAGGACTTAATAGGTGTTGAATTCTTTTTAGGAGGCATTTCAGAATGAAATACTGAAATATATGCTCAATAGGCCCTTGGAATCACTTCAAACTGTTTTTTCAAACAAGATTTATGCAATTCGGGAAAAACAATACACACCTTTTACTTGCTTTTGAGGAGCTCGATATTGAAATTGGATTATCTCTGTAATTGAAAATATTAAATGTCTAAAATTCAACCCTGTAGTAGCCCTCTGAAGCTTCTTTCAAATGCAACAGGTCTGACCTGATTTTGATTCTCCAAGACAAAGTTGTGTCCAATATACCACAATGACCTAATTTTGGATTGGTTTAGTAGAGGGAAATTGTACGACTTGCCACGTGTCACTGTTTTGTCCTTTGTCTCTGAAATTGATAGCCAAGAAACTAAAGGCCGTGTAATTGTGACCAATTTTTACGGCACTCCAATCCAATCCCCAGAGAGAGAGTTATTGAACTTTTCCCATGATCACCTCTTTGAGATGAAATTCAGGAGCCTGAAAAAGCACTACCTTCCATAGATCATATCTCGAAAAATATTGCGAACCAAGCTCTAAAATTTTTTGAAAAACTTACTCAGGATTTCAGCTTCACACCATATGAATTTCAGACTTTGAACCTTCGTACAAAACAATTTATAGCGCAAATGCCACGATGACCTGTTTAGGAGCCTGAAAAAATACCTAACTTCCACAGATGATATCTCCGCAAATATTGCAAACCAAGCTGTGAAATTTTTATACAAGCTTCCTCAGGATTTCAGCTTCTCACCCTAAAAATTTCAGCTTCTGAAACTTCGTAGAAAAAAATTTATAGCGAAAATTCCACGATGACCTGTTTGGAGCAGCGAAACCCTAGAATCCAAAGCTCTGATACCAAATGTTGTGAAACCAGCTCCAAAAATAGAAGAAAAGGGAGACCAACGCCTTAGAAATAAGCCTCTTTGAGTGGGAAACCTCCTTTACATTACATAAATTAGCAATTCTTGGATGATACAAATGAAGAAAACCTCCTTCTATATATAGGAGTCCATGGGGCCAAAATATAATCCTAGTGGAGACCTGATATGAAATCTAACCCGACTAACAATAATAATGTAAGGGCACAATAATAACAATGTGGGGTTACGGGGTACAATAATAACAATAAGGGGCTGAAATTAACATAATAAGGGCTACCTTCAGTAATATGGGGACTTAACACCTTCACGACTTCATCTGCGAGCATGAGATGGCCACCTCCAAGCCCATTGGCTTATTCCGCATTTTCCTATTGCCCTTGCGGGCAAGGAAGCCCCATTTGAATTGACATAAAATCATTGGTGCCCCTTAGATTACAAAATTCTCTTGGGTCATAGCTACACTTATGTGATGTCTTCTATCCCTTACGACGGTCCTGTAAGTGCTCCTTCCCTCATAATGGAAAGATAGTCACCATTGACCAATTGACATATTATGAACCGAAGTCTCAGACCTCCCTTGAGTCCACTATCTCTTCGGTGGCCAACAAGCAAACCATTGATCCTTTGACCAGTGTTTCACCCAGAGTCTACAAAGGTTCCTCACTTCTTGGTACATTCCCTGGTCTTCCTCCTCCTATCTCTGATCCCATCTCATCGAATGTTTGCATGATGCAATCATCTCGGATTGCCCTCAAGCGGCCCGCCTCTACTAGTCAGCAGCCTTCTGACCCTTCGCAACCTTCTCCTATCCCTTCGAGCCAGCCTTCTGGACCTCCTCCTCTTGGCCCTTCAGCTGGTACTCATGAGCCTCTTTACCCTCCTAGAACAATTCCTCTAGGCCTTAACCATTTAGGAGCCATCCCGCCTGGCCATTAACCCTCCGGTCATATACCATTCCTAGCTCCCCCACCAGGAGTCTATATGGCACCTGTCATGACCACCCTCTCTCTTCCTAACTTGACCCTTGGGATTCTCGTCTGGTACCTTGATCCTCCAGCCGCTACCCCGTTAGGTCAACCCAAACCTTACCTTTCTTTGACCCTAGTTCAACCGGTCCCCATGAATTCTCCCGCTGCAATAGTGCCTCAACCACCTCAACAGGAATCCCCTCCTGTTGCGACTGCTCCGGGTAAGACGGGAAAAGCTCACAAGAGGGCCTCCAAGGACAAGGCTGCCCCAACAGACCCTGCACCTTCCCCGCCTACAAAGCCTTGTGCTTTGTGTGATGTCATCAACCATTCCACCCATAACTGTCCTAAACTACCCCGTATCAAGCCCATGGTTAAAGTTGCATTCCTTGAGTCTACGGTCCCTGAAGCTCCTGTTTCTTCCTCGACCGCAGCCAAGAATCCTAAAACTATTCACACTAACCAACCTTGTGCATTGTGTGATCTCCATGTCCATTATTCTCACCATTTTCCCTGCCTTACGCATTACCATGCCTCGTTAGAGGTAGTTTAGGAATACAATATTGAACAAAACCAATCCACCTCTCCCGTACTTGTGCAGTATGCTGCAGAACAAACTAAGGATTTACCCACTCCCATTGACATTCCTCCCCCTGATGCCAAGATGAATGAGCCTGCGGCCACCATCCTCTACCTTTCATCATCTATGATACCTTGAGTGGAAGCTCCCTTCAAATATTCCCCTGTTGTTTCACTTGACCTCCCTTCAGCGATCACCTTGGGCTCAACATCAGTAGATCCCTTATCTTCTTGTTATTCCGTCATCCCCTATGACGATGTGCATGTGAATCTTTCTTCTCATGATGATGAGTCAGGTAGCTTCGTCGCATCATGTGGTCTCCCTTCCTCCAGTCACTCCATCTTCTATTGCGATGATGACATCATGGAAGCCATGTCCCCCCTGACTTCATCTTTCCCGCTCATCAACGGGATAGCAACACCCATGCCTATGGTGACTTTCATGATCTCAGCACAAGATACACCTCCGGTAGCTCCCAAACTCCAACTCACCATCGGTGTGTGAGTAGTAGACATCTTACCCAGATCATTCCCTCCCGTGGAGTGCATTCGATTTCTAATTTGCGCTCAGGTTGCCAGGATTATTCATCATCCTTCCATTTATTGTCTTGTGGCACCTTTCATATGGACCTTACATCCACACCTTATATTGGTTTTTCTGATGGTGCAAGTCGCTACTCCAAGAATCTAGCCTCGGTAGGTTGGGCCATTTTTACCCCCTTGCACTCCCTTGTTCTCTCGAACGGGGTATGCATTGGTACTGCTACCAATAACCAGGCCGAATATGATGCAGTAGGAGGTTTATTAGCCGATGCCCTTTCACATCGCATCCTTCACCTTCATGTTCCTTTAGATTCCCTACTTCTTGTCATGCAATTGAATGGTGTCTATCATGTGCATAATCCTATCCTTTTTAGAAGATATTTACGAGTGAAGCTTTTGATGCGTGAATTTGAAATCATTACATTCAGTCATGTACCTAGAGCACAAAATCACTATGTAGATAGCATTGCAAACCATATTCTAGATTGGCATTTAGCACACGCATTTAACACAACACAATAACATAAAATATCAAAACGATGCATATCCATAATATGTGTCATATAAAATGTTTTAGAGTCCATCCACTCTGATACATATGACATGCCCATAGCATGTTACAAAATTCAAAACTGAGGGCACCGCCTACCCCTACACACTAATCACTATCTGGAGGATCCTGAGCCAGTAGCTCTGCTCCCACAGCTCGTAGATCACGCATACGCTGTCCGACCATCGCCATGTGCTGCATGACCCCTCGCCACTCATAGGGTAGACCAATACATGGATCTATGTACTGGTCATCTAATTTTTGCTAGCTGCGCTCTCAAACACCAGTCAGAAGCCTCTCACATCAATGATGGATTTCCTCTAGGAGGGTTGTTGCATCATCATTTCTTTACGCCCTTGCTCGTACAGGATCTACCACAATCCCGGGTCTGCGTCGTCCCATATCGGCCGGTTCTAACCGATGCTAGATCTACATACCAAAAGTGAAAAGATACGGTACTACATACAATATTACGGACCTTTACATGCACATAAAATATTAGAAATTTTCTGCATTTTTACCATCATGCCCCCATATTCAACCGGTGGCAGTGGAAAATGCGGATTCTCCCGATAAATCCCCATCCTGGGACCTTTCATCCTATATATAGTGGCATCTCATCCCAATGAACAAATAAATTGGGTTAGAACACCTGTCCAACCACCCCACCTCCTCTTCTGCATAGTAGTCGTTGCCACCGATGTATCCTAGGCTCTCTCGGGCCCCCATCCTTGAGTTGTATTCGAGGTCAAAGTGTTGGGATCTTCTCAAAGAATAATGAGCAAAAAACTATACCACTGTTACAAAATCATGATTCACTTGCCGCTTGCATAACGAGAACTATCATTTCAACGATGACAACATCATCTAGGCCCACCCATAGTAGGTCCCACTCAAAAGACTCTCCACCAGCATCATCTGCCCTCCAGTGATGTGATGGAGTGCCTGGTTGCCCAGGATCCGCAGCACCGCTGTGACCACAGCACAGGTCTCTAACCTCTCCAAGTCCCCGATGGGTATCAGAGTCCCCTTGACTTGGATACCTAGTCGAGAATGGTGCTCTAAAAACTCTATGATATTCCGCCCCCGCGGTAATACTGGCTGAGTATTCCCTACCATCCCAAGTGGTGGGAGAATAGTCAGGAAATATATATCCTGGACAGTCAACTCGATCCGGTGCCCCTGCACTATAAATACCTCATGGTCTAGGTCCTAATAGCTGACAATCCAGGCCAATAAGGGCTCTTCATCTCTCATCAAAGGGTTCTCCACAAATTTCAGAACCCAAAACCTGGCCAATGCACTACAGACACCCTGATCCTCCCGAATCTTCGACCGTAATGCGCCTGGGTCTCTTTCTCTCCAGTTGATCCATAATTCTTCCATATCTGCACAAAACCATAATATTTGTTAGAATACAGATAGGAAATACTGTATCTCATCATAAAAACCCAATACTCAGCGAAAAAACAACACTGGAAAACCCCTCCCTAACAGGTCCCACTTTTCAAGCCCAAACTTGGGAAAGCTCATAGTTTTTTGCTCAAAACCTGCTACCCACGTCGCAATTTTTTCCCCAAAAAGTGCGACCTAGCTGTGAGGAGGAGTAGGGGTCTGTTCCTAAGTAGTGGGGACCTAATCTGAACTTTTAATCCACTGAAAAGAAAGAGTAGGGTTAGGCCTCTTATCTGTAGCTAACGGATCTCGATTCCAACTGTTGGTTTGTCCACTACAATCACCGCAAGATTTAGGGCCTTCTCTCCTCTCTACATTCACCACAGCTCCACATGCAAATGAGTGAATTTGGAGGGAAAGCGCCTTATTAAAAGAGAAAGCCCAATTTTTTCTTTCGCTTGCTATGACCAAAATGTAGATCCGTTTATTAAATCATCTGTACTGTTAGAAAGCTCTCATCAAGTCCTAAAATGGGTATTTGTTAGTTTTGAGTGATTTGATACTTCACCAGGACACATTTTTTCCAAGAAGCGTCACTTCACCCCTCCTCAAAATCGAATTTATTCACTGGAAACACTTGTACTGGGGGGCACCACTTTGCCCCCATACTTGTTCACGATCACGTTGACTTTCGTCATGAGTTACCATCTTGTACTCATGTTTTTATCGTCCCCATCGAACCTTTTCTGTGTGGTAGCACCATTGAGTCACCCTTGTTTAGAGCATCCGAATTGACTCATCGTTGCATTCATGGAGTCTATCCTGAGTCCCTTTGAATCCCGTTATAGTCATCCATCCTTCAATGCTTGGTCCCTCTCTCATGTTTCACATTATGGCCTTTAGTCCCACTATCCCCTATCCCTCATGATATTGTGTCAGTCGCTGCCAAGTCATCCATGCCCTTTATGCTCGAACAAGGAAAGTCGTCTATTCTCTACTTAGTACCCCCCATACCATCATCAACATTGGTGTCAGTCTGTCACTCGCTCTACTATTTTCTCTTGTGCCTTAGTTGAGGATCCCTTATTTCCTCACCTATGGTATACCTCCTTCTGTCGACATCAACTCAATCATTCTAGAAGATAGGTCTAGAGGGCGGTGTACCTTGCTTCCAGCTTCCACTCTTTTTCGATGCCTCAAATCAGGAAAAGGGACTCCTTATTTCCCTTCGACTTGATTGTTTCTCAGCTCTAGCTCCTTTCAGCATGATCGAGAATCTGTATACTTGAAGGTTCAGTGATGCAGCAACTGATATCGGTGATTCCTGGGTGTGTGTGAGATGTCTCAGCCCTCATGAGGGGGTGGCCCTATAGGCAGCCCCCCACATACCTAAATGACTTATTCATCACAACCTTTGATGGAGATCCATACATTTGATGATGTCAGCCTTAGCAACTTGCAACGCCTTTTTGTTTGCATGTATCAATTATATTTTCAGAGCCCTTTCCTATTTTCAGGGGAATCTGGGTTATATTTATATCTCATCTACTCAGATATTATTGTACAAGTCTTGGTTGTTATCCTAGGCACAATATGTATGTGGGATTCGTCATCATGTTGTTTATCTGGCTCATTTTTATGCCAGCATGTACTATATTGACCAGTCCCATGGTTTTCCGGATGTCTTATTGTTTGTACTTTTCCTCGGCGAGCACCTATAGTATAGGTACTCACTCATCAAAGAGAATTGTTGCACCTGTAAGTCTCGCCTCGTCAGGATATAGTTCATTCAACACTTTTCTCTACCCTATACTTCTATCTCTTTGAATTCCCCTTCAATGTCTAGTGATTGAGTTCTTACAATGTACTTCAGTCATACGATTAGCTCCTAACACTCACATGTTGGGGGGCAATCTGTTAAACCATTTTTTGGTCATATAACCTATTGTTATTAGATGGACCCAAGTACACCATGTAAGACCAATTTTACCCTAACTAAAATTACATTCACTATGAAAAATAACTTAGTAAACCACCTGCATTAAGTTGTTTATGGTCTAAACAAAAAACCCCATGAGGAAATATTAAATAAATCTACATTTATTTTACTTTCTTCAAGAAATAATTAGTTAAACAGTAGTTTAATTAGTATTCCTGGTTATATTTAACCCAAAACAAGGAAATCAATTAGATAAATCATTATTTATCTTATTATTTCCTAAGAGTAATTATTTAACCTTTACTTAAATAATATTCTTTGTTGAATATGACTAATTCACCCTTAAATAATTAAATAAATCATCATTTATTTGATTATTATTCAACCACATCCTTAAAATGATAAATAAATCATTTGTTTATTTATTATTTACAAATAAAGGGATTTGACCCAAGTCAAATTCCTTTTCCCTCCAATAAATATAATAAAATATTCCATAAAAGTTGGATCTTGATTTGGTTAATAATATTTTAACTATGCACCAATATCTAGACTAAATCGATATTTTGTTAAAAATAGAGGGGTTTTCCCATTCATTTACCACCTTTTTTTGCCTAAATATCACTCTGGATCTATACTTTTGGTCCGACTATTGATCCACCATCATAGTCATAATTTGCTACCATTTTTTTCTGGGTTTTCTACACCATCAAGAGCGAGGAATTTTAGAATTGAAGTGCTGAGGAATTACAAGAACCCATCCCATTGAGGAGAACAGGGAATACCCTCTTGTGTTTTCCTCCCATGTGCCATTAATACAAAATTCATTCAACATATTCGTGTCTTGTATATTGGATGCATGGAGTAAATCTTGTTTTTTCTACTGTTTAATGTCTTCTAATGCATAGATCTAGATTTTTGCAGCATTTATTTTGATCACCTAACTGTAGATTTGAAGATATTAGCATCCATCTTTGTTTCTATGGCTATTTGTTATGCACATCTAAAGTGATATTTTTTTGTACACTTGGAATTAATATTCATACTAACACCCATTTTTGAAAAATTTTCTTCAGAGTAGAAATAGAAAAAGATATTTAAAAACTAGATATAGTATATATATTAAACTTTAAAATGGAAAAATTTCAAGAAACTAAAATGTCCACTTAATAATTTCATTTTTAGCCAAAAAGTAACTACCTAGACATATTTGTATTATTGTCATATGTAACAAAATATTCCTCTATTTATCCATATTGTGAAAACATCGATATGAGTGCCTCGTTTGATGTTTCATATGAAAGTCCACCAATGTAAAGCTTCCTCTATGATTGACCAATATTTTTTTGTGTATGAAATTCTTTCGGTGAAAATCACATGTAGGATTTTCATCGAATGAATTTATTACACATTTTATGGATCACAGAAGCAAAATTCCTAGTATTTTTTTCTAGATTGGTGCTAGCAGATGCTAGATTACATATATGAATTCAACCATGCATAGTAATCACCCCACATTAAAAAAATATCCTTGAACTCTGAAAAAAGAAGCATCTAGTCAAATTTCTAACACAATGACACACAACTAACAAAAGCAAAATCTCCTGCCAAAAATCTCCGCTGGTTTCTGAAAATAATATGATTGTTCTACGTTAGTGTTTTATAGTGTGTGAGGAGAATATATGCTTGCAATGTGAGTAATAAAGTAGATATTTATTCTCACTCAACAAAATTATGTGTGGAGATCTGTACATGGATTCCTTGCAAGGCCTTTTAGCTTTGAGAAGTTTCTAGAGATAGAATTATGTTTATACAATTATATTTAAGTATTTATTTCCTTGGGATGAAAATATGTGATAGATACTCGATTGTATTCCAAATTTTGGTTTTCTATCCCAAAAGATATGAATTCCTTAACATAGGCTTTTAGCTTTCTTTACAATATCTCTTCCAAGAATTGATTTCCTACTTTCGGTCCCTTCTCAAAATACCTTAAAGTATCACCACTGGATCATGTATGGTCTTCTTCACAAATTGCAATTTTAACATTCAGCTATTAGATTCAAATCATCGATGTAAGAAATGATTACCGTCATCTTGAAGGAAAAACTACATTTCCCTGATAAGATTCATTTGTGTGCATATATTAAGAATAATAAAATTGAATGTTTATCTATGTCCAAGTTCACATAGAAATACTTTCTTTAGAAAATATCTCATCTCTAATTATGATTTGATCCCCATTCCAAATTTACTTTTGTTTGTTGTAATATTGCATACAAATTGAAGCAAGGTTGTTTGAGAGCTATTATTACCATATTATCCTTCTTGATTATGATGTGCATGCTCTATATGCTAATAAACACAAAAAAAAAACCAATAATGTCATGTGTTTTGTACTTTGTATGTTGCATATCATTTTCATTGATTCAACATAACCTATTTTAAAGGCAGTGATCTTTTGCAACAAGGTTGGATTGGCTCAAAGACATTTTATGTAAGAATAACATTTTCATATACTCTTGCTCTATTCAAGACAATGTGGCAAACAAAAAACCATCAAGCTTATAATTGAAAAAGGCTATATATATACCAAGGAATGGTAGTAGTGGTATAAGACACAAGTGGCTAGTAATGTAGAAAGGAGTAATGGGAAAACTTGTGAAGAAGGACAACCATGTTGTTGAATTTTGTGATATGAGAGGGCATGAATAGGAGAACCTCTTAAAACCTTCTCTTCTTCATTGATATGAAATTTTATATGTGATGTATGTCGTAGTAGGTACATTTGAAAATATGTAATGTGTATATATGAAGTTTAAGTGAAAATAGAGAAAGTGTGTGATGTTGAATGTAGTCTGATAGTGATATGATGTGGTATAGGTGATGTGTTTGACATGAAGACTAATCGTGGTTTTTGTTTTAATAATGATACATTTTCTCAAGATCATCATCCTCATATAGAACATGAGAAGGAAGAAGGCATGATGAGTTTCCCGAGGGCCTAGAGGGAACCTAGAGGCCCCGAAAGAGTAGCATGAACTCTTGGAGCCATAGACTCTGAGATCATCCCTATCAAACAATAAGGCATCTTGGAGGTGGTAGCATAACACCTGATACACTTCTAGGTGTAAAAAAGGGATGCACCACTTAGATACAGGCGGCTGGGGGGCGTGAGTTTGTAGGTTGGAAGGTTGCTCAAGTTGATGCCTCGATTGGTTGAGAGCACTAGGAGCAATAAGAATACTCACAAAAATAATAATTCGGTCGCCTTCTCTTGTGTTATGAATATGTGTGCTTCAATTATGAATTGAAATTATTCTTGATAAAGTACTTTTTGCATAAACATGATGATAGCATGTATGTTTAATTGTTGAATGATGTAGGTGTATGTTGAACAACTAAGACGTTGGGTGCATCTCGAGGAAATCGAAGGAGTATTATGAGACATGAAGAGAATTAAACTATAGACACAATGGAGACCAATGACCTGATATTACATGCGTGTTTTTGAAGACAAAGGAACATTAATGACAGTGTTATTCTAAGGGGGGGTTGAATGTAACACCCCTAGTTCTGTCCCTGAATGATTTATGTAATAACTATGTATCATATGTGTTGGTTGGTGAGCCTAGGACTTGTGAGGTTGGTACGCCTTTGTGTATGCACATGTTAGGCCATTGATCCAACTTATGAATATGATTAAGGGAAATACACCTATGTAATGGCTCTAACGACCGTAATTATTAGGCTACTGAGCCAGAACATAATTAATTAGGTTGGTGAGTCAAGAGTTGCTTCTATGGAGATACGCCCATGTGTATTTTTCTTCATGTATTGGAGTGGGTATACATGCATGTTTATGTTTTATATGCATATATTTGATGTGGTAAACATGTTTAATTTATGAATATTAATAAGCACATAATTGTTTTTTCCAAACTCTGATATAAATAATATGAGGGGCCCATGACTCCACGATTGGAATTATGATATTATAATATTCAATAAAGGAGAAAAGTCTTCATTAAAGGAGGTGAAACTAATTCTATGTGAGTTATGGCTAGGGAGTCCTAGGGGTTAGAGTTTAAAATTGTCCAAGGTGCAATTATTAATTTAACTGCACTGAACTAGATGCATCCTGTTATGACGTGAGCCCTTATGTTGGCTCCAGGAGTAGAGTTCTTTGTGGTTTTTTTGGCCATATATATGGCCTAGAAAATGCTTGGAGCCCTAGAGTAACACGATTGTTGGTTTGGCAACTTGGTAGTTAGCCTGGAAGGTGCTTCGATTCTTGGAGCAGTGTATCTATTGGGTTTGTGTTTTGGCCGATATATGGATGTTTTACAATTATAGTTTCCTATGGAATTGCAACCCAAATTTGGGGGTGGCCGATTGTTGAAAGATAACGAATAATGCAATTTATGGTTGGGTGGAGCGTCAGATATCTGCAACGCATTGAAAACATTGACAAATGAGTAATCGAAAATGGGCTTTATGTTTATTCCACTGCATATACATATGGTTTTGTAATATTGTGGTTATTTGCGCTCAATTTATGAATTGTGGTTAAGTTATGGATACATTTCCAGTTATGTTTGGTTTTGTTCAATTTACTTGGTCACTTTGTATAGATATTTCTGGTTTGATTTTTCATAGGGTTTTGAGTGAAATGGTAAAATTTTGGGGTTGGTGTGAGTGGCATCACCCAGGGGTGATTAGGGACATTACAATATATTCCCTTTGAATAATTCAAAGAGTGGAACAATAAGAGTTCTATGGAAAATATGAAAGGATAAAACAGATCTATCAAACAAGGCATGTGACAGATATTTTGAATCTTCAACTACATTTGGTAAGAATACGCGTCAACTATATAAGAGAAGAAAACCTTCGGTATTTAATTATACTAGGTAAGACTATACATAATTTCAGATACAATGCATGATTCTAATTGTGGTTAAAATATCCAACGAAATAAAGGACAACACAATTTAGAGATGAAAGATAGCTTCTTTACCATAAGATGCAACTGATGTGTAGTTGATGCAACAACCTTTTGAGAGTTAGGATCAATCACATCATAACCTTGCAATAACCTGACGTACATTGTTGGAACCTAATAAAAGAAACAATGCTTTATTTTAGGAGGTAATAACTGAATTCTTATTTATTTCCACAGAAGACATGCATCTTGCAAAAATGATCACGGGGTACAAAAGGCCCACATATTACTAGGATTTCATAATCCAAGATTAAAAATTATTTCACATAAAATAGGGTCAAGGCCACATTCTACAAGCATAAATCAGAAATTCAAAAAAAATATAATTGTTGAAAGAAAGCATGGTGAATCCTGTTAGCGAAATTTAAATAGAATATATCTTCTTGTTTAAAGAGAATCATAGAAAAAAGTAATTGACAATTTGGAAAATAATGATGTTCATTTTTGGATTTTTCCTTGAATTTGTCTTTTTCATGTATCTATCTGATGGAGAAAAAATAACACAATCCTCATACCAATGGTTTTAAAATTTTACTATTGAATATCTTACAATTGTGATACTTAGCATCAACACATGTATATATTGTCCTTTGATAACACTACATTTTAATAAATTAAAGGCATTGCAGATGAAACACAAAAAAAAAATTTACTACATGTAGAAGTGCTTGCCAAGACCCTCATTAGATTTCTATTCATCCATTTGTGCCTTATTGCTCTGAAAATCACTATTTCCAAACTATGGAAAACATTAACAAAGGTAAAAATAACTCGGGGAAGCTTAAGGCTCTATTTTCCTTATTAATATATGGCTTTGACAAGGATATTGAGAATCTATAGGTCTTTGGGGACTCAACACTAGTAATTAAACGGATGAGTTCACAGGTTCATATTCAAATAAATTCCTTATCTCCCTTACCTGGTCAGCTAAAATATCTCTGTAGGAAGTTCCAGATGATCAGAATCTCTCAATTGTTCAAAGAAATTAGTAGTGTGGTAGATACTCTCTCAAAGGAAGGACTTCAGTTGTAGGAGAATTAGGTTATAGAGAAGGAATAAAATGGTGGTCATTTGGTTACCTCAAGGCAGCTAGTCTAAAGTCCTTTATAATTTTTATCTTCTTGTTGAGAAGATACGTAATATGCCAGATTTATAGAATTTTTACTCTGTGTCAGCACTGTTATTAGATTAGTCATATGTTTATGTAAGGTTGAAGAGTGAATGGAAGTTAATTTATGAATGTTGGTAATGATCTCCCTTTAGCAGAAGAGTCATTTATTTTTTAGGGCATATGAACAAGTAAACTAAAATAAAGTAGACAGTTACTCATGAAACACTACATTTTCACTGTGTAGTGTGCACTTGAAAATTGTATTTTTGGTGTTAGCCACCTATAAAATTTGTTATAGAAAAAGGTGGCTAAGACTTTTTAGAGCCTTCAAGGAACAAATTCTATTGCTAAAAAGTGTTGGCTCTTGAAGACACTTAAAGGCCTCATGCCTCTGCCCAAATCTTCACTACTGTGCCCATTTTTACACTCAGAAATCTTGCAGATGTCCAAGAAAGATTACTGCTACAAACACCATTTTTTCCCTTCCTTCCACTTCCAAAACTAAGCTCATTCTAACCCCTTCATCTCCCATGAAAAACCCTCATTTTCATGTTTTTCCCCTTTTTCCTTTGATAAATTTTAAGACCCTTTATTAGCCTTATTGAAACCCCCAAAACCCTTTGAAAATCATTGAAAATATATAAAAACCATATTTTATATATATCATAGACTCAAGCCCCTTTGGGCTAAGTCTTTGACCCTTCCCCTCCATACGCCCTAGTGCCAGAACTAGGTGCTAGCCCTCCAAGCGCTTACCACATTGCCCGATTTCATTTAGCCCCTCCTCTATAACTCCTGGTCATATGTTTTCCCATATAACCCATGGCCCTGTAGACGGGTGCCTATCCGCTTCAAATAAAATATTTCCGCCCAAAGTATAAACCTTTGGTTATATTAATCATTCGATTCTTATTATATTTTAAAAACTTTTCTTCTGGTGCAAAATTCCAAGTCTATCTCCACCGTCGATCTGATCTGCAGATCGATGGTGCACAATCCATTACCCAATGGTCCACACCATCCACTCACCATTGCAAAAACCACGCAGTATCCATCGCATCAATTTTGAGAGCGGGGCGGTATTTTTCATTTTACAGTGATTCCATACACTGGTTGACGCGTGGCTTGAGAACTGTTCACAAAACCACCATCCATCGCGCGTTAAAGATCAAACATGGACCCGGCGCGATATGGGCATCCACTGTCCGATCTGAGGCCACTCATCGGATGGTGGTCACTCTCCGAAGAAGCCCATCAGTTAACCAGGATACAGCGTGGTCATTAAAGCATCTCCACCGTCAATCTGATCTGCAGATCGATGGCCCATACTCCATTGTTCGGTCCCCTTGTCCATAACAGTGTCAGTGGTCCCAACGCCACATCAGCGTCCATGTGGAAAATTTCTATTGGGGCAGGTTGTCATTGGTTCCTCGTCCAGTCAGCAAATCCAAACCCAGGAACTTTACTCAGGATGGTTTGATTAAAATTTGAAGTTTGGGTGTGTTTTTAAGGTTTATTGGCGCCTATTTTTCCACCGTTGATCGTGTGGCCTGATCTCATCCGACGGCCCATGATCATCCCAAACCCCACACACCATTTTTAACCTATTTTCTCCATTTTTCCAAATAAAGTGACTCTATCACATTATTTTTTCGCTTCTGCTCCATCTCTGTGCAATCGACGGCTTTGATTTAAAATATTCTTTCACCTTCTCTTTGACTTCTCCCGATCAATCTCGACCGTTGGATGATGCCATCCAACGGCCATGCTCCCTCCACATGCCTTCTAAAGTAGCGAACCTATACATGCAGGATTTTATAATAGTTTTTTGTATTTTGCAGGGTTTAAATGATTTTCTCTGCTATGCTGAAGAAAATTCACAGGCTGAGGGTGACGATCCTCCTGCCTTTGATCCATTAAAGAAAATCATTTGCAGGGCTTAAACTTCACATTTCATCAATGTTTCATGAGGCATTGATGCCATATCACCCCTACGCATCCTTGCATACCAGGAAAACATAGTTATTCAATCACAGTCAGAGAGTATCAGTGCAAAAGACAAAATATATCAGAACAAAAGATTGAAGACAGATCTTTGGGGATTACTGCTAATATGGTTTATCAAAAGCATAATCCTCGATTATAAAACACAGTTTGAAGAAAATCTTAGGTGTTTTATCAACAGGAAGGCCTCCATCGCCACATCTGAGGCAAATTGATTCCTCCTAGCTACCAAAACGCCATTTGTGCCTCAAAATATTCAATCAACGGCTGAAGTTATTGATCAGGACCAAATATTTTCTTCATAACGTAGCCAGAGGATAAATTCTTCAGACAAACTAACGAAAAATATCAGCAGAGTAACTTCGACGTCACACAGAGCTTCAAAGGCCAACAAAATATCCTGCTGAGCTTAATCTTAATGTAAATTATTTAATACAGAGGACACCTATTGTAAGTTTCTTCATTGGGCCCCCAAAAGGCTAAGAAGCCATTCAAGTCTGTATTAATTATATTTAGAGATCTTTTATCAGATCTCACCTCCTCTTTCTTGTATATATACTTCTGCAGAAGATGAGTGAGGGGTTGCTTGTAGAACATAGAAATATAATTGAGCTTGAGACTTCTATCTGTAAATAGTGTCCACTGGCCCCTGGAGCTCTGCTGGTGATAGATAGGTTAGGTTGAGATGTGTATATCATTGCTAAACTAAAGCATTGGACTTAAAGCCGTAACTAGTTTGGACCATCAATACAAGATGATTTATGGGATCTTGGTCTAGGTTGATGGTGATGTTTTTCTCATTGTAACTTGTCATTTTGTTTCTGTTTTCATTGTGTTTCATCTTCTCATATAAAGAAAAACATGCATAGAGTTAGGACGTACTATATATTAGTACCCTTCTCTGACTGAAAATATTTATCTAAATGTTTTCTTCCAATATATGTTATTTGGGAATGATTTAATTCATTTTAAGCATAGTAATGTTGGCATTCCCTTGTCTTATTTCCTTAGCTGAATATTATTCTTGAATGTTATGTTCAGTATTAGTTAAGTAGAGATTAACTATGGAAGATATGATGTGCCCTGGTCTTAGTTTTATCCCCAAAGACTATTTGAATGTTTCCCTTGGAATGTGTTAAAAGATGGCTAGTTTAGAAGTAACTACCAGATCTTAGGCCATTCTGTGTCATCATTGTGTTTGTCTTGAAAGTAACCAAGTAAAGCAGAGCTAGGAGAGGATTTGTGGTGAGCCCGACCCACTAGTTTCTACTCCAATAGTTGCCTTCAAGTTTCCCTTTGTTTTAAAATGTTTTCTGTTGAAATTGTATCAGAGGCTGGCTAGTTTAAAAGTACTTACCAAATCCTAGTTTTCTTTTATGTTCTTCTTAAGTTTTTTTCAAAGGCTGGCTAGTTTAAAAGTACTTACTAGATCTTGGGCTTCTCTTTGTTCTGCGTATGTTTAATTTTCCTTCTTGTTGTATCATTTAATTCCATAAATCAATCTTCAAAGAGATCCTTAGACATAGATGAGTTTCCCCATTGACCACTCTTGCCTCTTGCTATTCCAATTAAACTCTATTATGACTCCATAGCCCAATGGAATAAAAGTGTGGAGTACTAAAAGGTATGCTGATGATTATTTCATGGCTTTTTAGTAGAATTTGTAAACATTTTTGCATCATGAATAATTATCTATCTTCCTACCCAAAGCTTGTTCTATTTTCTTGCAACTTCTCACCTTTGAAACTCTTTGCATTCAAAACTTTCTACCTAAAATAGTAATCATGCTCAACCATCCAAAAAGAAAACAAACCCTTGGCCTTCATAACTAGCCTAATATCATTACCCCAAAATTCAAATACAAATCCATCTTTTCACTTATTGGAGAGATCCCTCTTCGGATTCAGGAGAACTAGATCCTAGAATCCCAAAGTGGTTGAAACGATGTTTCTCTCTGTGACCGTACTTTTTCCAATGTTGCTGATTACAGGGAGCTAACATTTCTGGCGACTCCGCTGGGGATCGAACCCAGAATCTTTGGTTTTTAAGGTAACCATAGTACATCAGAGATCAATTTAGGTTCCCTTAAACACTTCATAAAACCTCGTGAGTAGAAAGAAGCCTTTTCAAGAACTACCAAGGAATGGTAATCTTGATAAAACTTCTTTGAATCAGTGACAAGCTAGGAAAACACTAGGATTCTCATAAGGCCTTATCTAACCTTTAAAAATTAGTTGGCTTAGCCATAAGAGTAGAGTGTCTTTGTCTCATAACAATAGATAAGTTTTGAAACAAAGTTAGGATATTCTTAGAAACCACACAACTGAAAAATAACTCAAAAAACACCAAAAATATTTTAGATTGGAATTAAATAAACATGGTGGTGGACCATAAAACCTTTTACCGAGCCTTAGGAGCTAAAAATTTCTGCTTGGCGACTCCACAATCCTCAACAGACCTTAAGACTCCACTGAAAAGAACCCTTATCACTATAATATCATTCAAACTCAGTTAGAGGACAGTAGGATTTAAATTTGTAAAACAGATTAGTTCACCTCTGTAAGATTTTCATATCTGGTTAAAATTTTCTTGTTTAGTTGGGTCTAAAAACACATCATAGTGGCTTCTAGAAAGATTCATACTAGAGCCTATCCCGACCCTGATCCACTTGAAATAGTTGGTAACCTAGAAAGTATCCTTAGGAAGTCTCCTAGGATTAAATTATCAACTGTTTTCAGATCGCCCTTTAGAGCCAATTCAGTCCCTCAAAATATTTCAGCTCTACAACCATCACAAGTTGAATTGGTAAATCCCTTTAGAACTAGGTCTCTTGGTGATTTATACCATTTATATTCTGAGTCTTCACTTTCATCACCTGAAACAAGTGAACATCCTGGTAGCAAAGAAACAACACCTCCTGATTTACATTTCCTTCACAACCTAGGTGTCTCTCATCCAAGATCAGCTCAGCAGTCTATTCCTAGTCCATCTACTTCTGCTCATCCTACATCCACTGTCTAAACCAATCCACTTCAGCCCACTTTCCCTTTCGTTAATCCACTTCTTGTGATTCCACCCCCACCACATATCATGGTAGCATGGTATGCTCCCTTAGTCCTTCCTCTTCCATTATTCAATCTTCCATAGGACTATCGGTCCAAAATTCCATTGTATGATGCTAGCAATTCTACAATAGTGTCACAACATGTGGATAAGATGAATGACTACTTTGATAGGAATGAAATTGATGATGATTCTGTCAAGCTTAGACTATTTGCTCAGAGCTTAGGGGGAGAAGCAAGAAAATGGTTCAAGGCTTAACCCCTCATAGTATCAATAATCTCCGAGCCTTCCATCAAACATTCTTAAACAAATGGGAAGTAAAGAAAAACCCTTTTCAAGTCCTTTCTGATTCCAAAAATCTCCATAGAAATGCGGGGCAAAGTGTACAAACTTATTGTACCAGATTCAATAGTGTATATAATGCACTTTCCCCGGAACTAAAACCTCCACAAGGCTTAGCTTTAAACAATTTTCCTGAAGGGTTTGACCCTAATATGGCCTATCATCTGAGAGAGAGAGATTTTGCAACTCTTGAAGAGATGCAAAAAGGTGATCTTTCTGTGGAATTCAACTCAATGGAGAAGAGAGAAAGAATGAAAAAAGAGAAGAGAGTCACCTTTAGAGAGGAAAACACATTTTCTACTTCAAACTAAAAGATGGAAAGAATGATGTAGGAAATGATGAAGAAAATGATCATCCTTGAGAGAGCACAAGCAATTCAAAATCAAACTGCTCCTCAAAATAGAAACTAAAACCAAAACCAGAATTTTAGAAGGAGCCAACCTCCAAACAGACCTAGGGAAGATGATCAGCAGATCACTCCTCCCTTTCATCAAAATTATGTAAGTAAGGTTGAGGAAACAGAAGAAATCACAGAGGAGGATGATATAAACATGCTGGGGGTAGATAATGATGAATTTGAGGTTCATTATGATAGAAAACAAGGTATATACACACCTTATGATGACAGAAGAGATGATGATGAAAATTATTATCAAGCCATGGAAAATGTCATCATAGAATCTCAAAAAAAATATGACCTTAGAAGCAAAACCAGTCAACAAACTCCCAACACTAAAACATCTGACAAGCCTTCACAAAGCAGCACTACAACCAAGTATAAAATGGTCAAACAAAAGGACAAACAAGTTGCTGTAAATTATGGTAATGATAAAGAGAAAGGCACTCAAAACGTTACAGAGTAGAGTGCAGACATTAGTAGTGCTAACATCTCAGCTAGTACTCCTGTTAAAACCATTTTTTCAAATGTAAATAAAAAAAATCAGCAATCTGATTTTGCTGATAGAGTGACAGCTAATACGGCTGAAACAAGTACTTTAAGGAGTCAAATTACTTTCAGCCTAGAGCAGGAGGTTTCAAATTTCAAAATCCCTGTTCCTTTGATTGAGTTAGCTGCCCACCATGTGTATAGGACCCAAATTTTGAAGGCTTTAAACATTGAAGAGAATGAGGACACTGTCAATCTTAATGATGACCAACCAGAGCTTATTTTTGGTCCAAAGATTGAAGGTTTGTATCAAGAGGGACCTGTTCCTCCCTTTTATGTGAGTTTAAATGTTCATGATAAAATTTTACACAATGCTATGCATGATTCTGGGGCTTCTCATAATTTAATGCCAAAAGCTGTAATGGAGGGCCTGGGTTTAGAAATAACCAGACCTTACAAAGATCTTTACTCCTTTGACTCAAGTAGAGTAAAGTGTTTAGGATTAATCAAAGAAATTTGTGTTAACTTGGCCCAGATTCCAGCCAAATGCCTTGTCATGGACATTTTTGTGGCTAATGTTCCCCCCAAATATGCAATGTTGTTATCAAGATCGTGGGGGTTAAGTTACAAGGGATTATGAAAATGGATATGACCTATGCGACTATCCCTGTTTTCAATCAGAATAGAAGACTTTATAGGGAGTCTCATATGCAATACACAGTCACAAGCCAAGATAGACCACAAAACTCTCCCCTTTAAACTGTAAATACAGGCCTTGATTACATTATCATGTTCGATGATGAAACTTTTAGCAAACAAGTGACCTTGTCTGATTTAATGACAGATAGAGAGGAGGATCAAGACAACGTAGAAGTGTCAAAACAGTTGGCTGAACCTATGAATGTCAGCAAATCAAACAAAGGTCTTGAGCCACAAGTCATGTCTCCATTGCTCCTAAACCTTGACAGTCAAGAAAAAAATCTTCAACCCAATAAAAAGCCTGAGGAGTTGAAACAAATACAAGTGCTGATATTCCACTACAAGAAAGAAGCACATTAGTTGAAGAGGACAACCACCAAACAGATGAAACTGAGAATAGTCCTCTGTGGAGTATGTATTTCGATGGATCCTGCACTAGAACTAATGTTGGTGCAGGTGTCTGGATTTCCAACACTAAAAATAACCACACAGACTGCATTTCCTGCAAATTAAACTTTCAGTGTTCCAATAACATAGCGGAATATGAATCCCTTCTCTTAGGTTTACATCTATTGAGAAAGTTAGGAGCCAGAAGAATCAATGTGTATGGGGATTCAGAGTTAGTCATTAGGAAAGTTAATGGGGAGTATAACGCAACTCATCCTAGATTTAGGGCCTACCGAAATGATTTCATGGACCTTTTAAAAACATCCGAGGAGTCCAAACTGATTTTTGTCCCAAGAAAAAGAAATATCGCTGCCCACAATTTATCCTTTGTATCTAGAACATGCTTAATTCCATATAACACCAAATATTACACAACTCAGGTGAAATTTAGACTAGCTGTGCCTGATAATAAAAAATACTGGCAGGTGTTTGACGGAGACAAATAGATAGAGGACTTCATGCAATTCAGAAATGAATTCGAGCTACACAGTTCGGACTCAGACTATGATATAGAATATGGTGAAGAAAATTTTCTTGGTGAAGAAGAGTCATCTCCTGAGCTTGTCAATATTAATCTTCTGACTAGCAAACCAAAAAACAAAACAGAGATGAATGCAGAGTTAGAAACGGAGGAGTTGGAAACTGTGCACTCTAAAGATGAAAGTTTGCCTAAGAGACCAGCCCCTTTGGAAGAGTTCTTCGATTTTAACGATGTGGAAAATAAACCAAAACTGGAACTTGTAGAGATTGAAGTGGAAGAGTGCAATATAGGCAGTGAACTTAAGCCGAGAATGATTAAACTGTCTAAGACTTTACCAGCTCGCATTAAACTCAAATACATAGAGTTGTTTAGAGAATTTTCTGATGTTTTTTCATGGAGTTATGAAGATCTTAAATCCTATGACACTAAAATAATACAACACAAAATCCCTCTCAAAGAAAACCAAAATCCATTCAAACAGAAACTGCACAGAATAAACCCTGTCCAGTTGCCTTTGGTTCAGAAGGAGATCATGAAAATGTATGAGGCTGGTATTATTGCCCCTATTAGATATTCTGAATGGGTGTCTAATCTGGTGTCAGCTAGGAAGAAAATAGGAGAGATCAGACTTTGTATAGACTTTAGAGACTTAAACAAAGCTTCGTTGAAAGACAACTACCCTTTACCTAAGATGGATCATATTTTACAAAGGGTGGTAGGATCTAGAAGAATTTCTTTGCTTGATGGCTACTCAGGGTACAATCAAATCTTAGTCCACCCTGCTGATCAATTAAAGATAGCCTTTACTACACCATGGGGCAATTTCATTTATGTGAAAATGCCCTTTGGTCTAATGAATGCTGGAGAAACTTTTCAAAGAGCCATGGACATAACATTCTTGGAGGAACTGGGCTTCTTCATCATTATCTATCTTGATGATGTTACTGTGTTTTCAAAAATAGATGAAGTGCGCTTAGAACATTTAAGAAAATTTTTCGAGAAATGCAGAAAGTTTGGGATATCATTAAACCCTAAGAAGACACTATTTGGTCTCCAAGAAGGTAAACTTCTTGGGCACATTATTTCTGAGGAGGTTATAAAGATAGATCCAAAGAGGATTGAAGCCATATTGCAAATCTCTCATCCTTGGAACATCAAGGAGTTGCAATCTTTCATTGGAAAGTTTAACTTTTTGAGAAGGTTCATCCCCAACTTGGCTGAGCTCCTTATAAATATTACAAACATGTTGAAGAAGGAGCAAGGGATAAAATGGGCCTTGGAAGCAAAGAATTCCTTTGAACTGGTGAAACAAGCCTTAACCAAAACTTCAGTTCTAATAAGTCCTAATTTTTCAAAAGATTTTTATATTTTTTCATTTGCATCATAACATACCATAGTTGTTATCCTTTTACAGAAAAATCCACAAGGACAAGAGCAGCCTATTGCATTCTTTAGTAAGGCATTGAGGGATGCCCCTCTGAAGTATAACGTCATGGAGAAGCAAGCTTTTGCTTTGGTTAAAGCTTTGAAAGACTTCAGAGTATACATCCTTCACTCACACATCATTTCCTTTGTCCTAAACTTAGTTGTTAAAGACATTCTAACATAGGACCCAGATGGTAAGAGAGGTAAGTGGATTGCTGTTATTATTGAATATGATTTAGAGATAAAACCCACTAAACGCATCAAATGCCAAGGTCTAGCTAGATTACTGGCTTAATCAAATTTTGAAGTTCTTGATATTAATATGATTGATGCTTTGGATGATCAAGAGGAAATCTCAACTCCCATTATTGAAGACCATTTTATGAATTCCTCTTGGTATGCTAATATAATTTATGTTTTTCTTAATTTAAATACACATCCCAGTTTGACAAAAACAAAGGCAAGGTTCTTAAAATTAAAAGCTGTAAACTATTACATTATAGATAAATGTCTTTATTGGAAAAATGCAAGTAGTTTATTACTTAAATGTTTTCCTGAGTTTGATGCATAGAAGGTTAAGTACCAGTTACATGAAGGAGATTGTGGAGGTCATTTGTACTGGAAGACAACAGCCAACAAAATTTTGAGGGCTGGTTTCTATTGGCCTACTCTTTTCCATGATGTGCACAAGATGATCATAGCCTCTCGTAAATGTCAACTTTTTGAAGGCAAAAGAAAACTGCTACCCCTACCTCTGCATCCAACCACTGTTGAAGCCCCATTTCAACAGTGGGGACTTGAATTCATAGGAGAAATCCATCCCCCATCTTCTGCCCAGCATAGATGGATTCTCACTACCACAGATTATTTCACTAAGTGGATAGAAGCCATACCTTGTAGGCAGGCCAATGATTCAGTTATTATAAAATTCATGAGACCAAAATTCTCTCCAGATTTGGATGTCCTACCAATATCATCACTGATAATGCAACAACATTTGGATCAAAGAGGATGGTTGAGTTATGTCATAGATATCGGATAACATTGGGACATTCCACAGCCTATTACCCTCAAGGTAATGGACTTGCAGAATCCTCAAACAAAATTTTAGTGAACATAATCAAGAAACTATTGGAGGAAAATAAAAATTCTTGGCACACAAAGCTAGTTCATGCACTTTGGGCTGACAGATTGACTTTGAAGAAATCTATTGGCATGTCACCCTTCCAGCTTGTGTATGGCACTGATGCAATTTTTCCAAATAGTCTAGGGGTACCAATGATGAAGTTGATCCAAGAGTTGCAAACTGAAGAAAATGACATGATCAGAAGGATAAATCAGACCATCCATCTTCAGCAAACCACAGAGGAAGTTTATAACAAAGCATTGCAAAAACAAGACAGCATTAAAAAGCTTTTTGACAGAAGAACAAAGGCTAGCAATTTCAAAACTGGGGACAAAGTTCTAAAGTGGGAATCAAGGAGGGAAGAAAAGGGCAAGAATGGAAAATTTGACAACTTATGTCTTGGCTCTTACTCTATTCATTCATCTGCTGGTAACAATGCGTTTTTCTTGCAGGAGTTGAACGGAGCGGAATTTTTTGGGGGTCCTGTCAATGGCAGGATGCTTAAACAATACTTCTCTTTATCCATGCTATGTTTTAAATACTTTTTATCTTTTTCTCATTATAAATGTCCCATCAACCATTGCATTCAAAGTTAAAAAAAATAAAAAAATACAAAAACAAAGAAAAGAAAGAAAAGAGGGCAGATTATGAAAACAAGAAGGGTACCACCCCATACCAAAAAAGAGAAACAAATCTGAAAGTGTGCAAGCTTAAATGCCATTCCTGAAAAAACACTTCTAGTTAGTCAAACAGCCTAATCTTGACTAATTAGTTTTTAAATTTTCTACTAATAGGATAGTGAATTCGATTTGCCAAAATGTTTAAACTTGGCTTATCAGTAGATAGTTTAGGATAGAAATTAAAGGTTCAAACATGCTCAAAATATGAACCCAAGGTTTCAAAGAGAGAATGACTCAAATATGTTTTGAATTTTGAGTCAAAAGATGTAAAGATCCAGTTCCAATCAGCTCAAAATCTGAACCAGTTGATAAAGAAAAGAGAGCTCAAAACAAAAGTCGAAATAGAGCTATACAAAAGAGGAAGGAGATGCTTTCAAATTTCATATCTCAGGCATTCAAATTTTTGTTTTAAATTTTCTGCAAAATAAATGTCTATGTGCAGCTTGATTTTATGCCATAGATCACAGCAAGTCAAACAACTTAATCTTGACTTGATTGTTTTTAAATTTTTGTTGTAGAATTTAGAGAATAAAAGTCTGTTGGACAGTTAATCCCAATAGACAGTATGTAGAAAATTATATGAACTCAACTGTTTAAACTGATTCCATGGAGAAATAATGAATAGAAATAGATTATATTTCCTTCTTTCCAAAGAATAAAATGTTGTGATAAGAGTTTTCCAATCCAAGTGCACTCTAATGAATAAAAAATGTTAGATCAGTAGGATTGGGTAGGTAGAAAGTTGTATTGATGAAAATCCATTGTTTTTATGACTGCTAACATGTTTTCAAAGCAATATCATCCCAAAAAAGGAAGGGCAACCCAATGGATGAGGCACAGGTCAGCCTCCCAGAGAATGCAAGTCTAAAGTTCTTGATGCCTTCAAGAAGGCACCATCCCCAAGTGGAGCCGCTGTTAGCCACCTATAAAATTTGTTATAGCAAAAGGTGGCTAAGACATTTTATAGCCTTCAAGGAACAAATTATATTGCTAAAAAGTGTTCGCTCTTGAAGACTCTTAAAGGCCTCATGCCTCCATCCAAATCTTCACTACGGTGCCCATTTTTACACTCAGAAATCCTGCAGATGTCCAAGACAGATTACTACTACAAACACCATTTTTTCCCTTCCTTCCACTTCCAAAACTAACCTCATTCTAACCCCTTTATCTCCCATGAAAAGCCCTCATTTTCATGTTTTTCCCCTTTTTCCTTTGATAAATTTTAAGACCCTTTCTTAGCCTTATCAAAACCACCAAAACCCTTTGAAAATCATTGAAAATATATAAAAACCATATTTTATATATATCATAGACTCAAGCCCCTTTGGGCTAAGTCTTTGACCCTTCCCCTCCATACGCCCTAGTGCCAAAACCAGGCGCTGGCCCTCCAAGTGCTTATCGCATTCCCCGATTGTATTTAGCCCCTCCTCTATAACTCCCGGTCCTATTTTTTCCCATATAACCCATGGCCCCGCAGATGGGCGCCTATCCTCTTCAAATAAAATATTTCCACCCAAAGTATAAACCTTAGATTATATTAATCTTTCGATTCTTATTATATTTTAAAAAAATTTCCTCCGGTGCAAAATTCTAAGTTGATCTCCACCGTCAATCTGATCTTCAGATCGATGGTGCACAATCCATCACCCAGTGGTCCCCACCATCCACTCACCATTGCAAAAATCATGTGGTATCCATTGCACCTCTTTTGAGAGCGGGGCGGTATTTTTCATTTCGCAGCGATTCCATACACCGGTTGACGTGTGGCCTGAGCACTGTTCACAAAACCGTCGTCCATCGCACGTTAAAGATCGGACGTGGACTCAGCGCGATATGGGTGTCCACTATTTTATTTGAGGCCGCTCATCGGACGGTGGTCGCTCTTCGAAGAAGGCCGTCAGTTAACCAGGATACGGAGTAGTCATTAAAGCATCTCTGCCGTTAATCTGATCTGCAGATCGACAACCCATACTCCATCGTCCGGTCCCCTCGTCCATAGCAGTGCCGGTGGTCCCAATGCCACATCAGCATCCACGAGGTAGATTTCTATTGGGGTGGTTCGCCATTGGTTCCTCATCCAGTTAGCAAATCTGGACCCAGGAACTTTACTCAACATGGTTTGATTAAATTTTGAAGTCCGGGTGTGTTTTAAGGTTTATTGGCGCCTGTTTTTCCACCGTTGATCATGTGGGCTGATCTCATCCGACAGCCCACGATCATCCTAAACCCCACACACCATTTTTAATCCATTTTCTCCATTTTTTCAAATAAAGTGACTCTGTCACGTTATTTTTTTTCTTCCACTCTCGACCGTCGATCTCTGTGCCATCGACAGCTCTGATTTAAACTATTCTTCTGCCTTCTCTTTGACTTCTCCGAATCAATATCAACCATTGGATGATGCTATCCAATGGCCATGCTCCCTCCATGTTGCTTCTGAAGCAGCGAACCTATACATGTAGGATTTTATAATAGTTTTTTGTATTTTGCAGAGTTTAAATGGTTTTTTTTTGCCATGCTGAAGAAAATTCACAGGCTAAGGGTGACGATCCTCCTACCTTTGATCCATTAAAAAAAATCATTTGCAAGGCTTAAAATTCACGTTTCATCGATGTTTCATGAGGCATTGATGCCATCTCACCCCTGCACAGCCCTGCATACCAGCAAAACATAGTTAATCAAGCACAGTCAGAGAGTATCAGTGCCAAAGACAAAATATATCAGAACAGAATATTGAAGACAGATCTTCAGGGATTATGGCTAATATGGTTTATCAAAAGCCTAATCCCCAATTATAAAACAAAGTTTGAAGAAAATATTAAGTGTTTTATCAACAGGAAGGCCTCCACTGCCACATCTGAGGCAAATTGATTCCTCCCAGCTACTGAAACGCCACCTGTGCCTCAAAGTATTTAATCATCAGCTGAAGTTATTGATCAGGACCAAATATTTTCTTCATAATGCAGCCAGAGGATAAATTCTTCAGAAAAACTAACGAAAAATATCAGTAGAGTAACTTCGACGTCACACAGAGCCTCAAAGGTCAAAAAAAGCTCCCACTGATCTTAATCTTAATGTAAATTATGTAAGTTTCTTCATTGAGCCCCCAAAAGGCTAGGAAGCCATTCAAGTCTGTATTAATTATCTTCAGAGATATTTTATCAGATCTCACCTCCTCATTCTTCTATATATACTTCTGCAGAAGATGAGTGAGGGGTTGGTTGTAGAACATTGAAATATAATTGAGCTTGAGACTTCTATCTGTAAATAGTGTTCACTGGCCGTTTGAGCTCTACTGGTGATAGATTGTTAGCGCTCAAATCTACCTCAGGCTGAAATGAAGTAAAACTCAAGGCTACATCAAACCACGCTCAGCCTCGTAGCTAGCCCTACGAGGACAGGAGAGGGCTCTCTCCGTCAATCTCGAGAAAATGAGCAATAGGATGCGAGATGACTTATAATAAGAACTGATTTTAGGCTAGTAAAGAGATAGGTATGTTTGATTTTTTGGTTTTTGGGTTTTCGCTGGAGAAATGGGAAAACAAATTTTGGGTCCGGGGATAAGGTCAGACCTTTGCAGATTTCAAGTTGGGGCGAGGTAGGTGAATGTATTGATGCTTTTGATTGGATATATGGACAGATTAGACCGACGAGGAGCTGAAGAGGGCAAAGAAGAACTTGGATCCTCTCCAAACAGCTGAAAACATATAGAACTAACTGAATTCAAAGGCCAAGCACCGTAAACAATGGATTCAACCTTATTCACTCATTCAATTTAGTTCAGAAGCATAATGAAAGGATGGCATACATTAAACATGAAGAAACTTACAGTAAACAAAGAAGAAACACCATCAAGAACAGAACACCACAAGGATCCCAACAAGTGCCGCAAAACCCCCGATCTTTCCTTAGCCAAAATATGAAAAGTATGTACAATAGTATCAAAAGTATCCCAAGAGTCCAACCTCTCCAACCTCTGAAAATGATTGAGAAATTACAATATATAGATCACTCTAACACCTTTCCCCACCTCTAGGGGTCGAATTCCCTCTTCAGGGATCAGTTTCAACCAATTCTATTCATGGAGCTACAATCTAGGCAGCTAACAACTTGCCTCTAAAAGAGTGGAAACTGATCCATTACATGATTTTTTACCCTTTTGAGAGTGAATCTTCTAGAATAGATAAAAATAAGCCAAAGTTACATGTCAAACATGAATTTACATCATAAAAACCCAAAAATTCCATCCACAAGTAAAATTGGTCCATACTAGGCGAAAATCTGAGCTGGCAGTTGAAAATTCAGCAAACATTTAAGTGGGTCGCTTTTGAGCCGAGTGGGTCGCGCTTTTTCCAGCCTGAATTTGAGGTACTTCCCGGCATCCAAATTGAGCTCATAATAGCTCGTTGGAAAGCCCTGGATGTTGACTATCCAACCCAAGTGGAATTTCTGAATTTGGAGCTCATTTGACCCTCCAAAACCTCATTCTCCCAGAGGTACTTCCTGCTGGTGCAAAAGGTGGCAGCAAGGTGGTTTTCATGGTGTTTTTGAGCTCTTTGACCATCCAGATTTTGATGAAATGCTTAGGTGATGTCTGAGGATGCATAACTAACCATGAAAAATCCAAAAATGCAAAAATTTCCTCCAGCAAGTGTCCCGAAAAAAAGTGAGCATATGAGGGTGAGACCCACTTAACTGAAAAACCTGTTTTTTGGCCCAAAAATTTGAAAATGACAAAATTTTCTCCGAATTTTCCCAAATTCGGAGCGGAGGTCCTCCATCATGTATCCTGCCCAGTCAACGAAGCCTCGGCCAAAATCCGAAGTGGATTAGGCCTTTTCCGCCGTCTTAGTGCTTCGCGCAACCTCCTCTTCAGAATCTTCATTCTCGCTTTGCAGACATGCGTGCGAGCCCAATAATGGCCTTTCATGTGACGAAGCATGTATTTGTCTCGATTAGCCTTCGCCAACAATTTCTCCAGATGAATGTTCACATGTGTGAGTACAGTATCTCGGTCAGCTGGTGTCATGTCACCGGGTCTCTTTCGATTCCACTGTCGGTCCTCACGGATTCGACGCAACTCATAATATGTGAGCTCATCCTCAAGCTGTTTGTTGCGCTGCTCCAAATAGTTAATCACCCACTGAGCCTTTTGCAATTGATCTTTCAGCTTGTCATTCTCGGCCCTTTGCTCCTGGATGACTTCCCTCAGTTTCGAGCTGGGAGAGCTTGCATCAACATCAATGACTGTGAAATCTGTGTCCCGGCCTCCTGATGGGCCCTCATCATGCATGGGCCTCTTGCCCCTGTCCTGTACCTGTGCTGAAGAAGAAGGCGATACCCCTTCCACATCATGTGGAGATAATACTCGCTCTGCTGATGAAGTCGGCAAGACCCCTTCCACCTCACGTGGAGATAATACTCGCCGTGTCGCTGCAAATAAGGCCATGTGGCCTCGCTGATATGTCTGAACCAAAGGAGCGCTGATATGCTCAACCTCAGGCATGTCCGGCTGGTGTGAAGGCTCTCCTGCATCATGAACTGTCTCGGGAGGCGGCTGTGGCACTCTGAAAAAGTCTCTAGAAATGAAATCCTCCCAAGTGATGCCCTGCTCTGCCAACTGATGTAACACTATGATCTTGATCAAAGCGTAATGGTATATACTCCTGTACTGCTGCATTGGGCTCGTCTTCTTTTGCACAAAAATCACCATCCTCTCTATTTTGCGATATATGAAGTACGGAATATTCATCATACGTACCCTTGTGAAGTGCATCAACAAACGAATATGGTACGCAAAGAGACGAGCATATCTACCCTCACAACTAAAATACTGAATGATGAGTTTCATCAGCGGTGCAAACTCATCCCTCAAAAATCTGAATGGAAAAACTCTGCTCAAGTAACTCATATATCCAGTTTTAATGTATGGATCATAGTGGAATTTCTCTAAATGCTGACGTTTGTTCCATTCCTCGCCCATGTTTGGTATGCCAGTGGCTTGAGCAATAGTCAAGGGTGACAAAATGAATTCAACCCCGGCAAGATTTACCCGGCCATCCCGTAAATGTAGAACAAACAGACGAGCCAATTCACGATGAAGCTGGGTTTGTGCAATCATCTCACAAAATCGGAAACATGACAAATACCGAAAACAATCCATTGCTAGTGGACATGCCTGCAACCGAGCCAAAGAAGTAGGCTCCTCTCTGCGATGATTACCACCTCTGCTTACTCTATGAGACCCCCGTGGCACATTACCTTCAGTCGTAGAATCACTGCCTGACCCTTGCTCATACTCTGACTCTGTCTCTGACATGGCTTTGAACAAGATATTGGCACTATGTATACTGATATAAATGCAGTGAAAACAGAGTTATAATGTGTGTTTCAACACCCAACAAATATCCCCCACTGTCAAAGCACCATAAGGAGACAAACAATGATAATATCTCTGTTTTAGGTGGATTGAAATAGAAGCACAGTCTCTGTTTTAATTGCAAGTGAAATTTGACAAATGGTAGCAGGTAGCCTTTAGAATATTGGGTAAACTTTGTCAAAGGGAGCAATGCATCATATGACTGTGTTTGTCAATGGGCAGTGAAAACAGAGTTATAAGTGTCAATGGGCAATGAGATACAATATGTCAATGATCATCATGGAACAAAAGTCATGACAGTGGTAAATAATGGATGTGAAAACAGTGGGGCTTTGACCATACATGCAAAGGTGGATATATCAATGATATAAGGTGGAAAAAATACTCATAAAACCATCCATATATATTTTAAAACCCTGAGGAACAAATCAATCATGTATGTAGGGTTTTACTCTTCCATTCAGATGTTTGAAGTCTTCAAGATACCACCAACACATTAAAAACTAATGAGCAATAGTTTAGAACCTATTTGAAGGCAGCTGGAGACGATTTAAATCGAAACTGGGCGCTCAACACGACTTTTCTGAACTCTGCTGGCAAGTGGGTCGCATGCGATCAAGTGGGTCGCTTTTGCCAAGTGGGTCGCACGCGTTATAATTTACACTGTGAAAAACGCCCAGGTGGGTCGCTTTTGCCAAGTGGGTCGCTTTGCCCAAGTGGGTCTCACGACCTCCAAACTCTGTCAACGATGCTCCAAAACTCGATTTCGGCCTCCAAACTCCAGATTTCGACTTGTATGCTGTGGATCTTTGGAAATGAAACTTGTTTGCCCTTTTATACATGATGTAAATATCTTTCACAATCATATTTGATCCAAATCTATTTGATAACCCACATTACAATGTTTTTTGCATTTTCACATTTGGCTTTTTAATACAATATCTTTTTGGCTTTTCTAAGTTTTGATTTGATGATTTTGTTATCTTCTTGCAGGGGTATTGACTCTTTAGCTGAGGAAAAGATCAGAGGTCTGCGTTGAAACTGCTTCTTGGTGAAATAAATACAATTTATTACAAAAATAATATTGAACAATTTCTAGTTCCAAAACAGAGTTTTGGACTAGAAATGTTTTTAAATGCTAATGATAATAAAACATGAAATCAAAATTTGCGGAACCATCCTCATCCTGCAGGCTTTATGACTGGTATGCAAATGACTCGAAAACCCTAGACACTAGGACCAAATACACTTATTGACATTTAATGACCATAAATGAAATGACAATGATTTTGAGTGATTTTTGAGGAAATTTTTTAAAATAGCACTGCAGGTGTAAGCATGAGGAAACATAAGACAACAGACCCCTTCGTCAGTCAATGGCATGCTCCTAGAGGAATGCAACGAAGTGGAACAAGCGAGACACCTAAGAATGAATATGCAAAAAACGAAATGATCACTGACGGAGGGCTGTAAGGACCGACTCTAACATTGGCTCCAATGGGGATGGTGGCTCCATGGAGATGCCAAGAACGACAGATCTCTGGGGGAGTCAGACAGTTCCTTTCATCCATTGGGCGATGGAATCATTATTTAAACTGATAAAACAAAACTTTGGACATTTTTATTGACTGCAGATTTGACTAAAGACTGACTGAAATTTGACCAAAACTGACATGACCAAAATTGACATGACCTTAAAACTAAAGACTGATAAAAGTGACTTGACAATTTCAAACCAACCAACCTCCATCTCCAGAATTATAGCCTTCGCTCCGGGCCCCAGACTGAAGATGAGAGATCGGTACACACTTGCAACGAAACAAAAGTAAAATGATATATACAATGATAATGAGATCAGCAGAAGATACTCAGAAGTAATATCGCTTCAGCAACCGACCATTGATCGGTCCTCCAAGACAATCATCTCCATTCATTTCTTTGAGAAGAAATGCATTTTGACCCCGATACGCTGCAATCTTAAAAGGACCCTTCCACAGATTTTCAAATTTGCCGTGCTTTCCCTTATCCTCATTCCGAGCATCCCATTTCAAAACTACCTCATCCAACTGAAACTTATCTGCTTTTTCCTTTCTGTCGTAGATCTTCTTTATGCGCTCCTGCAACTTGAAAGTATTTTGAAATACCTCCTCTCATGTCTGCTGTAAATGAATCATCTGATTAATCCTTCGCTGCATAGGATCTTCCTCACTGCCAGCTTCCTGAAGCAATTTGACCACCGGGACAGCAAGTGTAGTAGGAAAAACCGTATCTGTTCCATACACCAGCTCGAAAGGAGACATGCCAATAGACTTTTTCTGACTTACCCTATCAGCCCACAGTGCATTCACTAACTTCTTGTGCCATGCCTTTTTGTTGATTTCCAGCAATTTCTTAATAATATTCACCAAGGATTTATTTGAAGATTCCACCAAGCCATTTCCTTGCGGATGGTAGGCGGTCGAATGCCCCAAGGTAATATTGTACTTAAAGCAAAAGTCAACCATCCTCTTAGACTTGAAGGCCGCTGCATTATCTGTGATTATTTTGCTAGGACACCCAAAACGTGACAGAATATTATTTTCAAGAAAAGAAATAATTACCGCATCCGTGGCCTGTCGAGTGGGAATCGCCTCAATCCACTTCGTGAAGTAGTCTGTAGCTGTCAGTATCCATCTATGCTGTCCGGAAGATGCTGGGTGAATTTCCCCGATAAAATCTAATCCCCACTGCTGGAATGGTGCACTAACTTCAATTGGTTTTAGAGGCAAAGGCTGTAGTTTCTGCTTCCCTTCGAAAATTTGACACTCATGACAATTTTTAACAGCTTTAAATACATCAGAAAACAAGGAAGGCCAATAATACCCTGCCCTTAGAATCTTATTTGCTGTGGTCTTCCAAAACAAATGACCTCCGCATTCACCTCTGTGAAAATCCTCCAAAACTTTTTGAGCTTCCTCCTCTATCAAACAATTCAACAACACACCTCCAGGGTCTTTCCAATACAATGCAGAATTCAGAATGCAGAATTTAGCAGCTCTTAACTTCAATGTTCTACTCTTATTTCTAGGCATCCCAGGAGGTGGAGACAAATTCTGAAGCACGTATAAAATGTCAGCATACCAAGGGGAAGAAACAAAAATATCGGATACCTGAACTGACATACTTTCCTCATCTTCATCGGACATGGTAGCGATCAAATTTATGTCAAGAGCATGCAGATTTGTTTCAGCCATGAGCTTGGCGAGTCCTTGTCCTTTGATTAACTTGGTTGGTTTAATTTCCACATCGTATTCTAACAACGTAGCAATCCACTTACCCCGTCTTACCTCTGGATCTGCTTGCACCAAAACATCTTTAACTGCTGCGTTAGGAACGTATGCTATAATGTGGGAATGCAGTATATACACACGAAAATCTTTCAAGGCCTTTACAAGCGCAAGTGCTTGTTTCTCAATAATATTGTACTTCAATGCTCCATCCCTTATGATCCGACTGAAGAAAGCAATGGGCTTCTCAACTCCGTCCCTTTTTTGCATCAAAACAGCTGCCAATGTGTGCTCAGAAGCAAAAGAAAATAAAATGAAGTCCTGTGTGTAATCTGGGCTGATTAAAATAGGGGCCGAGGAAAGAGCTATCTTTACCAAATTGAATGACTTTACCGCCTCTTCTGTCCACCTTACCTGACTGTCCTTTTTCAGCATGTTCGTAATTTCTCTAAGGTGTTCTGCAAGATTTGGAATGAAACGACGCAGAAAATTCATTTTACCATTAAATGACTGTATTTATTTCTTGTTCCGGGGCTGTTCAATCTGTTGTATGGCTTCAACACGTGCAGGATCAACTCGAATGCCATCTTTCGATATGATGTGGCCAAGGAGCTTTCCTTCATCCATGGCAAAAAGGCTCTTTTTCGGATTCAGCGAAATGCCATATTTTCTGCACTTCTGGAAAACAATTTTCAAATGATATAAATGTTCTTCATCAGAGTTGGAAAACACAGTTAAATCATCAAGGTAAACAACCAAAAACACATCTTTCTCGTTGGAAAAAGCCATGTCCATTGCACGCTGAAAGGTAGCGCCTGCATTCTTTAAACCAAACGGCATCTTTGCATAATGAAATGTTCCCCCAGGAGTGGTGAACGCAGTCTTGTCACGATCATCTTCCTGCACTAAAATCTGATTATAACCTGAGTATCCGTCGAGTAGTGACATCCTTGATGCTCCAACTACTCGCTGCAATATATGGTCCATTTTTGGCAGCGGATAATTGTCTTTCAATGATACCTTATTCAGATTTCTGAAGTCAATACATAAACGGATCTCACCTGTCTTCTTTCTCACGGGCACCAAGTTTGATATCCAATCTGAAAATCGAATAGGCACAATGATTCCTGACTTATACAACCTATTTACCTCTTTTTCAATCGATGGTAGCAGCTTTGGATTGATTCTCCTCAACTTTTGACGAAAAGGCTTCTGATTTGGTTTGATGGGGATAGTATGCTGAATGATATTAGTGTCATATGTTTTTAGATCTGAATAATCCCACGCAAAAGCATCAGAAAATGAAGACAACAATTTTACATACTCTGCCTTTACTTTTGGTGACAAGGACTTTGATAACTTTACCATCTTGGGATTCTCTGTTGTCCCAATATTTACCTCCTCAACACCTTTTTCTGTTGGCCTCAATGTCGGTTTGCGGGCTACATCGTCTTGATCGAACAGCTCCTCCAACGGAATCAATCCCTTAGGAATGATGTTATCCTTGAGTTGCAGCACTTCCATTTGATTTATTTGTATGTCATCACTGCCATCATCAAATTCTGTATCTATGGAGGTTTCTTTAAACTTACCCTTATTCTGCAGAAATTCACTAATCTCCTCATCATCCTGAAAGACTTGCCAACATCGCTGATTGTCTGGAACGGTGGGCCAGTGTTTCACATGTATCTCGAACTTGTTGTTGGAATTCATTGGAATTTTAAGATTGCTTGCTGCCTTAGCAATTCCATCAGCAACACCATTTTGTATGCGAGGCACACATGTCAAGGTATGATAAGAAAATAACTTCAGAATGTCTAGAACTGCATTACGGTAAGCCCTCATGCGAGGATGCTTAGCCTGAAACTCACCTTTAACTTGCTTTATCACCAATTCTGAATCACCATATACTGCAATCCTTTTCGCTTTCAGCTTCTTAAGAATCTTAAGGCCAGCAATAAGAGCCTCATATTCCGCTTCATTATTAGAACAGTCAAATGCGAGCTTGTAGGAACACACTCTCACATTACTCGAGACCTTATCCGGAGCGGAAAACGGACTACGAATCCAAACACCAATTCCAGCACCGTCGCTGCCCACTGCGCCATCAAAATCCATGGTCCAAAGACCATTTTCATCGTCCTCTAAATGTTGAAACTGTACCGGCTCTGTTTTTTCTGTTTGCTGCCCATTGTCTTCAGCTGATTGCTCCACAATAGCTTGTTTTTCTCTTCTTTCTTTTTGCAAAAATTCTCTAAAATTCTCATTGATTTCTGGTATATCTTCTGCCTGAACTAATTGACTTTCTATATCATTAAAACTATCAGCAAGCAACACAAACGACTCTAAGTCAGTATGTACATAATTCACAGGATGATTGATTGGCTTCTCTTTGCTAGTTATCATGTATTTCATCTTCTGCTCTCGATATAACTTTCTCATTTGACCAAAGACTGGAATTGTAGCATAAGAGAAATCTAACTGAAGTGTACCTTTCAACTTTTCCCCCCAAGATCTTGCAAGGAGCATCCCGAACCGTGGAGGAATGTCGACAACCACCACATCCATCAAAAAATTATTTGCTGGGATTTGATCTAAGCTTACCACCAAATCTTTGATGAGTCCTATACACTTTACCCGGCTGGAATCAAATGAATACAAATCATGATATTCTCTTGTAATGTCTAATCCCAACTTTTCCATGATCACCTTTGGCATCAAATTGTGCGAAGCACCCGAATCGAGCATAGCATTGTGCAATATATATTCGTGCAACCTCAAACTGATGTAAAAAGGAGGAACATCACTGTCAGAGGACTCACCATTTAATGCAGGCCCAAAAATCAATTCCGGCTGATCATCCTCAACATTTACTGTGTCAATCATTGGATCAAAGTTCAGAATTTTGGAGACTTGACCACGGTAGCTGCTGTTCTTCATGATTTCTGTCAAAGGAATAGATATTTTCAGTTTGGCAATTTCATTTTCCAAACTAAATGCTGAAACTTTCTCAACTTCTTTGACCGGAACTTCCTTCTTTTCAGCCTTGTCTTTCACTATGTTTGACTGATTTACTTTTTCTGCTGATGATACTTTACTAGCTGCGGGATCAATTGTCTCTTTTCCTCTCTTCTGTGGTATCGGTGAATCCGTCTTCGGTTCTGAAGCTTCTTTTCTTTTCTGAATGGGATTTATGGGCACATCTCGATTTCTCAATGAATATTGTTTCTGCTGAGCGGTCAATGCATTCATATATCCTCTTTGATATTCTTCCGATTCTTCCTCTAAATTAGCATCATTTGTTAGGATGAAATCCTCATCTTTCTGAACAACTGAACTTTCTCCGTATTCTTCATCCTCAGTGATATAGATAGGCAGATCATCGGGAGTGAAAAAATGATTTTGCTCACCTGTTACATCATCATCATCATCGGAATCTTGACTGACGAAATTCTGCAAAAGAGGTGTCTTAATTTGCTGTTGGGCTGCTGGCTCTTGAGCTCTTTGTTCACGCTGCTTAATTCTGAATTGTGGCTGCTGCTGGCCACGGTAGTTGGGATTACGAATCTGCATGTCTGATTTTTCAAGTGTCACCTTTTTAAGCAATTTTTCCACCTCACGAAGCAAGTGCTGTTCTGATGTAGATGTGGAAGGCTCTTCTTTTATCGTCACTCTTTTCTCTGCTTTCAACCGTGCTCTTTTATCGTTCAGATTTGCCTCAACACTAACAACGATCTTCTGCATATCTTCTAAAGTAGGCGGATCTCTATCACGAAGGGAATAAGCCATCTCCGGATCAAAGCCATCCAGGAATTTAAGGAGAGCAGACTTTTTAGACGGTCTCAAGTCATCTGGAATAGCATTATACACTGTATTGAATCTAATAATATAATCCTGAACAGACTCACCAGGATTACGTTTGATGTTTGTATATTCTAAAGTAATCTGCAGTGGATCCTTTTTCATCTCCCATCGATCTAAAAACTGCCTCTGGAGTTCTGCCAATGTAGTGATGCTTCTTTGTGGCAAGGCTCTAAACCATTTTCTTACCTCTCCTCCAAAAGTTTGCACAAAAAGCCTCATACTCACATTCTCTTCATCAATCTCAAAACGATCAAAAAAATCTGCCATATTGTCTACAGGCTGTTGTGCAGGAAGACTCTGTGGAGTGCCATCAAATATTGGGATCTTGCTCTGATAGTCTGCAAGCATATCATTCAACAGCTGTGGTAAGACAAGAGGTGCAAAACGAGCAGCCATAGCTCTTGGTGGATTGATAATAATCTGCTATCGAGGAGAAACAGGAGGACTAGGAGCAGTAGGTCTGCGAGGTGTATTTGGTGGAGACGGAGGGGAAATTACTATGGATTGCTGATCAGAAAACTCAGGCTGAACCGGAATGGTAGGGATAAAGGGAGGCTCAGTAGGGATCCGTGAACTAGATGCAATTTCAGATGGTCCAAGAATTTGTGAAGCAGATTCAGTGAATTCAGGAGTGTTGGTATCCACAATGGAATTTTGCAACTATCTATCCAGGTAATGTGAAACAAATCTATATTGCAAATCTTCATTAAACAATGGATCTGGAACTAATCTTGACAATTCAGTTTCGGAAAAATTTACAAACAAGGATGTTTCAAACCGTGCATCAAAAGGAATTTCATCAACATATATAATTTTCACAGGACAGGATGCAGATCTGGTAAGCAATCTGGAACTCCCAAAACTCACTTGACTTTCTCTTTCAGAACTTTCTTGACTTCCTTGTCTTCTAAGGGTCCGAGGAATCAGATTTGGATTTTCAAATATTGTTGGTGGATCAGGGTCAGGATTCGCCCTAGTATTCCTTCTTGAAGCCAGTGTATTGATCTTCTTGGGATAAATTTTCAAGGAACACAATCAATTATTTTCAGCCTTTCGACTTCTAGACTCAATCATCCAAAGGGTCTAGAACGAATAAGTACACTGGGGTGATTTACAAATCAAGTGCTGCACTCACAAGCTTACCGGAGATCGACTGAAGCAGCGTTTATCTACTACCGCTTATGCATAGCAAAAGCGTTTCGAAAGCTACCTGGCGTGACTTCAGACTCCGTCTAAGACTCATGAAACGAACACATTAACAAACAAACCATTGAGATTTAATCCCCAGTATGGTCGCCACTATGTTAGCGCTCAAATCTACCTCAGGCTGAA